>CAJHNH020006846.1:37500-57500 GCA_905116865.2 Candidula unifasciata | reverse complement strand
CTTGGGTTCAAATCCGCTTCGATATTGACTCCCAGGTCGACCCAACCCTAAATGGGTACCAGGCAGTGTCTTGGAAAGTAAAGGCGGCAGGAGTGATGGTGACCACATGAACCATCGAATGCCGATTTGTCTACAAAGTATACTTCTAGTATCTATTTTTTCTTCTTTCTTCTTCTTTTTTCACCGGCGGTTAGGTCCGACGGAAAGTCCTAGCTGTTCATCTAGTTAGACTTGGCTTTTCGTTAGGGCTTGAGTTTTGCGTGTACACCCGTTTCACTGGCTTATTTGTGTGCAGCTGGTCGTTTTCTTGCAGTTCGGATAGATGCAATCGGACTTCGAATGAAACCCCCAATTAGTCGACTCCTACGACATGCTTGCTACGGAGAAAGTGAGTCTATTTTACCCACCTCCTCCCCACAGTGGGGCCCTGGAACTCACACGGGAAGCATCTAGCTTTACAAACCAGGTGCTTAACTGGGTTTGGAAAAGGGTCCCCTACTGTGTACCTTTACTAAGAATTATCGGCCTCTAATACTTGCACCCACATTTTCTGGTACTGAATTAACAAATTTGCCTTAGCCCACTTGTACTTTGCACACCTTTCTACTAACACAAGAACCACACGATGCTCTTAGAGTCCACAATCTTCGAAGATCTAGCCCGCTATAACAGGTCTATAATCACGCGATGCTCTTGGAATCCAACATCTTTGAAGAACTACTCTGCTACAAGAGGTCCAGGAACAAGTGATGATTACCTAGTATCATGGCACAGCGCCATACTGGGCACCGAAAGTCCGTCCAGGCCGAGCTGACAAGACTCCCCGTTGATCTTCTCAAACTGTATCTCCCGCATGCGTTTCTTCTGCTTCATGCGGCGATTCTGAAACCAGATCTTCACCTGTGTTTCATTAAGTCCCAACGCTGCGGCTATTTCGATCCTTCTGGCCCGTGTCAAGTATTTATTAAAATGGAATTCTTTCTCAAGCTCTGTTAATTGTTTGTTTGTGAAGTTTGTCCGACCCGAACCCGCTGCTCCCGCACCGGCAGTGCCGTTGGTGACGTGGGTGGGTTGGTTGTTGGAGCTGTAGCCGCTGTTGGGAAATTCGCTTGTCTTTCCAGCTGAAATGAGAAAAGAAATATGTGTCATTGTAGTCATATTTGAGAGAGATAGAGAGAGAGAGAGAGAGAGAGAGAGAGAGAGAGAGAGAGAGAAAGAGAGAGAGAAAGAGAGAGAAAGAGAGAGAGAAATAGACAAAGAGAAAGAGAAAGAGAGAAAGAGAGAAAGAAAGAGAGAGAGAAAGAGAGAGAGAAAGAGAGAGAGAAAGAGAGAGAAAGAGAGAGAGAAGAGAAAGAGAGAGAGAGAGAAAGAGAGAGAGAGAGAGAGAGAGAGAGAGAAAGAAAGAGAGAAAGAGACAGAGAAAGAAAGAGAGAGAAAGAGAGAGAGAGAGAGAGAGAGAGAAAGAGAGACAGAAAGAGAGAAAGAAAGAGAGAAAGAAAGAGAGAGAGAAAGAGAGAGAGAAAGAGAGAGAGAGAAAGAGAGAGAGAGAGAAAAAAAAGAGAGAGAGAGAGAGAGAGAGAGAGGATGGGAGAAAAAGAAAAAGGAAGGATGCCAAACAACACATTATTTTTCAGAAGCTTTTGGGTTCAGATACTAACATTTTCTTTTTCTTCAAAAAAAAAAAAAAAAAATTACACTGATTCCCAGGGCAATCTGGCCTTAAAAGGACACTAGGAACAGTACTAGGAATTAAAAGAGTCCGATGAGATGACCACCACATCATCACACCACTGAGTGCCTGTTGGTGTATAAAATATAGGTCTAGCCCTATGTGCCCAATTTCGCCTGACGGGGTGAAAAAAGGTCCTTTACTTTTTATATATACTGAGTTTTTTTTTTTTTTTTAAATAGATCAGAAAGCTAATTATGATAAAGATAAAACAAGAATGGAAGCGAGAAACAACAACCTGCATATAAATAAGCCAGATCTGTAAAACGGACGTACATGCAAAACTCATTCTGAAAGAAGGCTAAAGTCCAGAAGTGGACGAACAACCAAAAACCTTTTTCTTTAGTTTACAGACAGTGAACGCAAAGAAGAAGACAAACATAAAGTTTCCAGCGGGAAGAAGAAACAACAGGAATTAGCACAAGCAGATAAATAATACCAAGATCATAATATATAAAACGTTAATAAGACCAGTAGTTTGATATGGCTCTGAAACTTGGAGCACAACTAAAAGAGATGAAACCTCAATTCAAATTGTCGAAAAAAGAATATTACGACAAAACTGTGGACGTAACAAAGATGTAAACAGCGGGAAATAGAGAGTGAGAAGCAACAACGAAATTCATAGTAAAGTAAAGGGCCCTTTCCAACGCCTTTCGGGTGTATTGGGTATGTAAGACTAGACCTATATTTTATAGACCAAACGGCACTTGGTGGGTGATGTGGTCAGCATCACGCCGGCCTCCTTTACTTCCCATGACTGTATCTGGTACCAGCTCAAGGATGGGTCATGATGTTTTTAAACCATCATTGATCACTGGCATGAGAGCTAATAGACTGAAATACCTCGGGCATACTGAGAGAAGTCGATTCTGTGGACTAAGTCCATGCGAACGCTTCGTAATGCCGGGTGCCGGGTTCGATCCCAGAGGCGGGCCATGTGCCTTGCGTTGGTTTCGACAGTGGTATCAAGAAAGCAGACCGTCCAGAAAGCAATGGCAAACTACTGGGTGTAAATTTTCCTAGAAAAAGCTGTTGTAGTTGGTTCTGCAACGTCCTGTAAAGGATACGCAACTAGCCTTAATACTCAGAGAACGTCAACCAACTGGAAAGAGAAGGCCTAGCAGAGAGATGAGTGGAAGCGGGTGATATCTGCAGCAATGAACCTGAAATGCTCGAAAGGTGGAAGAAGAAGAAGAAGAAGAAGAAGAAGAAGAAGAAGAAGAAGAAGAAGAAGAAGAAGAAGAAGAAGAAGAAGAAGAAGAAGAAGAAGAAGAAGAAGAAGAAGAAGAAGAAGAAGAAGAAAGAAGAAAGAAAGAAGAAGAAGAAGAAGAAGAAGAAGAAGAAGAAGAAGAAGAAGAAGAAGATAAAGAAGAAGAAGAAAAAGAAGAAAAAGAAGAAGAAAAAGAAGAAGAAAAAGAAAAAGAAAAAGAAGAAGAAGAAGATAAATAAAAAAAAAAAAAAAAACCCCACATAAAACACGAAAACAACAATTTATTATAAACATAAAAACCACAAAATATGAAGCTCAGTTTCAAAATGTATGCAAAAAAAAAAAAAGCATGGGTATTTCTTAGTTACAGTTCTTCAATATTGCTCGATGAAATATAGATGAGTTTTTCTTGCACACATGACTTTCCTCTTTTGAGATAACTGGCAGTTTCACCTGAACATATGTTTGTTGTTAGCAATGATATGATACTGTACAGTTAACTTTCTTCTATCACTCGAATGTTAAAATGTATCCAATACTTCGTTTTCCTTATGTATACATATTTTGTGCTGTTAACTTTCAGACGAATGCTAGGAATAAAGCCAGTCTTACAGGTCATCAAAGAACAACAAATGAAGTGGTTTGGACACCTAACAAGAATTGCCTGGTACTATCTGCCACAGTGAGCCACTCTAAAACGTTACAACGAGTATAGAGCGAGTGGGAGACCTCGGAAAATATGGAGTGATGGCATTAAGAACAGCCTTACAGAAATAAACATCAGTCCTAATAGTGCTCTTCACAGAGTTCATCAATATTACATCTCCCCCGACACTTCGCTAAGGTACAAGGTGGAAGAAGAAAAAGAAGAAGAAGAAGAAGAAGAAGAAGAAGAAGAAGAAGAAGAAGAAGAAGAAGAAGAAGAAGAAGAAGAAGAAGAAGAAGAAGAAGAAGAAGAAGAAGAAGAAGAAGAAGAAGAAGAAGAAGAAGAAGATGCGAGAACACAGCAGCTTGGTCTGAAAATAGATAAAGGAAAGACAAAGATAATGAGAATAAATCAGGCAAATAGTAATGTGGTTTCCCTTAGTGGCACCCCACTCCAAGACATGGAGTCGTACACATATTTAGGCAGTAATGTAGATAAAGATGGAGGAACTGATAGAGATATTAAAATAAGATTACAAAAGGCAAGAGGAGCTTTCATAGCACTAGGGAATTTGTGGAGGTCAAAAGAAATTAAAAGAAATACTAAACTAAAAAGTTTTAATTCTAATGTCAAATCAGTACTTTTGTAAGGGGCGGAAACATGGAGAACAACTAAGGCTATTACTAATAAACTACAAACATTCATTAACTGGTGCCTGCGCAAAATAGAAGGAATTAAATTTTATGACAGAATAAATAATGTAGAGCTTTGGAAGAAAACTAAACAGGCTCCAGTTGAGCGTTGGATAGGACACACACTGAGAAAACAGGAGAACAGCATAACTAGAATGTCTTTGCATTGGAACCCACAGGGGCATAGGAGTAAAGGAAGGCCAAAGAATACATGGAGAAGAAAGCTGGAGAATGAAGTTAGAAAGATGAGGAGGACATAGGGAGAGCTCCATGTAATGGCGAAGGATAGAACGACTTGGCGGGAGTTGGTTGAAGGCCTATGCTCCATTGGGGGATAGAAAGGCAGAAGAAGAGGAAGAAGACTATCTGCCACAGCGAGCCACACTAAAATGTTACAACTGGTATGGAGCGAGAGGAAGACCTCGGAAATCATGGAGTGATATCATTAAGAACAGCCTTACAGAAATGAACATCAGTCTTTATAGTGCTCTTGACAGAGCTCATCAACGAATATTACATCTCCCCCTGACACTTCAATGAGGTACAAGGTGGAAGAGAAGAAGAAGAAGAACTTTATTCTTGTACTAATGATGATTATCAAAGTCGTCCTCTCGTGGGACGCAATTTTTATTTTTATTTTGGATTCCCACCCTGGCGTTTTCGTGGGGCCCTGAATATAGTCGGGCCATAAATATAGATATATTTCATTTGATTTTCACTAGCAGGGGACAGAGCAAGTATGGGGTGACTCAACTGCAGCGAAGTTAATACCTTGACTACGACTAAAACTAAGGCTAAGACTAAGACAGAACAGCAACAAACATGTATCAGTGAAGATCACTTGTCAATGCCTTATATATCAACAGTGATATGAAGAGGATGCAGATTTATAGAACCACTCAACCAGAAATAAAACGGGGCCCCAGTGGGAAGAAAACAATGGCGTAATTACTCTTTATTGTAGTTTAACATAAATGACAGAGAGATGGGAACATATATTCCCTCCTGATAAAAATATTAATTAAAAAGAAAATTTCTATTAGCAACACAATCTATCCCACATAAGCGTCTATTTCAGCAGCCTGTCTCTCACACACCTCTCCCACACACATTGCTAACGTACCCCCACCTGACTCACGGCGGGAGAATTGACTGCGAGTGGGATTAATTATGTCACCTGTTTAATGCGGAACTGCATCCGTGAAGGCAGCCATTTCCATTACACCCGGGTGATCTCGATTACATGAACTGAACATGCAGCAATTCAATCCTCGCAGAAACTAGCAGGGTATCGGTTTAACCCTGTCAGCGTTACAGTGTTGAGTATCGAAGAGACTGGTTTCCCAGCGAGCTACTTTCCGTGTTTCTCGCAGGTGCGTACAATGACGGGAATCGATTCACTAGCTCGTCAACGACAATCTAAACCAGGCTTTGAGCCCGATTCCAACCAGTGACAGCAGTTTGGCTGTGATCGAAGACCGCTTGCGGTTTCTTCTGTACTGTGGGTGTGAGTCGTGTTTTTGTGTGTGTTTGTGAGGTGTGTCTGTGTTGTGTGTGTCTGAGTTCTGTGTGTTAGATTTGGGTTTTCGCGTATGAGCATGTGCGCGTGTGTGTGTGCGTGTGTGTGTGTGTGTGTGTGTGTGGGTGGGTGGGTGTCTGTGTGTGCGTGTCTATGTGTGTGTGCTTGAGAGAAATTAAATATGCGAATTGTGTATGTATGCGTGTTTGCTCGAGTGAAGGGATGGGGGTGCGTATTCCACACTCATGTTAATATCGTTAAAGCTTTTTTTTATTTTATTTCTATACCATTTGTTACTCACTCACTCACTCACTCACTCACTCACAATTTAATTCATTCACTCATTCAACCAATTTATTAGTCGTTTATTCATCATCAATAATTCATTAATTCGTTTATTTAATTACTCAATAAATCTGTCAATGAATCAAGCGCCCTCCTGTCCAATCACTCACATATTCATTAAATCAACAACTCTAAAACTCATTAAACTAACAACTTGAAACGTTAATTAAACGAACAGTTCTCTTCCACCTTGTACCTCAAGTGTCGAATAGAGATGTAACGTTCGTTGATGAGCTCTGTCAAAAGCACTATTAGGTCTGATGTTTATATCTGTATGGTTGTTCTTTATGCCATCCCTCCATCTTTTCAGAGGTCTTCCGCTAGCTCTATACCCGTTGTAATGTTTCAGTGTGGCTCGCTGTGGTAGACAGTACCAGGGCATTCCTGTTAGGTGTCCATACCACTTCATTTGGTTGTATTCCTAGCATTGGTCTGATTTCGTGATTTCGTATTCTTCTTTCCTTAAAACTTCTGCAGCTCATCTAAGGTACCTTATCACTGTTGTCACAATGTTACGTTCATTAGAGGATGTAAGTCTTCCACGAGCATCGTATTAGCCAAAAAATATTTTGATAAGTTAATTAAATCGACAACATAAATATACATTCAACTAACAAGTCATTCATTAAACCAACAAGTCAAACATTCATTAAACCAACAACTCAAACATTCATTAAACCAACAACTCAAACATTCATTAAACCAACAACTCAAACATTCATTAAACCAACAACTCAAACATTCATTAAACCAGCAACTCAAACATTCATTTAACCAGCAACTCAAACATTCATTAAACCATCAACTGAAACATTCATGAAACCATCAACTCAAACATTCATGAAACCAGCTACTCAAATACACATGAAGTTAACTCCGTGGTGAGGCCCTGATTGTGCCAGTTCTTCTTCGCGCTAACCGGTTGTAAACTCCTGCGGAAATTTGTTGTACTTTTACTTCTGGACCTTAGACTTGTCTCAGAGTCTAAGTTCTGCGTGCACACCTTTTTCACACATCTGGCCTATTTGTAGGTAGACTGTTTGCTCCTCTCCTCTCAGGCAAATGCACTCCGACTTCAAAGGAAGCCTTCGTAATTAATAGGCTCTTGCGACATGCTTGTTAGAGCTGAGTGGATCTATTCTTTCTTTCCTCACAATGGAGTCACTGGTCCCACACGCGGAACCAAAATGCCGAAACAGTTTGTGTAGTGACGATTTCTTGGTACATTTCGCAAATAAAAGCACATAGCTTCACGAGAAAGAGAAAACCGGTCGCAGAATGGCAAAAGTATCAACTCTTTATGGGAATATTTATTTATTGGAATATGGGTCAACTGCATGGTGTTCAGCATCTAGTACCACATTAAAGGAGTTGGACACAGTGCAAAATCAAGCGCTCAGAGTAATCACAGGAGGGATGAAATCAACCCCCATGCTAGAAATGGAGAAAGCTGGGAAAACACAGGCACTGAGAGAACGCAGAGATACAGAGTTGCAAATACAAGCTGAAAAGTTCCTGAGTATGCCAGATCACCCGATGGAAAATAGATTTAAGAACCTAGCCTTGGGACGGTTACAAAGAAGCAGCTTTGTACAGCAAGCAAAAAGAAAATGTAGACAAACTGCTGACCTTCAAGAAATTTGTTGTCCACTTAACAGTATTCCGGAACAAACCCCATGGAGAGAAAAACTAACAGTACAAACAGTACAAAGACAAGAAAGAGCAAGATAGTGTACAATGCAGAATGGCCACCCACAGTTATATTGATGAAGAATACCCACAAGAACAATGGGTCAGAGTCTATACAGATGGATCCGCAGAAAGTGCAGTTAGAAATGGTGGTGCTTGAGTGTACATAGAATACCCAGATGGTACTTGTGATAAGTCCAGCGTACCAACCGGAAAGTACTGCCATAACTATGAAGCAGAAACTCAAGCTTTCAAGATAGCAACAGAGAAACTGCTAAATACCAACCTTGGCTCACAGTATGTGGTAATGCTTACAGATGCTAAATCAGTACTTGAAGCACTCCAGTCTAGGAAACTACCAGAAGTTGCAAACACTGCTGACACAACTCAGCCTTCAGCGAAGAGTCGTAATTCAGTGGATACCGTCTCATTGTGGAGTGCCTGGAAATGAGAAAGCTGATCAACTGGCAGGGGAAGGTGCGACAAAAGAGTAGCCGGATGTACCAGTCACATAGCAACA
This sequence comes from Candidula unifasciata, assembly GCA_905116865.2. NCBI lineage: Eukaryota > Metazoa > Mollusca > Gastropoda > Stylommatophora > Geomitridae > Candidula > Candidula unifasciata. The sequence goes on along the minus strand of CAJHNH020006846.1, from coordinate 49,147 downwards.
AAAGAAAAGAATCATTAAATCGATCAGGAAACCACCAGCCCCAGCACAAGACGACTATTTTATTATGGACAGACCAGAACAAGTCATTATCCTCCGCCTCAGAACAGGGCACAAACCGATTACGTAACCACATGTACACAAAATTCAAGATAGGTGTATCAGCCATGTGCACCTGTGGAAATGTGCCCCAGACAGCAGAGCAGGTACTCCAGGACTGCACCGAATTTGACACCTTAAGGCAAACCTTTTGGCCAGAAAGAACAACAGTGGAACGTAAACTCTATGGACCACTAAATTAACTAACAAAGACAGTGAAATTTATCCAAGAGACAAAACTGCTGATATAGACAACTTATTTCAGGCGAACGAAAGAACAACTCTATATGGCAGTGACCACCTCTCTCGCATCAGACTTTACATTCATAGTAGACACTGTTCCCAAGTAAAGCGACGACACAATTCCATGCTCCTACAGACTGGCGGTTGCCTACGTTTAGCTTCATGGCGATTTGGAAAACTAGCGACATTGTGTAGACATGTGACCAAATAGTAATCCAATGTTCTTATGAATCTATCCACTTTTATCAATCTATCCAGTGCTGTCTCCGCTGTTTTTTTAGTATCCAGAAGCGATGAGTTGTTAACCCGTAGGCTCGGTATTATGGATATCGTAACCCTTCGGCCTTGATTCAATGATAAATACCGTAAATCTGGGAGAAATGTGGCTTTTCTGCCTATCCCTAGCCGTGAACCCTGACCACACAGAGTTCGTCACCCGGTCACCGCGCAATCCGGTTTAGCCAACTACGCCAGCGAGCCGGGCAGTCTCCACTTTAAAGGCTTGTATTCATAACGATAAAGGCAGTTCAAAGACGATCACCACAAGTCGATATAATGTATTTTTTTAATATGCAATAATCCTGCTGTCAATAATTTCTTTTTTTCTAACATCAGAAATGATGAATTGCGAAGTGATAAATAGGTAGGGACCTATGAATAGAAACAGGAAGAGAATCCTTGCATGTCACAAATGGGAATAATGTACGCAATGGTATAAAAATCGGCTTCTATTGAGGGAGTTTTTAATTTCTTTCATCAGCTGCTAACATATGCCGGAGCTGAGAGAGAAAGGGAGATACAAAGAGAGAGACGAAATGGGAGATACACAGAGAGAAAGAGAGAGAGAGAGAGAGAGAGAGAGAGAGAGAGAGAGAGAGAGAGAGAGAATGCAACACACATATACAAAACAGCTAACAAACACACTTCAGTTTCAAAGGATCACACGTTGGCCATACAGGCTCATTCTATCATTCTAACACAGACAGAAAACGTTTCACAGCGTGAACAAATCGGCGAGAGAAAGATCTATATCTAGAGAGACATATAGATATAAAGAAAGAGAGAGCGGGAAAAAGAATGTGAGAGGGACAGAAAATGAGATAGAAACTTGGAAGTGTAGTTAGAAAGAGAAAGTGATAGGCAGAGATTGACAGAGCAAGACAAAGAGAGAAGAAAGAGAGAAGCAGGAGGGAGATGGTGGGAGGGAACAAGTGAAAGGGCCGAGATAAAGAAAGTGAGATGAGTGATGAAGCGGGGTGATGAGTGAGTACAAGAGAGAGGGAAAAGGTAGAAAGAGGGATGGGGAAAGAAAGAGGGAGGGTGATGCGAGAAATGAAGAGAGAGAGAGAGAGAGAGAGACAGAGACAGAGAGACAGAGAGAGAGAGAGAGAGACAGAGACAGAGAGACAGAGAGAACGAGTGACGTAAATGTGATAATTCAAGAAGTTTGATCTACAGATATAGGAAATATAGATATGGTAGGTTATAACGCAGCAGTTAGTCGACAGAGAATGAACGAACAGAGACAGGAAGACAGTGAGGTTGACGGAAAGGGGCAAAAACAGAACGTAACTATGAGAAAATTGTTAACAGGCAAAAACAGAGAATAAGAATGCCAAGCAGACACAATGACGGACAAAGTTGCAACTGAAGACGGAGAAATAGTTTAAGAGTCAGACAGACAGACAGACAAACAGACAGACAGACAGACAGACAGACAGACAGACAGACAGACAGACAGACAGACAGACAGACAGACAGACAGACAGACAGACAGACAGACAGACAGACAGACAGACAGACAGACAGCCAGCCAGCCAGCCAGCCAGCCAGACAGACAGACAGACAGACAGACAGACAGACAGACAGACAGACAGACAGACAGACAGACAGACAGACAGACAGACAGACAGACAGACAGACAGACAGACAGACAGACAGACAGACAGACAGACAGACAGACAGACAGACAGACATTCAGATAGACCAGACAGACAGACAGACAGACAGACAGACAGACAGACAGACAGACAGACAGACAGACAGACAGACAAAGGGAAAACGTTTTTTTAAGGATCATAAATTAGCCTCGTCAGGCCTGTCTTTCATTCGACCCTTCAAAACATTCACACATCGGAATTGACAGCAACAGACATGCAATCAGACTAGTGTGTGTGTGAGTGTGTGTGGTTGTCAGTGTGTGTGTTTTATCATCATCCACTACTTGCTAGTCATAATTTTTACTTGAGTTATGATTACAGTACTACAGTGGCCGCCTTTATTTCCCATAATATATCCTGTCTCCAATTTTATTCTGCTGAGAAATCAACGACCCGGCTGCTTTGAGACACCAGCTAAGTGGTTTTGTGCATTTGTGTAGTATTGTTTGTTTTGTATGTGCTGATGAAGGCTCTATAGCTGCAACGTTAACGTTTTGTTTGTATTTGTTATATTGTGAAGCTTGCTAATATACTTTTTCTTCGGTTTTATACCTTTTCTTGACAATTTTAGACGAGATCGATCCGAAAACATACAGATAATATTCTTCCACCCCCCCCCCCACCCCCTTCCCTTCCCTTCCCCCCCCCCCTTTCCTCTCTTCCAGTCCAGGCGATACGGTTCAATTGTTATAAAGCGAGGCATGGAAACCACAACCCGTACCACAGCGATCAACATTTGAAATTCTTCTCGCTCGAGATTCGAACATACTACCAGCACATCGACAGGCTAGCAAGGTGAGTGTATTGTAAAGAATAATAATAAATCAATTTTCTACCGTATTCACGCCGTCAGGCAAAGTCACCGGCATCCTTTGATTTCATTCACCACGACTCTGAATAAATCCATCAGCCCATTCCCCACTCAGTTCTATGGAACAAGTTGCAGCCTACGGTTGCTCACGACACGGTGGCTATCGTTTCCCTGGAAACTTGACTCTACGCACGTGGCAGTGAGTGGGATACCTAGTGTAGGCGCAAGCAGGTGGAACAGTCGAAGCATAATTTATTGCTTGTTTTAATAAGTTTTTTTTTAAATCAAGTCGTTTTGATGCATCAGGGATGTGGGTTCCGTTTCGTTGCTTTGCTCAAAACAAAAGAAAAAATTGTCACGTTCAACCAGCACCCCCAAAAAGGGGGCGGGGGGGGGGTGGGATTAAGTTATAATTGTGACTAAGTTATGTGCCCCATATAAAATGGTTTAGCAGTGCACGCCATCTAGAGCCCTGAAAAGGAAACCTGCACTGTGGATGCGATCAAAGGAGGCAGACCCAAAATACTGTCCCGACTGGCGACAAAGTCGTCTGCCGGCGAGCCAATTGGTGACCCAGTCGCCGATGCAAGAATAGGTTGCTAGGCTATCATTTTTAAACACCAATAGGAAATGCGGTCAAAATCTGTCACAGGAAATGTTTTAGAAACAAAACATTATATTTTTATATCTACCATCTTTGAAAAAAAAAAAAAAAAACTAAATAAAATAAAAAGGAGTGACTGGACGAGCAGTTACACAGTCAAGCACTCATGCGGTAAATCTGAGTTCGACCCCGGCGATAAGATTCTTGGCAGCCTTATGTTATGGCATGGAAGTATGTGAAAACACGAACTGATACACTCAGTTGCAGATTTCAGACTGTGGGTATCTAAGATTGCCCCCCGCCAGTCGGCAAGGCACTTGATAAGGATATTTCTTGTTTAAAATGTGTATCAGTACTGTGGGGAGTCGCCGTGGTCTAGCGGCTAGACGCTCGCCTGCGGATGGGAAGATCGAAGGTTCGGTTCCTGACTAGTGCCGGATTGTTTTAAAAAAATGACCTTGGCTCCCAGGTCAACCCAGCCTTGAGTGGGTACCAGGTACAGTTATGGGAAGTAAAGGCGGCCGGTGTCACTGACAACATCGCCCACTAAGTGCCGTTTGGTCTATAAAATATAGATCTAGCCCTATATACCCTATACACTTGAAAGGCGTGGACAAGGGTCTTTTACTTTTAATCGGTATTGTACACTGAAGAGGGGGGGGGGGGGGGTCGGAAGGTTGTGGATTCGCTACCTGGCAGAGCCGGACTATTTTCAAAAAGACCTTGGCTCCCAGGTCGACTCAGCCTTGAGTGGGTACCGGGTGCAGTCACGGGAAGTAAAAGCGGCCGGCGTGATGCTGACCACATCACCCATCTTGTGCCGATTGGTCTATAAAAATATAGGTCTAGCCCTATATGCCCTATAGGCCTAAAGGCGTGGAAAAGGGTCCTTTACTTCTTTTCAAACACTGAAAGACTAACATCCAATAACTCAATAGGGCGCTGCTATCCGGATATAAATCCAACACAAACAAATCCTAGAATCCCCGATCAGCCATTTAAAACATAATATTGGTTGACCAGACGGTTACAAAGTAAACTGGTGTCGTGTGTATGTTGGTATTTTCAAATTTTTTGTTTTTAAGCTTTTCTTCTTTGAATGAAAGAGCTTAAAGTAAAAAGTGATTGTGGGGGTGGGGGTGGGGGGGGGGGGGCAAAATCGTTTAAGGCCGAAATAATGAAATAGTAAGACAAAAATCCAGAGAATCCATGAAGGACGTTCGTGGTGTGTTGGTGAAAACCTCATCTCGGAACATGTCAAGCGAAGTCCAGGGATGAGACAACATCCATCATAAACACACCAGCCTCGACGCATTCATAACAACGCCGCTAAGAGTCCACTCCATCGCCTCTACACAAACACAGTTACGTGTAAGCGATACGGCCTGGATGACTGATAGCTCTCATTAGACGGTGTTAACACATCAACAAATTGATTCATCCACATTGCTACGTTTTGGAATGTGAGATTTTCTTCCGAGTGACTGATGGCTTTAGTTCAATAGCTTGACTTTATTTAAAGGTCCCAGGGTGCCTCGGTCTGGGTTCCCCTCACTTACCTCATTCCCTCCGTGATAGGACATGTCTTGTGGCCAGCTTTCTTTTGGAAACGATTCTGAGGTAGTTAGCTGCATTTCGTACGGTCGCAGTTGCTTGATTTGATGCGTCTCTATTCTTCTAGTCTTCACTTACATGTGTAGAAAAACTACAATGATAAGAATGGCCTCAGATCCTACAAAGTCAAAAAAGTCTCTATCATCAGTGGAATTGATCCAGAACACCAAATACCGAGATCTGTGGAGAAGCGTTAACACCTACGCCAGCTGGCAAGGCACTTTATGATGATAAATATATATATATATATATATATATATATATATATATATATATATATATGTGTGTGTGTGTGTGTGTGTGTGTGTGTGTGTGCGTGTGTTTGTGTGTGTGTGTGTGTGTGAGTGTGACGCGTTTGTACATTTTCTAAGAGTGACAAGCCAGATGTATTCAAGGATCTTTAGAAGCAAGTGAAGTCTGCGGAGGCAATATATCCCCGTTGTGAATTTGAAATAATGGATCGCTCAGTACAGAATGATGCCGACAAAAGGAGATGGTCGTGAACCTGCGTTTACCCTGGCGAGACAGACAGTTACTTTTGAGTGCAGTCGATTTTATGTTACAGTTCGAAATACTCATTTCTTTTGCTTCTTTTAAATCAATTAAATATGCCAGGCAAGAAATTATCTAGTTTTCTTCGGAGCAGGGAGTGACTATGAGGTCTTGTCGACACTCTGTGCTGAGAGGAAAGATATACAAAGACTTTTTGGTCCCATCGGAATTCATCGGCGACCGGGTCGCTCACTGGCTCGCCGGTAGACGATTCGTCACCAATCGGGACAGAATTTGGGTCTGTCTCTTGTGACTGCATCAAGAGATCCTTTTCACGACTCCTGGTGGCGTGTAATGCTAAACCATTTTATATGGCGCAAAAACCTAGTCACAATTATAACCTAAAGATTCCTTTTCCGTATGCTGGTTGAACGTGACGTTTTTCTCCCCAATCAAGCAACACTGCCGGAGTTAGAACGTTTCGTTGGCTGCTGATGATGCGGACATGGTGTTAATAGGAATGTCCCCAGTGCTGTGCAGTCAGCTCTTGATTCAGCACATCTCAACTCTGAGTGAAGTATTTCTAAGCTCTGACTCATACACGTTTGGCCAGTGTGTGCTGGGCCACCAGCGTAAATTCGAAGTTCCCAACCTGCCATCAAAGGGCAAAGTCACCGCAGACCAGTGATGTTTCTTTAATCCTTTCTGAACTTGAACACGTCAATAGCTGTCTCAGGGCAGACATGACTCTCCGTCACCAGCCCTGGGGCTGAGGAGCAGCTCAGTTGTAAACTGCCTCGCCTACGCGTAGTCCCTGCAGACCGGAAAACCCTATGTGTGTTTTTTTATAGTATGTTCCAAAAGTTTGGGCACGAACTTTAAAATATTTAACTGAATAACCATTGGGTGTTTGTCACTGAAATTTGGCATGCAACATGTTAATAATAATGTTAATGTAAGATTGTTTTTTTAATGTAACAGAACACTTAGTTTTCATGTAGCTTCTTTTTTACGGTGTGTTAAAAAAAAGTTTAAACAAAATACCAAAGCCGATTCAAAGCAAACAGACAGTATGCTTACAATTAACTGAGTGACCGGAACTTTTCAAAATCTAAAATTGCATGCGTTTCATCAGCTTTTCACCCTCAGATGGCCATCTCCAGCTGTAGCCTCCCGTGAGTTACATGGAAACAAGTTTTATTTTATGCTGGATAGGCTATCAAAATAATCACCATGCATCTCTACACCTGTGAATTTATTTCTAGAAGTGGTCGAATAACCAGATTGTCACACAGGGGTTTACAGCCGGTGGACGCAAAGAAGAACAAGAAGAAGAAGAAGAAGAAGAAGAAGACGAAGTAAGTGGAAAAGAAGAAGAAGATTAATCAGAAGTAACAACTACTTTATGTAGTCTGAGTTAAAGTAATGACTTTCAGGGGATGTCACAGTTAACTACGTGCACTTCTCTTACCTGATACATACACTATTTAACTGAAAGAGATTTATAGCAGTAGTCAATACTTGCAATATGGAGAATAGTAAAAATCAAAAAGTGCTTGACATTTATAGGCAAACAAAACAAATAACATAAGATAAACGTCTCATCTATTTTGAACTTCTTTTTCTCCTACTCTTTCCCTTCTTTGTTTGTTCTTTCTTTCTTTCCTTCAGAAAAGAAAGAAAAAATAATAGAAATATAGTACATAGCTACACGAAGCAGACTTCTAAAATATATATAAAGGTATGATAAGAACTGTACCGTAACATTTCAAATGGCGAGACGCAGAAACATGCTCAATCACAGCACGCATACTTCAGCGTGACCGGATGTTGCAGTAATCTATTTCAATCACGTCTGACAGTGTGACTGGTCAGGTAAAAGATGTCATTGGACAAATTCTGATTGACAGATTATCAGAAGTGATTCACGGAGACTCAAATAGTTATTGTTTGCCACACACATGACTCAAGCTAAGCAGTCAACGAACAACAACAACAAGTTTTATCATGGGCGCTTTATCTTGGTTATTCAGAACAATACCACATTAGTTTCGTCTCCCTCGGCAACAGCCAACGAAATACTGATGGTACCCACTTTCATCTAGTCAACTACTTGTTTAATCTACACCGCCCCCCCCCCCCCCCTCGCCCCTTTTCCGAGTCTCCAGTGGGGCACAGAGCCCACAGACTCTCCTGACTTGTTACCTCGCCTCAGATGCGAGAGATCAGGTCTGCCTTGTGCAGTGGCCGTACACCCTCAAATGGGGGAACAGTCCAGCCAATCTATCTACCTGCTCATTCCCAAACACGCCTACATCGCCTGGGCAGAATGTAGATATCACTCTCACAGTCTGTGTCCTCTAGATTGAGGAGTCCAGTTCCAATTTGACAGAAACCCACCTTCGCCTTTTTTAGTCATTCTACTAGGGAACGCAGTAAGTGGCGTAGACTAGACGTTCTAATTCGGATCGGAAGGTCGTGGGTTCGCTCCCTGGCTGAGCCGGACTTTTAAAAAATGACATTGGCTCCCAGGTAGACCCAGCCTTGAGTTGGTACCAGGTGCAGTCCTGGGAAGTAAAGGCGGCCATCAAGATGCTGACCACATCATCCATCTTGTCCCGATTGTACTATAAAAATGATCTAGCTCTATATGCCTTATACGCCTAAAGCCGTGGAAAAGGGTGCTTAACTTTACTAGAGGACACAGATTAGGATGGATTTCCATCATTGATCAAGGCTCTCTGCTTGACCGAGGCTATAAAATGTACCAGGAAATGCCATTGTAAGAAGTGAACCTTCTTAATTTTATAACAACATTTAACATTGTAAAAAGTGAACCTTCGTAACTTTATAATAACATCTTACATTGTAAGAAGTGAACCTTCTTAACTGTATAATAACATTTAACATTGTAAGAAGTGAACCTTCGTAACTTTATAATAACATCTTACATTGTAAGAAGTGAACCTTCGTAACTTTATAATAACATCTTACATTGTAAGAAGGGAATCATTTGTTTAGTGCGTGCAAAGGTCACATATTGAAATCCGAACCAGCCCTGAAATGTTTCAAAAATTACCTTAACTCACAGAAAGATCCACACTCAAATGGGCGAAGGCACGAAATAAATTGTTACATTTATAACATTGTGGGACGGGAACTTAAAAATAAAATTATTATAGGACAGAAAATTTATGATTAGAATATTCTAGAAATGTTCAGATAAGACTAGTCTAGGACAGAAATTTTCAGATAAGAATAGGCTAGCAATGGAATTCAGTGGACCCCTACAAAACAGCTTGATGATCTGGACTTCGCTGATGATATTTTTCTTCTGTTCCATTCACGGAATCAGATGCAAGATAAATTAAATATACTTGATGCGCGATCACAGCAGCTTGGTCTGAAAATACATGAAGGAAAGACAAAGATAATGAGAAAAAATCAGGCAAATAGTAATGTGGTTTCTTTTAATAGCACCCAACTCCAAGACTTGGAGTCGTACACCTATTTGGGCGATATTGTAAATAAAGATGGGGGACTGACAGATATATTAAAAAAACTAATACAAAAGGCAAAAGCAGCTTTCACAGCACTAAGAAATTTAGGAAGGTAACACACACAAAGAATTAAAACTATTACTAAACTAAACATTGTAAACTCTAATGACCACTCAGTACTGTTGCATGGAGCGAAATCGTGGAGAACTACTAAGGCAATTAATATTAGACTAATTCATTAACTGGTGCCTGGTCGGAATAGAGGGAAATAAATGGCATGATAGAATCACAGATATGGAGCTTTGGGAGAGAACTAAACAAGTTCCAGTGGACCAAGAGATGAAGAAAAGATACTAACGTTGAACAGGACACACGTTGAGAAAAGCAGAGAACAATATAACTAGAATCTCTTTGCACTGAAACCCACAGCGGCATCTAAATAAAGAACGTACCCCCCACCCCCCACCCTCCCTCCCTCCCCCCCCCCCCCAAAAAAAAAATCGGGAGCTGGAAAGGAAAGTTAAAAAGATGGGTATGACATGAAAGTGCTAGATGATGGCGAACGATAGAACGACTTGACGTGAGTTGGTTGAAAGCCTATGCACCATTAAGGTTTAGAAAGGCAGAAGAAGAATATTCTAGGACAAAAAAGTTCTGGTTAGAATATTCTAGAATAAAAAAATTGTTTTGGGGAAAATAGTCTAACAGAAAAGTTAAAGTATGAATCTTCCAGGACAGGAAACTAAAGTAAGATTGGTCTACGACAGAAAAGTTAAATAATGAATAGTCTAGGACAGAAAAGTTAGGGTAAGAATAGTCTAAGACAGATAAGCTTTGGTTAAAAAAAAAGTGAAGGGCAGAAACGTTAGTGTAAAAAGTCTAGGAAAGAAAAGTTATTGTAAGAATAATTTAGGATAGAAAAGTTAGGATACGAATAATATAGGACAGATAAGCTATGGTTAAAAAAAAAGTAGAGGGCAGAAACGTTGAGGTAAAAAGTCAAGGACATAACATTTAAAATAAGAGCGGCCGTGAGCCGAAAAAGTCAACATTTAATCGAGTTTGAAGTAATTCTTAAAGAAAATGAACAAGTTAGCTTTTGAAATAGCCACGCGAATTTCTAAACTACACACTGACGCTTTATATATCAATTTCATTAAAGTCAGTAGCGTTTTATGCATAAACCAACGCCAGAAAATTCGAAGAGTACGGAGTAAAGTATCTTTTTTTTTAATTTAATTTTGTTTATTTTTTTTATTAGGATTTCAAAATCAAACACCCTAGTTGATTAAAATAAAAAATTAAAAGTTTATTACACAAGAAATGAAAATCCCGATAAAGGAATCGATATGAAGTCCTTTCATTCGAGAAAGCAGCTTTCAACACTGATCCCCGAACGAATAATGAAACCAAGGTATAGTCTGGTTTGTGTACTGTGCCCAATATAAGGGCTGCTTTTATTTTCTAAAGATTTTCGATCTTAGCTGAGTAGTGTATAAAGAAATTCCCTTTTGACTCCTTCGTCGCCAGATGAAGTTTTCATCGATTATCTAGTCGATGTTGACCCAGGTTAACAACGTGCTCAAGAGCTGCAGGAATGGGACAATTTATGGCTAATTGTGAATTCTGTGACGTCATAAGCAGGTCCTTTAGGAAAATCCCGCGAAGAGATGTTGAAAACGAGCTCACGAAATACATACTATGAATTGTTCCTGAGTGGATTATGAGGCCCCTTTTTTAGGGGACTAAATGAAAACACCACAAAAGTAAGTCGTCAAAGGCGATTACTTAAGGCTTTACAGAAATCGCATGTGGTGGACTGATACATGCAGAAACAGCGGACTAGCTGATAAGCACCAAATAATATACCTACTGCGATTATAAGGACGAAAGCAGAAGACGACCAAGACCATGATTGTCGTGCACGACGATGGGGGAAAAGGCAAACGATTAATACAGGTATGATCACCTGTTGTCAAAGAAATCTCTACCAAGGACAAGAACAAGAAGCAAACCAGACAGGTCTCAGTCTACAAACGTGAATGAATAAGGTTCAACCCCGCCAGGACTGCACAATGAGCGATAAACACCCGGTGACACAAAGGGCCACCATTCGGATGAGAATCACCTAGGTGCAAGCCCAGAAACCCCGTTCAACTTTTGCGTAACATTAGGGGCCACCAATAACAGCCAGTGTGGGGCTTTATATTTAAAAAAAATTTAGTCTTATATTGAGCGGCACCCGATGTACCCCCAGACGTGGTAAAGATAGAGAGAACTAGAACAGAAGTATGCTGCCGTGGGGTCAGACATAAACAAGTTCAATCGATTTTGATTGATCAACACA
>CAJHNH020006846.1:20000-35000 GCA_905116865.2 Candidula unifasciata | reverse complement strand
GGTTAATTTAAGGACGGGCACGTATATTCACGATATACACTTAGACATACACAAGTTACAAACACAACAGATCCTACAAACTAGAGCAGTATTTTTTTTTGAGGGGGGGGGGGGGGGTTAAAAAAATGGAACTCCCCACACAAATGACGGCCTTAAGTTCAACTCCTGAAACGGTCTATTTTCAAACGTCAGAAGCTATGCGATGGCGAGTGAAAAATGGGTGTCGTGTGAGTAATGAGATTCAAGTTGCCGTGATGAATGTTCTCCGGTGCATTTTTTCAATGTTTGCCAGTTACATCATCATCGTTGCTATCGAAGAGAAGGAGATTCTTTCTACTGACAAGAATGGCAAGAATGTATTAGTCTGTGCATGCAAATATATTCTTCTTCGTCTTCTGTCGTGCCTTTCATTGTCTCTTTCGTTCCTGCGAGGAGTGTATTTCTTTCTCCTAAAATCTGCTGTAAATAAATGAATCTGTCTGCATGCGATGAGGTGTATTCAGAATAAAATAAGCATGTAATAAAAACGACAAAACACATACCCGCACATTCAACAGGGAGTGAGATTGTGAAGTGAAAGAGATAAAGGGAATATTGCGTGAGCTGCATTCGATAAGGTGAATTCAGTATAAATTAAGAAAGTAATCAAGGCGGCTACATACACAAACACAGACACAGAAAGTAATTAAAGTGTCAGTTGAAAACTTTTAGGAGAACATAGTGTGAACAACATGCGACAGCACAGGATAGGAAGACTTAGCATGAGTTAGTTGAGAGCCTATGCTTTACTGGGAGATACAGGGCAAAAAAAAAAAAAAAGAAGAAAGACAAGGACGCTTTTCAATCCACTGTCAAGACATCGACGTGGCTGCTTCGTGATACGTCAGTTAAGTGAATTTGTGCATTCATGTGGTTTTGTTTAATCACGTATGTGCTGATGACGGCTCTGTAGCCGCAGCGACCAGTTTTATATTGTGTTTATTATATTGTGAAGCTTGCTTATCCACTTCGAGTTCTGTTTTATATTTTGTAATGCCACTGTAGCACATGGTAAATGGTGCGTGTCCCATAATCTTATTTTACTTTTGCAAACGGCGATCGGTGGGTGATGCTGTCACAATAATGCCGACTGATTTTATTTCCAATAAATATTTTGGGTGCCAGAGGCGCCCCCATATTGGGATGGGGATTGGCTAAGGGTGGGGGCGCTCAAACATTGTTTAATTGCCCTCTCCTTGTCGGTTCCAAGGCTCCCTTGTCGCGGCAAAAACTAATAAGACTCTAACAAGTTTGTTTCATAAGTCGACTAATTGGGGATTATTCCTTCGAAGAAGTGCATTTGCCCGATAGACGAGTAACCGACAGTCTGCATATACATCTGTAAAATGGATGTGCATGCAAAACTAAAAAAAGCCTAAAATCCAGACGTGGACGAACTACCAGAACATTTCGCTGGAGTTCACAGCAGACGAACGCGATGCTGAAGGTGATGAAGAAGTTTAATTGCCTCAATAATAATGAAAAGAATAATAACAATAACTAATAACAATAATCAGAAAATTAATTTCTATTGTGCCATGAACCTAGAATTGTGCGGCTCCCTACCCCCACCACTCCGAAAAATATTGAGGGCCTCAATTAAGCCTTGCTTAATTGTGTAATAATAATGAGTATTATTATTATTATTATTACTGTTTTTATTGTGTACTCTGTTGCAAAAAAAAAAAAAAAAAATATTAACGTGAAATAATGTATAATGTACAAACAAAATGCATAATAAAAGAACATGTATATATGGGTCAGCGCCTTGAGGGTTTTAATTAGTGTTTAAAATAATAATAATACTATTGTTTTAATTAAGTAAAGGGGAAAAAAAATTATGATATCTTGAAAGACTATATAATGTGCTAGTTAGGAGGGAATAGACCCACTTCTCCTTTATAAACATGTCGTAAGAGACGATTAAAAAAGGCTTCGGTGAAATTTGATTATTCGTGTTGAAAGGTAAAGATATCACAGCCTAGCGGTAAATTACATCACAGTGGGCTAAGTACAAAGGAACAATAATAATAATAATAATAATAATAATAATAATAATAATAATAATAATAAGAAGAAGAAGAAGAAGAAGAAGAAGAAGAAGAAAGAAAGAAGAAGAAGAAGAAGAAGAAAGAAGAGAAGTCAGAAGAAGAACCCGAAGAACGAAGAAGAAGAGAAGAAGAAGAAGAAGAAGAAGAAGAAGAAGAAGAAGAAGAAAGAAGAAGAAGATAGAAAGAAGAAGAAGAAGCAGGAAGAAGAAGAAGAAGAAGAAGAAGAAGAAGAAGAAGAAGAAGAAGAAGAAGAAGAAGAAGAAGAAGAAGAAGAAGAAGAAGAAGAAGAAAAAAGAAGAAGAAGAAAAAGAAAAGAAGAAGAATTAGAAGAAGAAAAAGAAGAAGATAGAGGATGATGATTTAAAAAAGGAAAGAAAAGGGAAGATTATTGGCCTAAAAAAGAAAGCAAGTCTATCTACATATCTGTGAGATGCCTCTATTCTCAAGTTTGCAAATAATGGGCTGAGAAACCCTTGAATATGTTAAGACAAAAAGAGAAACTTCTTGAAAAGTTGGTCACATTCCGTTGCAGGGGTTGAGTGTAATTGGGCCTATATCCTCGGAGAGCAAGGCGGAAAGAAGTGCGGATAAGGCCAACCTGAGATGTCTACATCTCGCAGTGACAGAATGTGGAATGTTCGTACGAGCTGACCCCAGTTTTTACTGGATCGTAGCAAGAACCCTTGATGGGCCAAAGGAGGAGGGGGTTGTGTTGGTGAGAGCAACGCTTCTGTTTTACATGGGTTGAACGAAACCGGACCTGAGATTTTGAAAATCAGATCTCCGGAAAATGAATACATTTGGATTGCAGTAAATGTTTATCTACATGTAGCAAAACTATTATACACATTATGTACATTATCCTAAGATTAATATAGGACTGGTTACTTTTAGAGAAAAAATAACTGACTGACTTTATAACAGTCATCATCACGTAGCAGTTCTTTGTAGAACGTCGCTCCCATCAGGGTCTGCTTAACAGAAACTGAGTCTCTCGCTAGCTCTCCCGCCTCTTGCACTTTCATATTCAGGGAGTCACCAATATCCTGTGGCCATCTTCGTGTTGGTCGGCCCCTGCCCCTTCTTCCTGGTACCATGTTCAGGTTAGTTGCATATCCTTTACAGGACGTGGCAGAACCAACCCCAACAGCCCCTGGCTGTTGTGTGGTTTTTCTAGGCAAAGTTACGTCCAGTAGTTTGCCATTGCTTCTGGACGATCGGCCTATTTGATACCACTGTCGAAACCAACGCAAGAAGCATCGCCCGCAGCTGGAATCGAACCCGGCATTCCGGCATTACGAAGCATTCGCATCGACTTAGCCACAGAGCCGACCCTGGTACCAGGACTACTGTTATTAATTATTTTTTTCAATCCGCCATGGCGCTTGATATGACCGAATTATTTCAGCTTTCGAGACTAGACCTTTACAACAATATAACTGAGATATTGTTCGTTTGTTGTTGACAAATGTCAGTCTTTCCAGGCGATAATTTTGTATAGTATTAAGAAACAATCACAAGCTGGGGCCAGGGATGCAATACTCTCCATGGCGAAAAGCCTGGACTGTACTGTATACAGCTCGTGTTGCCCATGCACCATGATTCCTCAGTCAGCCTGCCTTGTTCACTCTATTAGAAAAGTAACACTTAGATTTGCATTATAATAATGTAATACCCTCTACCTTTGAAAAAACATTGGAAGGGTACTGTGAGGCAAAAAAGATGGCAGTATTTTGGGCGTATTCCAAAAAGTGTTGGGTAGAGAGTCACCACTGAAATGAGATCATGGAAACGATGGTGTGCAAGAGAAACCCTAAAACGAACGTTTCAGAGAGAGGCCAAGGGTGCTGGTTTCTGTATCACCCATGACGTTAAAGGGATTTGGACCGGATATGGATTTAATCAACCGCTTACGGATCCTGTGTGACGTAAAACAATAGGATAATGATGACGACGACTAATATTATACATTATTTTTCGTATTCTTCTTACAGTCGACCGGCTGTAAATTCAGGCTGAGGTTCTGGTTGTTTGTCCACTTCTGGACTTAAGTCTTGTTCTAGGATTAGAATATTGCGTACACATCCATTTTACAGGTCTGGCTTATTTGTATGCAGACTGTTGGTTCCTCGCCTCCCAAACAAATACCCTCTAAATTTAAATAAGACACACTGACATGTACGACATGCTTGTAAAAGTAACGGAGGCCGTGGCAATGTGTCTTATTTAGTGCAGATGTGATAAAGAGAACTCACCGGCGACCCGAAGATACAATTCTTTTAATAAGAAATTCGGCTTATCCAGATATGATTTCAAAATTGCCAGAGATAGACAACTTATTCTTCACACACACACACACACACACACACACACACACACACACACACACACACACACACACACACACACACACGTACAAAATTACATTCGAGATCGCTTTAATCGGTCTGCACTCTACACATAAGTGGATAACTTAGCCCCTTTGTAAACTGTCTTTGGGTGCGGAGGGTGGAGGTGCGGGTTAGGGATTCTGTCGCCTACCAACACTGGAGGGTTGTGGAGGGCTCATGGTGCCTGAAACCCCATGTTCCGGCGCCGCTGAACTCAGACGTTCTACATCAGCCATTCCAGGACTGATTTAGCTGTGTTGTGGAATTCCCGCTGGTTGCAATATATCAGTTTCCAAGGAAACCATTCTCACTTAGAATACCGCCTTCTAGACGCTTTCATCACAGAAAACATCTGTAAATTAAAAAAACATCACCGACACTGAAACGACGACGCATCTCTGAGCTGTTCTGGCTGTTCTCTTTTGAGAGTGCTGAAGTTTTATTCACACAAAAAAAAAAAAAAAACCATTCCCCTTTTGTAGAAGCTGTAGGAAATTAAATTGCTATGATAATATCTATGTGACTATCTTGATATCATTTGACCATATGGAAATATTGACTATTAGACGGACAATATATCACAACGTGATGTATGTATTTTGGAGTAAGAATACAGTTTTGTCTGAACTATTTACATTGAAACTTCTGAAGTGTAACAGGTTCGACGTCTGGAACTATAGTAATACTTTTATATTGTCATATTTTCATTTTTTTTAACTATAGTAAAACTCTAGGAAGTCGCAGTGGTGTAGGGGCTAGACGCTTGCCTGCCAATCGAAAGGTCGTGGGTTCACATCCAGACGGAGGCGGCCTTTTTTCAGAAATGACCCTGGTTTCCATGTCGACCCAGTTTTGAGTGGGTACAAGCTACAGTCCTGGAAAGCAAAGGCGGCCGGTGTGATGCTTACCACATCACCTATCCAGTACCGACTGGTCTATAAAAAATAGATCTAGCCCTATTTGCCCTATTACGCCTGAAGGCGTGGGGAAACGGTCATTTACCTTATTTTTAAAATACTCGTGGAATTTAACATTTTCCACTGAATGTTAACCTGACAGTTACCCTAAGCCCAGCATTGTCACATCAGTGTATGGTATCAATGCCTTTTCCCTAATAATTAAATCCTTACTCCCCCCGTGTGGGTTCCGGGGCCCTATTGTGGGGAAAACAAGAATAGACCTACTGCCTACCCAAAAGCATGTCGTAAGAGTCGACTAATTGGGGAGCTTCCTTTGAAGTCGGGGTGCATCTGCCGGAGAGGCAAGGAACCAACAATCTGTATTCAAGAGAATGAGATCTGTAAAATTGATGCACACGCAGCACTCAGGTTCTGGAGCAGGACTGCAGTTCAGTGGTGGACGAGCAACCAGAACTTTCCGCCAGAGTGTACAGCTGGTGAACGCGAAGAAGAAGAAGAAATCCCTACTCCACCCACTTGTTTTCCCCATCTCCATGTGAGTTCCGTGGCCCCATGAAGGGGGAATACTATTCCCACTGCCTCCCTTAAAAAAAAGCGTTTT
This sequence comes from Candidula unifasciata, assembly GCA_905116865.2. Taxonomy (NCBI): domain Eukaryota; kingdom Metazoa; phylum Mollusca; class Gastropoda; order Stylommatophora; family Geomitridae; genus Candidula; species Candidula unifasciata. The sequence continues at coordinate 28,999 of CAJHNH020006846.1, read as the reverse complement.
GTAGGACTCGACTAGTTAGGGGATTCCTTCGGGATCGGAGTACATCTGCCAGAGAGAAAAGAAACCAACAGTCTGCATAAAAAAGCCAATATTTGTGAAACGGATGTGCGCACAACAGCAAGGTTCTGGAACAAGACTAAAGTCCGTAAGTGGACGAACACCCAGAACCTTTCCGTCGGAGTTTACAGCAGGTGTATGGGAAGAAAAATACTTGAAAATGTTTAATGCTATGTATAGCTCAGCTACCTCATAACTGTATAGGAGCGGTTGGGAAAGAGGCATAAATTAACTTAAGCCCTGTTTAAATGCGCAATAAAAACCTTAATAAAAATAATTATTATTTTTATTGTTATTATTTGATGGGTGGCAAATAAGTATTTTAATATATTTGAACTGATAAAAATTATTAGGAAATACTTTTAAAAAAAGAGGAAACATGTATACATTTATGGGTCTGGGGAAACTGCAGTCTGTTGCAAATGTTCTAGTGCAGTGCGTAGCTTAACTCCGCCTCCTCTCCCTTCCCCCCCCCCCCACCAACATTGGGCAGCGCTTCAAAACAAACACAAACACACAAACGCGAGCAAGCCCATTAATGGGTTAAACGAACTTTTTAAAACAACAGCCCATCCGCAGAGAAATGTTTTTAGTTCTCAGCCGCGTCCGAACTCACCCCTCTCGCGACAGAAGACCAGGGCTACCGCAGCGTAGCCAGGATAAGTTTTACAACCTGCGCTTAATCACATTTCTGACAGGAGCTTGGCAGCTGAGATGTAACGAAAGCAGGTCATCTGTGTCGAGCCTCCATGTGGACGTTCTACCCGCGCTATAAATTATGAGACCGACACAGAAAACATCTGTGCGCTTCGGCTTTTGCACGGCTAGTCTCTTTATATTATTTATTGTTTTATTTTAGAGTTTCTGCCTCTCTTGTTTCTTACTTACCTAGCCGCCCCTTTTTTACTTTAAGCTGTAGAGGTTTGCCAGAGAGATCGCTAGACCTGTTTTGTCAGGGTTTTTTTTTCTTTCTGGTTTTGTACTATTCTAGTCCCCTGTCAGTTAGGGACTGTCGGATGTTGTCTTCACAGCGGAGCCTGGTTCCCTGGTTCTTAGCCTCCCATGCCTGTCATGGTAGACGATTTTCTTTTATCCTGCATACATGTCCAAACCATCGTAACTGTGACTAATCCACTTAGGTTTTTAAAGAATGGTTATCGCGATCTTGACGTACTGTCTGATTTCGGACTTTGTCACTTTTTGTCACTTGGACCACCTTTCTCAGATATCTTATCTCTGAGGTCCCTTTTGTCACTTGGACCACCTTTCTCAGATATCTTATTTCTGAGGCCCCAAGCTGGCTTCTGTGAGCTGTTGTCATCTCTCTTGTTTCTTTAAATTTTTTGTGTTTTTTTTTTTTAAAGTTTCCTAATGTCTTGTTTTTTTTTTAAATATTTTGCACTTTTTTAAGTTTCTTTTTTTTGCTTTCGCACTTAAAGTGCGGCTGGAATTGTATTGTGGTTTACAATGCCTTTCCTCCTAACACATCAGACTTGAGCAAAACATTCGTTATGAGCTTTTACGACATGCTTGGTAGAGCGCAATATGTCTAATCCCCTTCACTTAAACGGGGTTATAGAACTCAGGCAGGATGCTTGTTTTCTATAAAGTGTTGTTTCTCCTGGTTCTTTCGGCGTGTGTAGTCACGTGTGTTGTTTCTCCTGGTTCTTTCGGCGTGTGTAGTCACATGTGTTGTTTCTCCTGGTTCTTTCGGCGTGTGTAGTCACATGTGTTGTTTCTCCTGGTTCTTTCGGCGTGTGTAGTCACATGTGTTGTTTCTCCTGGTTCTTTCGGCATGTGTAGTCACATGTGTTGTTTCTCCTGGTTCTTTCGGCGTGTGTAGTCACATGTGTTGTTTTTCCTGGTTCTTTCGGCGTGTGTAGTCACATGTGTTGTTTCTCCTGGTTCTTTCGGCATGTGTAGTCACATGTGTTGTTTCTCCTGGTTCTTTCGGCGTGTGTAGTCACATGTGTTGTTTCTCCTGGTTCTGTCGGCGTGTGTAGTCACATGTGTTGTTTCTCCTGGTTCTTTCGGCGTGTGTAGTCACATGTGTTGTTTCTCCTGGTTCTTTCGGCATGTGTAGTCACATGTGTTGTTTCTCCTGGTTCTTTCGGCGTGTGTAGTCACATGTGTTGTTTCTCCTGGTTCTTTCGGCGTGTGTAGTCACATGTGTTGTTTCTCCTGGTTCTTTCGGCGTGTGTAGTCACATGTGTTGTTTCTCCTGGTTCTTTCGGCATGTGTAGTCACATGTGTTGTTTCTCCTGGTTCTTTCGGCGTGTGTAGTCACATGTGTTGTTTCTCCTGGTTCTTTCGGCGTGTGTAGTCACATGTGTTGTTTCTCCTGGTTCTTTCGGCGTGTGTAGTCACATGTGTTGTTTCTCCTGGTTCTTTCGGCGTGTGTAGTCACATGTGTTGTTTCTCCTGGTTCTTTCGGCGTGTGTAGTCACATGTGTTGTTTCTCATGGTTCTTTCGGCGTGTGTAGTCACATGTGTTGTTTCTCCTGGTTCTTTCGGCGTGTGTAGTCACATGTGTTGTTTCTCCTGGTTCTTTCGGCGTGTGTAATCACATGTGTTGTTTCTCCTGGTTCTTTTGGCGTGTGTAGTCACATTTGTTGTTCTCGTCTTCACCTGCCTGTGAGTTTCTGCTCCTATGTGTATTTTGCTACGACAAGTAAAGTAAAGTAAAATTACCCTTTACCACACCCTGAGGTGTATTAGGCATGTAGGGCCAGACCTATATTTGATAGACCAATCTGCACTCGGTGGTAATGTGGTCAGCATCACACCGGCTGTCTTTACTTCCCGGAACTTTACCTAGTACCCATTCAAAGCTGAGTCGATGTGGGAGGGAATTATTTACGGCTTTTTTGTTTAAAAAAAAAATGGCTCTCCGTTCGTATTTGAATCCACGACCTTTCGATCCACAGTCGAAAGTCTAGACGCCATGACTGCTCCCATTGAATGACTACCCAAGATGTATAAATGTGCTTTTAGTCTCTAGGAACACATCATACGTTCATTGACACCTACCTAGAAGCCCAGTTAACGCAAGATGCGTTACTACCCTTTCGGTCTCCAATCCAAAATCCACTGGGACTGAAAGAGTTAACAATTAAATTCGCATTTTCCCCCTGAAAATGTGACGCACTATTTGTTGTTCATTTTTTTTTTTTTTATTTGTTATTCTGTATTTTCAATGAATTTATGTTTTCGAAAAGTTAGACTTAACTGATAAATACCTATACGCATAGCGCATATATCTACTTTAAAAAAAACTTGTCTTACAGGTTACTGCATGACTTTTCTTTTCCTCCTTGTAGCTGCTACTTGTTGCTAAGTCCGACAAACGGCTCTTGTTGTTTGTGCACTTCAGGACCTTAGTTTTGTTCCAGCACTTGTGTTTTGCGTGCATAGCTGTTTTATAGATCTGTCTATTTTTGTGTGGGGTTCTGTTGGCTCTTTGCTTCTAGGGCCTATTTACTCCTTGCCTTTTAAACAGCCTCGACTTGGCTTGGCTTGCTGTGCGTCAGAAAGGTATCGTCACGTTCAACCATCATCCCGGAAGGGGGAGCTTTAGGTTATAATTGAGACTAGGTTATGTGGAGAGAGATGATCAGACAGTCAACAGAAACTGGTGACCCAACGACTCGTAGTGTTACGTGTTGATGATGAGGATGATGAGGAGGATGAGGAGGATGATGATGTGGATGATGATAATGATGATGATGATGATGATGATGATGATGATGATGATGATGAGGATGATGATGAGGATAATGATGATGATGATGATGATGATGATGATGATGATGATGATGAGGATGATGATGAGGATGATGATGAGGATGATGATGAGGATGATGATGATGATGATGATGATGAGGATGATGATGATGATGATGATAAGGATGATGATGAGGATGATGATGATGAGGATGATGATGATGATGAGGATATGTGCGCCATATAATGCTTAGCATTGCCCGCCACAAAGTAGCTCCGAGAAAAAGACTTTACACAACTATCAAACATTTATCAACACACCTTCTTTATTCACACCGCTTCTACTCACCCTTCACTATTCACACAACTACAACACATTTATCAAAATACCAAAGCTAAGTAAACAAATTCTACTCATCCATCAACACACTTTTACTATTCACACAACTACCAATTATCAATCAACACACCTTCACTATTCACACGACTGTCTCAAACGCCCCAACGGATGGAGAGAGAGAGAGAGAGAGCGAGAAAGTGAGACCCTAGTACACTCATCCCTCCAACATAAATTTCAAGAACAATTAAACAGAAGTGCGACATAACATTTCCTTAATTGAAACAACCTGACGGCTGTACTCCGCCAACCCAATCTCTCACAGCAGTCGGGTAGAAAAAACTTGTCGAAACCCCAGCAAGTGATAACTTTGTTGCCCTATAGACGAAACTTTCGTTTTCCCACTCTTTTAATCTCTTAACAGTTTCCCAAATTTCTTCTTTTTCATATAACTGCCGTCTGATTTCCTAGCGGGGAAGATGGCGTCGTGTAGAGAGAAAATCATAAAAATTTCTTGCACAATTAGGAATCAGACAGGAACATGTCTCAGTGGCTGAGGGTACCGAGTCCATTTTCAGTTTCCATTGCTTATGCGTTAGCTCTATTTTTAGTGAGCGTTTTCAAATTTATTTTGTTACGTTAAATATCGCCTAGCAGTTCCATCTTTGCCTTAGACTAAGGAAATCAGGCGGACGAGAGATGCATTACATTTGTCTACAAATTACTAGATTTTACATTACATTTTTTACGACGGTCTTTCATATATTATTCATTTCCGTTACTCTTATTGGCATTTACTACATGTATTTCTTTTTTTTTCTCTCTCTTATGTATGGGTCTCTTTATTCTTCTTGCATAAACTTTTAAAACTTTCTGTCCCGAGTTTGTAAATTAGTGAAAGCCTATTTGGAAGCTGCGGACCGTGTTATGTGGAAAGGGCACATCGTGAAGGGAGTGAGAATGAAGGAAGGAATAAGTGCAGAAAGGATGAGAGCTGAGCGTTTATGACGAAACATAATAAACACAAATGTGGACAGCAGTTGTCCCGTACTATAATTGTGGAAGACTTTCCTCAAAGCGAAATTTTTTGTTTTTTGAAGCCCCACTCTGGCTTTTGCCAGGGGCCGCAATATAGGCAGGCCATAAAAATGGCCAAATGTCTGAACGCGGTTTCTGGGACCTCTCCACGGTGATCCTCATCCACGTGGTGGCACGTTGTGTCATCGGGTGTTTATCGCTTGTGTGATGTCCTAGTGGGGTAGAAAGTCACTCACTTACTCACTCAAAGCGAGCGGGTCTTGCTAGCACTCGCCATCGCCATGGGCTGTGAGTCCACTGCCTCCTTACAGCATAGTTTAACACCATCGTCTGGAAAGACGGAAATGTGCCAGTCAATGCACACACATTTTAACCAGGTTTAGGCTCCTTAAGGGCCCTCATCATCATCATCACGTTCCGAGTCGGTAAGCGTGGGCTGCACTACCAGCTGTGATCTCCTCTACCAGACGGTAATGTACTACAAGCTGTGATCTCCTCTACCAGACGGTAATATACTACAAGCTGAGATCCCCTCTACCAGACGGTAATGTACTACAAGCTGTGATCTCTTCTACCAGACGGTAATGTACTACAAGCTGTGATCCCCTCTTCCAAACGGTAATGTACCACAAGCTGTGATCTCCTCTACCAGACGGTAATGTATTACAATCATATAGCGTTAAAAAGAAGTGCAGAAAAGTCAGTGAAAAGAACAGGAGACTTGTGAGTACAAATTTGTACAAACAGTCAAAGTGACAGGACCCCATCTTCTTCAATAGATCAATGTCGAGAAATGATCCCAGAATGCAGCGAATGAATGAGAAAAACAAATGCTACCCACAAAACACACGGTATCAAATGTTTTAGCCGAGTTATTAAAATTAGTGAGCAGCCTACATGAAAAGCAATCTTCCAGTCGGAGCAAAGTGAATGAGGGTGGAGCAACAACGAGTGTGGGGGCGGAATATAGTTTCCAGGAATTAAAGATAAACATCTTATTGGGATCAGGTTACAGTTTAGTGTCAATTACAAAGAAACGATGGCTGCACATCGCAATGAGCGCTGGAAAGCGGCGGGCAAATTGGCGAATGTTTGAACTGACGTGCGACGTCACAACAACTCACTGGAATATGCCTTGGGGGTTGGGATGAGAGGAACGGGAACTCAGGAACAGGTACGTCCTAGGATTGTGATGAAAGGCAGCGGCGTCGATCCCAAGAAAATACTAGGACGGTGATGGAGTCCATAGTTCCTTCACTGTGCTATATATTTTATTAGGCAAAGTGTGGGTGGGAACAATGAGCTTAATTCTAGTCTGGGAAAATGATGATGATGATGTGTTGAATAGCATATAAATATAATAATACATTTGAAATTATTTACATGGGTTCCTTGGGTTACGAACGCCTCTTGTCACGAACAAAACACCCTACGAACAGAAATTTCCAGCAAATATTCACTAGACCTGCGAAAGAACGCACACATAGTACTTTTACGCCGTGCTTTAGGCAAATGAAACATTGCTTGCCGTTGCGTTGTTCTTGATGCCATTTTCTGTTGCTGTTGCAATTACATTAACCCTTATTATCACCTCCAAGAAAATGAAAAAAGTAGTAGTGACATGAGTGTAACAATTCTTACGCGTATTAAAGTAGAAATGGAAAAGGGAATTACATAGTCATGAGAATGATGTTGGTGTTTCTGATCTCACTAAGCTAGTATGACGTGGTTGAATCTATGATCTGTACTATTAATAACCGAGATGCGTTAAACTAGTGGCTCTCAACCGTCCTACTGCCAGTGCTCTGTAATGCAGTTCTTCGTGCTGTAGCGACCCCTTCATCATGTAGCAGGTCCTTCGCAGAACGTCGCTCTCATCACAGTCTGCCTGAAAGAAACTCGGTCTCTCGCCAGTTCTCCCGCCTCATGAACTTTCACACTTAAGGAGTCACTTATATCCTGTGTCCATCTTCGTGTCGGTCGGCCCCTGCCCCTCCTTCCTGGTACCATGCCTTCTGCTATAATTTTTTCCAAATCCGTCGTGGCGCTTCGTACAATTATTTACCTTGCTACTTCATACCTTTAATGAATATGTGTTTTGTTTTGCGATGGTCTTTGGCTTCACATGTGGAAGGGTCGTTCAACCGAAAAAGGGTCGCTACAAAGAAGTAGATCGAAAAAACATTTACCTTTATATGGTTCCTTCACTTTATATCCTCTCGCTTGCTAAATATTATTTTTTCGGTTATGCGTAATCCATTCTAATTTATGAATTATTACCACACAAATGTCTTTCGATATCTTTGTGAAAAAAAAAAAAAAAAAATTAACCACAGTCCGCGAGATTTATTGAAAGAATGCCACGCAACAGTCAAAACGAAAGTTCTGCAGTCCATGAAACAACCAGGACTTTCTGCTGACTGGATCCATCGACTGATTTGTTCCCTCGGGCTACCACCAAAGGTTTAGCAGCGTGAGACAAATATTTAAAAAAATCCCTGCATTGCAGATCAACAAGGCACATCTCAGATACCCTGTACAACCTCCAAAGGGGACTAAGTTAGGGCATACCTAACGGCTGGACCAGTCCATTGCTGCATGCAGCCGTTTCCGTGTCAGGAATGATGTCTGCTGGAGTTTACAACCAGTGAACACGAAAGAAGAAGACTAACTAACAAACTAACTAACTAACTAACTAACTAACTAACTAACTAACTAACTAACTAACTAACTAACTAACTAACTAACTAACTAACTAACTAACTAACTAACTAACTAACTAACTAACTAACTAACTAACTAACTAACTAACTAACTAACTAACTAACTGACTGACTGACTGACTGACTGACTAACTAACTGACTGACTGACTGACTGACTGACTGACTGACTGACTGACTGACTGACTGACTGACTGACTGACTGACTGACTGACTGACTGACTGACTGACTGACTGACTGACTGACTGACTAACTAACTAACTAACTAACTGACTGACTGATTAACTAACTAACTAACTAACTAACTAACTAACTAACTAACTAACTAACTAACTAACTAACTAACTAACTAACTGACTGATTAACTAACTAACTAACTGACTGACTGACTGACTGACTGACTGACTGACTGACTAACTAACTAACTAACTGACTGAATGACTGACTGACTGACTGACTGACTGACTAACTAACTAACTAACTGACTGATTAACTAACTAACTAACTAACTAACTAACTAACTAACTAACTAACTAACTAACTAACTAACTAACTAACTAACTAACTAACTAACTAACTAACTAACTAACTAACTAACTAACTAACTAACTAACTAACTAACCAACTAACTAACTAACTAACTGACTGACTGATTAACTAACTAACTAACTAACTAACTAACTAACTAACTAACTAACTAACTAACTAACTAACTAACTAACTAACTAACTAACTAACTAACTAACTAACTAACTAACTAACTAACCGACTGATTAACTAACTAACTAACTGACTGACTGACCGATTAACTAACTAACTAACTAACTAACTAACTAACTAACTAACTAACTAACTAACTAACTAACTAACTAACTAACTAACTAACTAACTAACTAACTAACTAACTAACTAACTAACTAACTAACTAACTAACTAACTAATTAACTAGCTAGCGAGCTAGCTAGCTAGCTATCTAACTAAATAACTGACTGACTGACTGACTGACTGACTGACTGACTGACTGACTGACTGACTGACTGACTGACTGACTAACTAACTAACTAACTAACTAACTAACTAACTAAATTTTGACACCAGCAGGACATCACATCGAGCGATAAA
>CAJHNH020006846.1:0-10000 GCA_905116865.2 Candidula unifasciata | reverse complement strand
GAAGAAGAAGAAGAAGAAGAAGAAGAAGAAGAAGAAGAAGAAGAAGAAGAAGAAGAAGAAGAAGAAGAAGAAGAAGAGAAGAAGAAGAAGAAGAAGAAGAAGAAGAAGAAGAAGAGAAGAAGAAGAAAGAAGAAGAAGAAGAAGAAGAAGAAGAAGAAGAAGAAGAAGAAGAAGAAGAAGAAGAAGAAGAAGAAGAAGAAGAAGAAGAAGAGAAGAAGAAGAAGAAGAAGAAGAAGAAAGAAGAAGAAGAAGAAGAAGAAGAAGAAGAAGAAGAAGAAGAAGAAGAGAAGAGAAGAAGAAGAAAGAAGAAGAAGAAGGAAGAAGAGAAGAAGAAGAAGAAGAAGAAGAAGAAGAAGAAAGAAGAAGAAGAAGAAGAAGAAGAAGAAGAAAGAAGAGTGTGTAGTGAAGAAGAAGAAAGAAGAAGAATTTATAAGAATTTTTAAAAAGAAGAAGAAGTTGAAAGAAAGAAGCAATCAAAGAAGTTTGGCAGAAAAGATGCCCGAGGAAAATTTTGAACATAAAATGCGATAAATTAAAAAGCATTGAGGAAATGTTTGAGCAACTGCTTGTAACCACATTTAAAAGATAGAGAGGAAGCCGCAACACTCGACACACACACACAGAGAGAAGAAACGACCAGATTAATAAGCAGCCACTAAATAAATGAATGAATACGGCGGAAAGTGATTTCTGAGATTTCTTTCGGTAGGATTCGCACCCCAAAAAAGTTGCCTTTTATGTCACTGGATCTCATTATTGCAGTCTGCAATTACAGAAGGGGAAAATGCCACACAAAGATTTAAAAACTGCGAAATATGCACTAATTAATCAAGAACAACATAACACATTAAAAGACAATACGGGTATGTGAAATAGTCGTGAAGATGTAGAGTAATAGGGATAGCAGCAACAGAAGTAGTAGTAGTAATAGTAGTAGTAGTAGTAGTAGTAGTAGTAGTAGTAGTAGTAGTAGTAGTAGTAGTAGTAGTAGTAGTAGTAGTAGTAGTAGTAGTAGTAGTAGTAGTAGTAGTAGTAGTAGTAGTAGTAGTAGTAGTAAAAGTGGTGGTGGTAGTAGTATTAGTAGTAGGAGTATTAGTAATAGTAGTAGTGGTAGCAGCAGTATTAGTAGTAGTGGTAGTAGTAGTATTAGTAGTAGAATTGGTAGTTGTAGTAGTATTAGTAGTAGTTGTAGTAGTAGTAAGGCTAGTAGTAGTAGTAGTAGTAGCACTAGTAGTAGTAGCAGCAGCAGCAGCAGCAGTAGTAGTAGTAGTAGTAGTAGTAGGAGTAGTGGTAGTAGTAGTAGTAGTAGTAGTAGTAGTAGTAGTAGTAGTAGTAGTAGTAGTAGTAGTAGTAGTAGTAGTAGTATTAGTAGTAGTAGTAGTAGTAGTAGTAGTAGTAGTAGTAGTAGTAGTAGTAGTAGTAGTAGTAGTAGTAGTAGTAGTAGAATTGGTAGCAGTAGTAGTAACAGTAGATGTATTATTAGTAGTAGTAGTAGTGGTACTGGTAGTGGTAGTAGTATTAATAGTAGTAGTAATAGTAATATCAGTTGCATTCGTAGCAGAATTGTTAGTAGTAGTAATATTAGAAGTAGAATTTGTAGTAGTAGTAGTATTAGCAGTAGTATAAGTAGTAGAATTGGCAGTGGTGTTAGTATTAGTAGAAGTAATAGTGGTTGAAGTAGTTTTAGTAGTAGTATAGGTAGTAAAATTGGTAGCAGTAGAATTGGTAGTAGTAGTAGTTTTACTAGTAGTATTAGTAGTATTAGTAATCGTAATTGTGGTTCTAGAATCAGTATTAGTAGTAGTAATAGTGGTGGTAGTAGTAGTATTACTAGTAGGAGGAGGAGTAGTAGAAGTGGTAATGGTATTATTACTATTATTATTATTATTATTAATATTATTATTATTAAAATTATTATATGGAGCAGCAGTAGTAGTAGTAGTAGTAGTAGTAGTAGTAGTAGTAGTAGTAGTAGTAGTAGTAGTAGTAGTAGTAGTAGTAGTAGTAGTAGTAGTAGTAGTAGTAGTAGTAGTAGTAGTAGTAGTATTAGTAGTAGTATAAGTAGTAGTATAAAAAGTAGAATTGGTAGTAGTAGTAGTAGTAGTATTTGTAGTAGTGTTTGAAGTAGTAGCGCTAGTAGTAGTAGTAGTAGTAGTAGTAGTAGTAGTAGTAGTAGTAGTAGTAGTAGTAGTAGTAGTAGTAAGTAGTAGTAGTAGTAGTAGTAGTAGTAGTAGTAGTAGTAGTAGTAGTAGTATTAGTAGTAGTAAGTAGTAGTAGTAGTAGTAGTAGTAGTAGTAGTAGTAGTAGTAGTAGTAGTAGTAGAATTTGTAGTAGTAGTAGCAGTTGTAGTAGGTGTGTTCGTATTAGAAGTAGAAGTAGTAGTTGTAGCAACAGCAGCGATAGGAGCAGCAGTGGTGCATGTGGTATTAGTTGTAGCAGTTGTATAACAATACTCATAGTTTTTTTGTGTGGAAACAGGGCAAGTCGCGTTGGCTGTGATACCACATAAGGGGTGGGGGTGGGGGGGGGGGAATAGATTGCATAATTTATCACAGTGCAAAGTGAAATGACATAATAGTTCTTGTTATGAAGAATGTATGTAAGAAGGTTTGTTCAAAGAGTAGCCATTTTGAAAAACAAACAAAAAACAAAAAAACAAAAAACAAGTATGCAAGAATGCCAGTGTATGATTGATTGTTATTTATTATTTTTGGTAACAGGCTTAGCGTATGTTTTTCGCATTCATCACGAAAATTAATGTTGAATATATCGATTATTAGGTTTCACGAAGCAGTAGCAATTTACTGTTGTTTATCTGTGTTTCTGGTGCTATATTGCCTCGTACAGTCTTATAATTATGATTGATCTTATACTTGTCCGCGTTCACATGCTGTAAACTCCGGCGGAAAGTTCTGGGTGTTCGCTCACCCCCTCTCTTGTTCCAGAACCTGAGTGTTGTATGATCATCCAGTTCACATATACGACTTATGTGTGTGCATACTCTTGGTTCCTTGCCCTTCCAGGCAGATATACTTTGACTTCTAAGGAAACCCCCAAGTAATCAACTGCTACGACATGCTTGTTGGGGAGGCAGAGGGTCTGTTCGTATTTTTCCCATAATGGGGCTTCAGTCGTAACGGAAGGGAATAGGGTCTTTTGAGCTGAAATGCTATAGAAAGATTCTCAGAATATCTTGGACAAAGAAAATGAGAAATATTGACATCTTAAAAGATCTGAACGTCAAGGAAGATTGGCTAATAAACAGCATCCTTTCTCGAAAACTGAAATATTTTAGTCATCCGCCACGACGTATTGGGAAAAATTATAGCAGAAGGCATGGTACTAGGAAGGAGAGGCAGGGGCCGACCGACACGAAGATGGGCACAGGATATAAGTGACTCCTTGAGTGTGAAAGTGCATTAAGCGGGAGAACTGGCGAGAAACCAAGTTTCTTTCAGGCCGACCGTGATGAGAGCGACGTTCTGCAAAGGACCTGCTACATTATGATGGTGGGGCTTCAGAACTCCAAGGGCAGTTTGTAATTAATAAAAATATTAAACTAAACGATTAAAATGATCAAAGATATTAAAAGTAAAAAGGCAGATTTAAACAACAGCAAAAACTAGAAGACATGGAAAGAGCTGCATGCGATAGCAAAGGATAAAACGTCTTGGAGTGAGTTGGTTGAAGGCCTATGATCCACTGAGGGCCCTAAAGGAAGAAGAAAGGAGACAATAACCACTTTCGAAGTTTCTGAACTGTGGTACAGGAGTGGCATCGTGGAAGAGACTGGGTCCCTCATCGCCTAATGTTCTCAACGTTAACGGTACACTATTGCCAACATTCATTGCGGGGACAGCTCAGTTTTATTTTATAGTGGAATACGATGAGCTATTGCAGTTAGTGGCAGGACTTGTGGTTACCGGTCCTGTAGTCTTGAGTTCAAATCTTTTTTTTTTAAACGTATTTATTACTAATGGGTTACACTGTCGACCAGTCAACAACAGATACTAGGAAATGTCACAGGAAGTAGAAGGGACCTGAGTGATACTGACCACATCACCAATGGAGTGCTGATATAAAACTCTCATTTTCATTGTTGTTACTGTTCGTGATTTCACCACGTAATTTTTAGTCCAGTACTTTGCCATTGCTACTGAACCGTCAGCTTTCGAAACTCGCGCAAGGCAATCTGCTACCAAATAATCTGCAGATAGGATCGCACCCGGCACGTCACCTTTACAAAGCGCGTTCTCAATCCCTCTGCCACAGACGCCGAGCAATTACAACTTTATCACAATGTGAGACGACAGAAAGGATTAGGCGTTCGTGATTGGTGATATATACCTCAGACCCAGTACCCGAAGAAGGGACTTAAGAAAACAAAATAACATCTTATTTTTATCTACACATTATCTCAGTGACAAGGGATTAGGCCTTTGTACAAGGAAGGTTTGTCAGATAAGACTGTGTTTATGTTACAATTAAAAGGCATATCCCGGTGAACAACAATTTTGCTTGTTTTATCAGTCATGCGTACAAAAGATAAACCTATCTCCGAGTATTTGGCCTGTGAAACAGGACCTCGTATGTAGAAATTGGTCCGGAAATTACTGGCGTTGAACCCCTGCAATTGTTTCCCTTACTTCTGCAGTGGCGTTATTATCGAAGCGTGGTCTTCAATTACGGCCGTATGTCTTTAAAGAAAATGTCTGTGTGGTGGTATGTTAATACCTAGATTTGAATGTGTAACAACATCTTAACCCCGTGGCAGTATTTTTAGGTACCTAAACAGTCTTTAATTTTCGGTCAACTTTCCGTCGACCGTTTCCGATTGCCGACTAGCTGACATTCTTACAGCATACTTACTAGTCATCCCCTTGTGGCGTCAATTTTTCGTTGCTAGGGGCCGCAGTATAGCCCGACTTTTAAATAGGGTCTAATGGTTGAACGCGGTTTCCGGGACCTCCCCACGGGTGATCCTCACCCACATGGTGGCACTTTGTGTCATTAGGTGTTTATCGCTTTTATAATTTGCTTGTGGTTAAAGATGTGCTGCTACTTACAGCACTTGTTTCCTGAAGTGATGGTCTGTGTAAACCTAAACAACGCATCATGTATTGCATCTTCTACGTTTGGCCTGACTATTCTTGAAAAAAAAAAAAAAAAAACCACTGGTTAGTTATTTAAACTCTTTCGCTACCAGACCAGTACCACTTGCTTGTTTGAATTTACTAACTTTACGTCTTGAGGCCCATTCTTCTGTTACGTTTATATTTTCCTCCGTCGCTTTCTTTATTGAATTATATCCAATAACTGCATTATTTAATTAATTAAACTTCAAAGACAGACTCCAAATGACACATATATCGTAATGACACATGTAAGAGTAAGAAATGACTTGGTACCGAAAAAGTTAACGTGTAGCACAGTAAATATAGACACAGATGGAGGGACGAGAATCGGAGTACGGCCGATTTTCACATATCCAACAAAACATTCCGCAGTCCTTAATTTACGGCTAAATTTCCATCAACCGCCTCGAGTTGTCAACCAGCTGACTGACAAGTATTACACTGGCACCGCCCCATGCCGACATGATGGTACGGTTGCAGATTAACACATCGGTGTCGGTTGGGCGACTGACATATCACAGACCTGTGAAAAGTCAGAGCTACTGCGATTGTCACGACTCTTGTCCTTCATCAGATAATTTGGTGATTTTCTTGGCTTGTCTTCAGATTATTTGATGACGATATTTAGGAAGTGATGACTGGATTGGGGCGTGTGCATTGCAGCGAATTATTTTTGTTGTCTTTTGTACTCTGTGCGGCTTCCGTGGCTTAGGCGTTGCGAATCCGACTCGTAATTCCAACGTACCGCGGTCAAAAACCACTTTTGGCTGCGGGGAATTTTATCATTATATGGGGCATCGCAGGTTGACCAAGCCTAAATTGGGTACCAGGATATATTTCCTAGGGAAGTAAAGACGGCCGGCGTAATGCTGACCACATAACCCACCGAGTGCCGATTGGTCTGTAAAAATAAGGGTGCTCTACACATATTACCCCATGCGTTTAAAGGTTTGAAAAGGAATCTTTACTTACTAAACTTTTACTTTATTGTACTCTATGAAATGTCCGTTTTGCAACTAATGTTCAGTTTGTGGCTATCGGTTAGTGTAGCCGCCATGAATGAATTACTATATTTACAGCTTACTTACAGGTTAGGATTTTTGATTGCCCCAGTAAAACAAACGCATCCGTTACCCAGGACCAAACACGGCTTCCCCGCAGAGAGTTCAGCACCCTGACAACTCGACCAGCATCTGTCTAGTCAGCGATTATGTGTATATACTAGCGAACGGAGTGGAAAAAGCACGACTGCCATCACATGCGAACGGTCAGCGCTCCTTACCACTGTCGAAAACTCTTGTTTCCAAATCCCCTGCAGTGGCGTCAAACCAGGTAATCCATAATTACGAAGCGTGTTCGCAACGCCTAAGTCAAAGACGCGGACAAGATTAAGCTGGTATTATTTACTGGAGAACTTTAATGATTTCCTTGTCAACACACTCCAAAAGTGAGTGTATGAGGCGAGGTTAGGTAGTGCTGTCTTTATGTTTGCAGTGTTGCGTCCACAGTTGCTGAAATAGGGAAGTAAGCCCACTATCTGTCTGTGTTTATGACATTTATCTCTATGTTCATGCATTTATATGTTGGAGAAACGTAGTCAGTATGCGCTTGAACAACGTCCTTCCTCCTTCCTGTTTCATCGTGTTTATGTTGTTGTTCTTTGCTGTTGTTTTATGTTTTTCGTTCTCGTGTTCCCTTTTTGTTGTTCTTTATAATTATTCTTTATTGTTGTTACCAAAGCAGAGTTAACACGTATAGGTAGGTTATTGATGGGAAAACAAATCGTCACGTTCAAATAGCCTAACACATATTCGCGTTCAACCAGCATCACCGAAGGGGGAGCTTTCGGTTATATGTGTGACAGGGTTATGTGCGCCATATAAAATGGCTTAGAATTGCACGCCATCAAGAGCCCTGAAAAGGACTCCTGCGGTGTTGATGCGACCAAATGAGACAGACCCAAACAATGTCTCGACCGGCAGTGAAGTCGTCTACCGGCGAGCCAATGGACGACCCGGTCGCCTTGGTTTGTAGGGTGAACAGTTGAAGACCAGTAAGAGAAACGTAGAAAAGCAAACATTTGGCAGGTAAACGTCAAGAGAAAAACTAGCTCACAAACACACATACACATGCACATACACACCAGGATACACATACTCATATAAACATGGTGTCCGCCTCGAGTGCTGGGGGTCCCCGGTTGAGGCCCCGGTGAAGGTTGGGAGTTTTCACCTGGACACCTATTAATTTCTCCTGGTTTCTGGGTATTAAGATCGGACGCCTGTACGTATTGTTGCGTAGGTAAAATAAAATCCCTTGGTAGCTGGAAATCGAAAAGACTAGCCTAACGGCGCTGCTAGGGAAAATTTGTAGTTAGTAATCTACCCACAGTCGTTCAGGACCCTCGCCAGTGTTACGGAGTTCGTGTACTGGGCTAAGATTTTTCGGACTCAGACTTGAGTTAGAAGAAGAACGGAACACTTATGGGTTACTACCCTTATGCCATAATGTTGATCCGTCGATAACACAAACTCATAAAACATGTAAACAAGCGTCCATTGGTTCGTTCCTTAATTTTTGTTTTTTAAATGTAGGCCATGTTCAACACTGATGAAAAACAGCTTCATGAATAATTATGGCCTGGTTTTTTGTGTGTGCTTAGTTCAATGACACTAATTATATCGTGTGCCAATGGTTGTGGCTGAGAATCACACCCCATGGAGATGGCGAGTGTGACTAATAAGACCCACCTGAGTGTTTCTCCTCTCCATAGCACAAAACCGTCGCAGTAGTTTTAGTCCGCGTACTGTCCAGGATCTCTCAATTTGTCGGCTTTGTTTGCTACAGAGAAAAGATAGCATCAATATGTTTGGAACAAAGCGTGCTGTAGAAGCTGCCATATCAGCATATACATTATGCCCACAGGGGCAGCCCCATATAACTGTTTCAAACGGTTGAACAGTTTTTGGGATTTTAATCTGTTGGATTTGCATTATGACAATTACCATTCTTTTGAGTCAATGGATGTGAATCTATCAACTAAAATAGTGTAAATACTGTCATTACTGCATACAGAACTATTTTTTTCTTTCTACTGTGTAGGATAGGGTACATATAACTATCAAGCCCTTGGACTGGAAACCCACAGAAGCGTAGAAATAAAGGCAGGCAACAACAAATCATATCAAAAACACGGAACAGTGAGTTAGAGAATGAGGTTAAACATAGTGGGACGGGGAATTTGGGGTGAGGTGCACGCAAAAGCAAAGTATAGAACGACTTGACCTATGCTCCATTGGAGAGAAAAAAAAAGGGGGGGGGGGGAAGCAGAAGAAGAGGTACAACCGGTGATATGGGGTAGGGGCGGAGTTTCTACCTGCATGGTTAGTGTCGGGTCGAACTATACACTTTTTAAACAACTGGGCGAGGTTGCTGAGAGGGCCTCAAGCTGGCTCTGGACACAACGGAACGTCGTGGGGAACGGGCCTCGGTGAGCTGGTGCGGGTGTCTAGTGGAAAAGAATGTCTTATCCCTTAAAGTCCATTGTGTCCGAATTGTCTGCCAGTGTCCCTCTGCCACCTGCCAACAAAGTCCAACATGTGTCTGGTAAACCAAGCGTAATCTTGCCACTTGGTCGTCCAGGTTAGCAGACTGCTTTAATTATGCTACCGCAACGACTTCAAATCTCACAGTACCTTTTGGAAAGTCACCAATTCTTCTTGTCCCTGTATGATAAGATCCGGTAATACGTGCAGCAGGAGAAACCAACCCTGAGCCTCATGAACTCAGGTGGGCCCACTCTCTGAAAATGTCTAAGAGCTCGTGGGACGAAACATTTGTCGACGAGAGATTACTTCTACTGACGATCGGTAGACTCCTGCTGTACATGTTCCCCTGTTGAATTTCTTCTTATTCTTATAGGAGGTTTATGTTTACCCTTACCAGGAAAAAATTTAAATCTTTTATGTAATTCGAACCCCTGTCCCCGCATCAGAAGCCGATGTTCTCACCATTTGGCCAGAAGCTTCTCATAATTTAATACCGCCAGTTCAAAATAAAACAAGCTAACCCGCACGAAAACAGAGTCCAAACTGGCATGTTTAAACAAACATAAAAACACAGTTCCATTGTTAGGTGTCAAAATAAAGACAAAGAGTTAACAGAATTCAAGTCACAAAGCGGTAATAATAAATACATCACATTCAACCCCGTGCATAAATAAATGAAAGAAAGAATGTTGACTAGCTGAACCTACGAAAAACCTCTAGAACTTTCAGTTTCAACAATATTCCATTATATTTCTGTCGCCATATATTGCCATGTGATTTTCTTCCCAGATTTTTCAACATACCGCAAGCTAAAAGCTTCCACGCGTGCTCAGCCACAAATTCTAGCACTCTGTCTATCAACCCCTAATTAAAATTTCGCTGGTTCCTATTTTTCCGGCGAGAATCGTTCAATCCGAAATTCATTGTTGTCGGTGTTAGGAGAAAATTCGTGCACTGCCGTCGGGTGTACAGATGAGCAAATTGCGTGTGCCGACCAGAACTAAACTGGCATGTCACCCTAAATGATAAATTGGCAATTTTCTGTTTTTGCGATTGTGAACCATCGTTCCCATAATCGCTCATGATCCGAGACTCTCTCGAGGGCCGAGACGAGCGAGAAGCTAAGGGATCAAATACTGCAGCAGACGACCGGAGTGGTACGCAAGACGTTCGCGTGTAGATTTAGAATAGGGGATTATCTTTTTGTTCTTCCTTTAGTTTTTAATAAGTTCTTTTGTACTGACTGTTATGAAAATGCTAACAAACAGGATTGTATTCAACACAGTTCATATTAGTATTTTCAGAGCTTCTCTATTT
>CAJHNH020006845.1:0-10165 GCA_905116865.2 Candidula unifasciata | reverse complement strand
AAAATTTTTTGCAGAATTTATGCCTTTTGCTTTTGGCCCAAAAATTTAATTTTGAAAAAAATTTCCCAAATTTTGCCTCATCTATCATTTCACACTTGACGAGATACTCTAGATGAAAAATTTGGCATTTTGGAGCTCTTTTGGTGCCCGGAAAAATAGATAAGATTGGGGGGGAAAAAAATAGTTTTTACGAAATTTTTTCCTAACAATGTTTGGGGCCCTACCACTAAACATTGGTCCAAGAAAAATTATTTTACACTGAATAGACCGCTAGAGGGCAGAGAGGTAAATTTGAATTTTTTTTTTTGGGCTTTTTGGTAAATTTTGGGGGGCATAAATTGAGATAACAAAAAAAATGACCACAAGTGACTTTTTTCCAGAATGTATGCCTTCGCTTTTGGGCCCAAAAATCATTTTTTCAAAAAATTTCCCTTTTTTAGCCCCGTACATTTGGGGGCAAAACTTGAGATACATAAAAATGACCACAAGTGACAAATTTTGCAGAATTTATGCCTTACGCGTTTGGGCCAAATAATATTTGCAAAAAAGTTTGCACTTTAGTCACAGTCTATCATTTCACACTTACGAGATACTCTAGATGATAAATTTGGACACTTTGGAGCTCGTTGGTGACAGAAAAATAGATAAGATAAACGTGAAAAAACAAATTTTACGAAGAATTGTTCCTAACAACTTGTTAGTAGTTAAACTGAATGTCTGATTTGCATTTTTGTACAATCTGGGGGCAACAATTGAGATAACATAAAAATGACCACAAGTGACATTTTTTCCAGAATTTATGCTTTCGCGTTTGGCCAAAATCATATTTTCCAAAAAAGTTGCCAATTTAGTCTCAGTCTATCATTTCACACTTGACGAGATACTCTAGATGATAAATTGGACACTTTGGAGCTCGTTGGTGACAGAAAAATAGATAAGATAAAAGTGAAAAACAAATTTTACGAAGAATGTTCCTAACAACTTGTTTGTGTCCTACCCACTAAACAGTGAGTCCCAGACAATTATTTTACACATGAATAGACACGCTAGATGCAGAGTAGTTAAACTGAATGTCTGATTTGGCATTTTGGTACAATCTGGGGGCAACAATTGAGATAACATAAAAATGACCACAAGTGACATTTTTCCAGAATTTATGCTTTCGCGTTTGGCCAAAATCAATTTTCCAAAAGTTGCCAATTTAGTCTCAGTCTATCATTTTCACACTTGACGAGATACTCTAGATGATAAATTGGACACTTTGGAGCTCGTTGGTGACAGAAAAATAGATAAGATAAAAGTGAAAAAAAAATTTTACGAAGAAATGTTCCTAACAACTTGTTTGTGTCCTACCACTAAACATGAGTCCCAGACAATTATTTTACACATGAATAGACACGCTAGATGCAGAGTAGGTTAAACTGGATGTCTGATTTGGCATTTTGGTACAATCTGGGGCAACAATTGAGATAACATAAAAATGACCACAAGTGACATTTTGAAGAATTTATGCCTTTCGCGTTTGGCCAAAATCATATTTTCAAAAAAGTTGCCAATTTAGTCTCAGTCTATCATTTCACACTTGACGAGATACTCTAGATGAGAAATTGGACACTTTGGAGCTCGTTGGTGACAGAAAAATAGATAAGATAAAAGTGAAAAACAAATTTTACGAAGAAATGTTCCTAACAACTTGTTTGTGTCCTACCACTAAAACATTGAGTCCCAGACAATTATTTTACACATGAATAGACACGCTAGATGCAGAGTAGTTAAACTGAATGTCTGATTTGGCATTTTTGTACAATCTGGGGGCAACAATTGAGATAACATAAAAATGACCACAAGTGACAATTTTGCAGAATTTATGCCTTTCGCGTTTGGCCAAAATCATATTTTCCAAAAAGTTGCCAATTTAGTCTCAGTCTATCATTTCACACTTGACGAGATACTCTAGATGAGAAATTGGACACTTTGGAGCTCGTAGGTGGCAGAAAAATAGATAAGATAAAAGTGAAAAACAAATTTTACGAAGAAATGTTCCTAACAACTTGTTTGTGTCCTACCACTAAACAGTGAGTCCCAGACAATTATTTTACACATGAATAGACACGCTAGATGCAGAGTAGGCAACTGGATGTCTGAATTGACATTTTGGTACAATCTGGGGGCAACAATTGAGATAGCATGAAAATGACCACAAGTGACATTTTCCCACAATTCATGCCTTTCGCGTTTGGCCAAAATAATATTTGCAAAAAAAAGTTGCCAATTTAGTCTCTCAGTCTATCATTTCACACTTGACGAGATACTCTAGATGATAAATTGGACACTTTGGAGCTCATAGGTGACAGAAAAATAGATAAGATAAAAGTGAAAAACAAATTTTACGAAGAAATGTTCTAACAACTTGTTTGTGTCCTACCACTAAACAGTGAGTCCCAGACAATTATTTTACACATGAATAGACACGCTAGATGCAGAGTAGTTAAACTGGATGTCTGATTTGGCATTTTGGTACAATCTGGGGGCAACAATTGAGATAACATAAAAATGACCACAAGTGACAATTTTTCCAGAATTTATGCCTTTCGCGTTTGGCCAAAATCATATTTGCAAAAAAAAGTGCCAATTTAGTCTCAGTCTATCATTTCACACTTGACGAGATACTCTAGATGATAAATTGGACACTTTGGAGCTCGTTGGTGACAGAAAAATAGATAAGATAAAAGTGAAAAACAAAATTTTTACGAAGAATTGTTCCTAACAACTTGTTTGTGTCCTACCACTAAACAGTGAGTCCCAGACAATTATTTTACACATGAATAGACACGCTAGATGCAGAGTAGTTAAACTGGATGTCTGATTTGGCATTTTGTACAATCTGGGGGCAACAATTGAGATAACATAAAAATGACCACAAGTGACATTTTTGCAGAATTTATGCCTTTCGCGTTTGGCCAAAATCATATTTTCCAAAAAGTTGCCAATTTAGTCTCAGTCTATCATTTCACACTTGACGAGATACTCTAGATGAGAAATTGGACACTTTGGAGCTCGTTGGTGACAGAAAAATAGATAAGATAAAAAAAGTGAAAAACAAATTTTACGAAGAATTGTTCCTAACAACTTGTTTGTGTCCTACCACTAAACAGTGAGTCCCAGACAATTATTTTACACATGAATAGACACGCTAGATGCAGAGTAGGTAAACTGAATGTCTGATTTGGCATTTTGGTACAATCTGGGGGCAACAATTGAGATAACATAAAAATGACCACAAGTGACATTTTTGCAGAATTTATGCCTTTCGCGTTTGGCCAAAATCATATTTGCAAAAAAGTTGCCAATTTAGTCTCAGTCTATCATTTCACACTTGACGAGATACTCTAGATGATAAATTGGACACTTTGGAGCTCATAGGTGACAGAAAAATAGATAAGATAAAAGTGAAAAACAAATTTTACGAAGAAATTGTTCCTAACAACTTGTTTGTGTCCTACCTCTAAACAGTGAGTCCCAGACAATTATTTTACACATGAATAGACACGCTAGATGCAGAGTAGGTAAACTGAATGTCTGATTTTGCATTTTTGTACAATCTGGGAGCAACAATTGAGATAACATAAAAATGACCACAAGTGACAATTTCCCAGAATTTATGCCTTTCGCGTTTGGCAAAAATCATATTTTTAAAATAGTTGCCAATTTAGTCTCAGTCTATCATTTCACACTTGACGAGATACTCTAGATGATAAATTGGACACTTTGGAGCTCGTTGGTGACAGAAAAATAGATAAGATAAAAGTGAAAAACAAATTTTACGAAGAAATGTTCCTAACAACTTGTTTGTGTCCTACCACTAAACAGTGAGTCCCAGACAATTATTTTACACATGAATAGACACGCTAGATGCAGAGTAGTTAAACTGAATGTCTGATTTGGCATTTTGGTACAATCTGGGGGCAACAATTGAGATAACAAAAAAATGACCACAAGTGACAATTTTGCAGAATTTATGCCTTTCGCGTTTGGCCAAAATAATATTTGCAAAAAAGTTGCCAATTTAGTCTCAGTCTATCATTTCACACTTGACGAGATACTCTAGATGATAAATTGGACACTTTGGAGCTCGTTGGTGACAGAAAAATAGATAAGATAAAAGTGAAAAACAAATTTTACGAAGAATTGTTCCTAACAACTTGTTTGTGTCCTACCACTAAACATTGAGTCCCAGACAATTATTTTACACATGAATAGACACGCTAGATGCAGAGTAGGTAAACTGAATGTCTGATTTGGCATTTTGGTACAATCTGGGGGCAACAATTGAGATAACATAAAAATGACCACAAGTGACATTTTTGCAGAATTTATGCCTTAAGCGTTTGGCCAAAATCATATTTTCCAAAAAATTGCCAATTTAGTCTCAGTCTATCATTTCACACTTGACGAGATACTCTAGATGATAAATTGGACACTTTGGAGCTCATAGGTGACATAAAAATAGATAAGATAAAAGTGAAAAACAAAATTTTACGAAGAAATGTTCCTAACAACTGTTTTGTGTCCTACCACTAAACAGTGAGTCCCAGACAATTATTTTACACATGAATAGACACGCTAGATGCAGAGTAGTTAAACTGAATGTCTGATTTGGCATTTTTGGTACAATCTGGGGGCAACAATTGAGATAACATAAAAATGACCACAAGTGACAATTTTTCCAGAATTTATGCCTTTCGCGTTTGGCCAAAATAATATTTTTCAAAAAAGTTGCCAATTTAGTCTCAGTCTCTATCATTTCACACTTGACGAGATACTCTAGATGATAAATTGGACACTTTGGAGCTCGTAGGTGACAGAAAAATAGATAAGATAAAAGTGAAAAAAAAAAATTTTACGAAGAAAAATGTGTTCCTAACAACTTGTTTGTGTCCTACCACTAAACAGTGAGTCCCAGACAATTATTTTACACATGAATAGACACGCTAGATGCAGAGTAGTTAAACTGAATGTCTGATTTGGCATTTTTGTACAATCTGGGGGCAACAATTGAGATAACATAAAAATGACCACAAGTGACAATTTTGCAGAATTTATGCCTTTCGCGTTTGGCCAAAATCATATTTTCCAAAAAGTTGCCAATTTAGTCTCAGTCTATCATTTCACACTTGACGAGATACTCTAGATGATAAATTGGACACTTTGGAGCTCGTTGGTGACAGAAAAATAGATAAGATAAAAGTGAAAAACAAATTTTACAAAGAAATTGTTCCTAACAACTTGTTTGTGTCCTACCACTAAACAGTGAGTCCCAGACAATTATTTTACACATGAATAGACACGCTAGATGCAGAGTAGTTAAACTGGATGTCTGATTTGGCATTTTGGTACAATCTGGGGGCAACAATTGAGATAACATAAAAATGACCACAAGTGACAATTTTGCAGAATTTATGCCTTACGCGTTTGGCAAAAATCATATTTGCAAAAAAGTTGCCAATTTAGTCTCAGTCTATCATTTCACACTTGACGAGATACTCTAGATGATAAATTGGACACTTTGGAGCTCGTTGGTGACAGAAAAATAGATAAGATAAAAGTGAAAAACAAATTTTACGAAGAATTGTTCCTAACAACTTGTTTGTGTCCTACCACTAAACATTGAGTCCCAGACAATTATTTTACACATGAATAGACACGCTAGATGCAGAGTAGTTAAACTGAATGTCTGATTTGGCATTTTTGGTACAATCTGGGGGCAACAATTGAGATAACATAAAAATGACCACAAGTGACATTTTTGCAGAATTTATGCCTTACGCGTTTGGCCAAAAATCATATTTTCAAAAAAGTTGCCAATTTAGTCTCAGTCTATCATTTCACACTTGACGAGATACTCTAGATGAAAAATTGGACACTTTGGAGCTCATAGGTGACAGAAAAATAGATAAGATAAAAGTGAAAAACAAATTTTACGAAGAATTGTTCCTAACAACTTGTTTGTGTCCTACCACTAAACAGTGAGTCCCAGACAATTATTTTACACATGAATAGACACGCTAGATGCAGAGTAGTTAAACTGGATGTCTGATTTGGCATTTTTGTACAATCTGGGGGCAACAATTGAGATAACATAAAAATGACCACAAGTGACAATTTTGCAGAATTTATGCCTTACGCGTTTGGCCAAATAATATTTGCAAAAAAGTTGCCAATTTAGTCTCAGTCTATCATTTCACACTTGACGAGATACTCTAGATGATAAATTGGACACTTTGGAGCTCGTTGGTGACAGAAAAATAGATAAGATAAAAGTGAAAAACAAATTTTACGAAGAATTGTTCCTAATAACTTGTTTGTGTCCTACACCTAAACAGTGAGTCCCAGACAATTATTTTACACATGAATAGACACGCTAGATGCAGAGTAGTTAAACTGAATGTCTGATTTGGCATTTTTGTACTATCTGGGGGCAACAATTGAGATAACATAAAAATGACCACAAGTGACAATTTTGCAGAATTTATGCCTTACGCGTTTGGCCAAAATCATATTTTCAAAAAAAGTTGCCAATTTAGTCTCAGTCTATCATTTCACACTTGACGAGATACTCTAGATGATAAATTGGACACTTTGGAGCTCGTAGGTGACAGAAAAATAGATAAGATAAAAGTGAAAAAAAATTTTACGAAGAAATGTTCCTAACAACTTGTTTGTGTCCTACCACTAAACATGAGTCCCAGACAATTATTTACACATGAATAGACACGCTAGATGCAGAGTAGTTAAACTGAATGTCTGATTTGGCATTTTGGTACAATCTGGGGGCAAACAATTGAGATAACATAAAAATGACCACAAGTGACAATTTTGCAGAATTATGCCTTACGCGTTTGGCCAAAATAATATTTGCAAAAAAGTTGCCAATTTAGTCTCAGTCTATCATTTCACACTTGACGAGATACTCTAGATGATAAATTGGACACTTTGGAGCTCGTTGGTGACAGAAAAATAGATAAGATAAAAGTGAAAAACAAATTTTACGAAGAAATGTTCCTAACAACTTGTTTGTGTCCTACCACTAAACAGTGAGTCCCAGACAATTATTTTACACATGAATAGACACGCTAGATGCAGAGTAGTTAAACTGGATGTCTGATTTGGCATTTTGTACAATCTGGGGGCAACAATTGAGATAACATAAAAATGACCACAAGTGACAATTTTGCAGAATTTATGCCTTTCGCGTTTGGCCAAAATCATATTTGCAAAAAAGTTGCCAATTTAGTCTCAGTCTATCATTTCACACTTGACGAGATACTCTAGATGATAAATTGGACACTTTGGAGCTCGTTGGTGACAGAAAAAATAGATAAGATAAAAGTGAAAAACAAATTTTACGAAGAAATGTTCCTAACAACTTGTTTGTGTCCTACCACTAAACATTGAGTCCCAGACAATTATTTTACACATGAATAGACACGCTAGATGCAGAGTAGTTAAACTGGATGTCTGATTTGGCATTTTTGTACAATCTGGGGGCAACAATTGAGATAACATAAAAATGACCACAAGTGACAATTTTTCCAGAATTTATGCCTTACGCGTTTGGCCAAAATCATATTTTCAAAAAGTTTGCCAATTTAGTCTCAGTCTATCATTTCACACTTGACGAGATACTCTAGATGAGAAATTGGACACTTTGGAGCTCATAGGTGACAGAAAAATAGATAAGATAAAAGTGAAAAACAAATTTTACGAAGAAATGTTCCTAACAACTTGTTTGTGTCCTACCACTAAACAGTGAGTCCCAGACAATTATTTTACACATGAATAGACACGCTAGATGCAGAGTAGTTAAACTGGATGTCTGATTTGTCATTTTTGTACAATCTGGGGGCAACAATTGAGATACCATAAAAATGACCACCAGTGACAATTTTGCAGAATTTATGCCTTACGCGTTTGGCCAAAATCACATTTTCCAAAAAAGTTGCCAATTTAGTCTCAGTCTATCATTTCACACTTGACGAGATACTCTAGATGAGAAATTGGACACTTTGGAGCTCGTTGGTGACAGAAAAATAGATAAGATAAAAGTGAAAAACAAATTTTACGAAGAAATGTTCCTAACAACTTGTTTGTGTCCTACCACTAAACAGTGAGTCCCAGACAATTATTTACACATGAATAGACACGCTAGATGCAGAGTAGTTAAACTGGATGTCTGATTTGGCATTTTGGTACAATCTGGGGGCAACAATTGAGATAACATAAAAATGACCACAAGTGACAATTTTGCAGAATTTATGCTTTACGCGTTTGGCCAAAATCATATTTGCAAAAAAAGTTGCCAATTTAGTCTCAGTCTATCATTTCACACTTGACGAGATACTCTAGATGATAAATTGGACACTTTGGAGCTCGTT
Source organism: Candidula unifasciata (assembly GCA_905116865.2). Lineage (NCBI taxonomy): Eukaryota > Metazoa > Mollusca > Gastropoda > Stylommatophora > Geomitridae > Candidula > Candidula unifasciata. Next base: position 1,730 of record CAJHNH020006845.1, on the reverse strand, counting down.
GGTGACAGAAAAATAGATAAGATAAAAGTGAAAAACAAATTTTACGAAGAATTGTTCCTAACAACTTGTTTGTGTCCTACCACTAAACATGAAGTCCCAGACAATTATTTTACACATGAATAGACACGCTAGATGCAGAGTAGTTAAACTGAATGTCTGATTTGGCATTTTTGTACAATCTGGGGCAACAATTGAGATAACATAAAAATGACCACAAGTGACAATTTTGCAGAATTTATGCCTTACGCGTTTGGCCAAAATCATATTTTCCAAAAAGTTGCCAATTTAGTCTCAGTCTATCATTTCACACTTGACGAGATACTCTAGATGATAAATTGGACACTTTGGAGCTCGTTGGTGACAGAAAATAGATAAGATAAAAGTGAAAAAACAAATTTTACGAAGAAATGTTCCTAACAACTTGTTTGTGTCCTACCACTAAACAGTGAGTCCCAGACAATTATTTTACACATGAATAGACACGCTAGATGCAGAGTAGTTAAACTGGATGTCTGATTTGGCATTTTTGTACAATCTGGGGGGCAAACAATGAGATAACATAAAAATGACCACAAGTGACAATTTTGCAGAATTTATGCCTTACGCGTTTGGCCAAAATCATATTTGCAAAAAAGTTGCCAATTTAGTCTCAGTCTATCATTTCACACTTGACGAGATACTCTAGATGAGAAATTGGACACTTTGGAGCTCGTTGGTGACAGAAAAATAGATAAGATAAAAGTGAAAAACAAATTTTACGAAGAATTGTTCCTAACAACTTGTTTGTGTCCTACCACTAAACAGTGAGTCCCAGACAATTATTTTACACATGAATAGACACGCTAGATGCAGAGTAGGTAAACTGAATGTCTGATTTGGCATTTTGGTACAATCTGGGGACAACAATTGAGATAACATAAAAATGACCACAATTGACATTTTTCCAGAATTTATACCTTTCGCGTTTGGGCCAAATCAAATTTTTTAAAAAGTTGCCAATTTAGTCTCAGTCTATCATTTCAAACTTGAGGAGATACTCTAGATTAGAAATTGGGCACTTTGGAGCCCATAGGTGACAAAAAAATAGATAAGATAAAAGGGAAAAACAAATTTTACGAAGAAATGTTCCTAACAACTTGTTTGTGTCCTACCACTAAACAGTGAGTCCAGATCAATTATTTTACACATGAATAGACACGCTAGATGCAGAGTAGTTAAACTGGATGTCTGATTTGGCATTTTTGTACAATCTGGGGGCAACAATTGAGATAACATAAAAAATGACCACAAATGACAATTTTGCAGAATTTATGCCTTACGCGTTTGGCCAAAATAATATTTGCAAAAAAGTTGCCAATTTAGTCTCAGTCTATCATTTCACACTTGACGAGATACTCTAGATGATAAATTGGACACTTTGGAGCTCGTTGGTGGCAGAAAAATAGATAAGATAAAAGTGAAAAACAAATTTTAACGAAGAATGTTCCTAACACTTGTTTGTGTCCTACCACTAAACAGTGAGTCCCAGACAATTATTTACACATGAATAGACACGCTAGATGCAGAGTAGTTAAACTGAATGTCTGATTGGCATTTTTGTACAATCATTGGGGGGCAACAATTGAGATTAACATAAAAATGACCACAAGTGACAATTTTGCAGAATTTATGCCTTACGCGTTTTGGCCAAAATAATATTTGCAAAAAAGTTGCCAATTAGCTCAGTCTAT
>CAJHNH020006844.1:0-10170 GCA_905116865.2 Candidula unifasciata | reverse complement strand
GAAGTATATGTCATTATCGATGACATCTTTATTCACCAACCAAGGACAAGGCTAGAAAACATATAGTAGGTTTGTGTTGTCATTCAGATTGCTATACCAGTTACCATAGATAAACACTTAGGTTACTATAAGGCCTTTATCACTAGAACAACAGTGAGTAACAAGAGAAAATACACAAAACTGACTGAAATGACTATCTTACAGTTTTCAAATATTATGTAAACAAATAAAACAACATAATAGTAAATGACAGAATTGTCCTGACAGAGAAGTAAAAGCTGTATACACAGGGAAGATGAATGGACGTGGACCACGAGGCAGACCAGGAGGATGATGTTTTTCTGGCAGTAGGGACTATAGCACTATTTTAAGGCATTTTATTTTTAGGCTACTGTTTCAGACCACTTTGTGGTGAGCGCTGTAACTGTTTTTAAAATTTTGTTTATATACTGGAACGTTTTTGTTGTTAAAAAGCCCTGGCTATATAGACAAGTGAAAACTGCAGTCTCTCTTACATGTATAAACAGTGGTATTCTACTTCGCTGAAAGATGGATCTTCCTCACTAAGGGCTAAATTATAAGACAGTCAGAAGATAGGATCAAAAACAAAAGTATAGAGAAAGAAAGCAAGACATCAGTAGCAATAATTAATCAAGGTTCTGTCTTCTTCTTCTTCTTCCTGACCTCCTTTAAAAAAAATACTACTTCAGTTGTTGAGGGAGAGAAAAGGTTCTGCTTTTTGCTTTTTCTAGCCACCTCAACCATAGACACAATGTGCTGTTGTAGAGTTTCTTGGATGTTATCTTTCCATGTTGTCTCTTGGTCTGTCTCATGATCTATATCCTTTTGCTGTATGCCTTGTATGGTATGGTGTCAAACCATTTGACTTGCGGTTTTTACATGTAATTTAGAATTGGTTCTGTGCCAACTTTTTCTATTATGACCTAATTCCTGATTTTTTTTCTTGTCTGGAAATACTCGTACAGCCATTTTCAGACATCTCATTTTCATGGTTACTAATTTTCTTTTCTGGTTTGTTGTGAATGACCATGTCTGGCACTGGTAGCATAGGGCTGAATATGCTTGTCAGGAGATGTTTCTCTGTGCTGATTAGGATTCTCTTGTGTTGTAAGAGGAGCACTTATTATACTTATTGCACTTTACTGTATTAGATGTTAATTTTGTCATTTAATTCACTATCCCTGAAAATGTTTTATGTCTCTGTATATTCCAGGACCTACTTGAGAGAGACCAGAAGAATCATGAAAAAATAGAAAAACAGCGTCAAGACTTAATGAAATATCTGGAGGAGAAAGAAAACCAAGTCCTTAATTATAACAACCAGCTGTCAGGTCTGCAGACACGACTTGATGCAGCCCAAAGTGAGTCTGTCAAGTGGGAGAGTCGATGGACACATATTAATACCACGGCTGCAAAGAAGACACTTGTATTAGGTCGAATTAAAATGTAAGTATATGGCAACAACAACAAATTAATCATGAAGGATTCCTAGTCCTTTATCTTCTACCCTAGAGCAGGAGTGGTTGTATTGTATTAATGATTTTTCTTTGCTGGATCTCAAGCCCCTGGTTCATGACGATCCATATTTTCAAAATTGTGGCCCTTTGAGTAAACTTATTTGAATAGCCATTCTCTAGAGTGAAGATCGCCTTTGCAGTCATGCTTACTTTTTCTCTTCTATGTTTGTTGCAGTTTGTAGTTTTAAGAAACCTGGTTTGATTTCGGCTGCAGACAATTAAGCAGCAGGCTACTAATTTCGACAGTGGCATCGAGAACCGATCATTCAGGAAACTATGGCAGAAAATTGAACTCAAAATTGCCCAATAGAATCGGGAACTACTATCGGAGGAAAAAAAATGCTGGGAGGGTAAAGTACTTTACAGTTTTGTTTAACCTTTTCTCCTTTAACCTGGGGTTAAAGAAAGTAAGGTCGCATGGTTCAACTTTGAACCTCCATATTGGAACTGATGCAAGTTTGGAACTGCAGTAGTATACATATGTATTAGACTCATCATCATCATCATGTAGCAGGTCCTTTGCAGAATGTTGCTCTCATCATGGTCTGCCTGAAAGAAACTCTGTTTCTCGCCAGCTCTCCTGCCTAATCTACTTTCATATTCAAAGAGTCACCTATATCATGTGCCCATCTTCGTGCTTGTTGGCCCCTGTCAATATTTCTCCTCTTCTTTGTCCAAGATATTTTGAGAATCTTTCAATGAAAGCTCAAAAGCCCCTATTCTCTTTCTTAAGGACTGAGAGATAGTCCACGACTCACATCCGTATGTAGCTACAGGGAAGATGCATGCTCTCAAAATTCTAATTTTGAGCTTCTTGTTGGTGCTCAACCAAAGACTTTTAATGCTGTTTAATGTATTAGACTCATGATCATAAATTTAAAATCTTCTTCCCTCTTGCCTTGAGAAAGCCATTTTTCAGCTTTTACGATTTTTTGTTGACATGATGTCTTTAGACAGTGCTCAGTTTGCCTGTATGACAGCTTTGGTACTGGTGCCTAGTTTGCCTGTATGACAGCTTTGGTACTGGTGCCTAGTTTGCCTGTATGACAGCTTTGGTACTGGTGCCTAGTTTGCCTGTAAGACAGCTTTGGTACTAGTGCTCAGTTCACCTGTATGACAGCTTTGGTACTAGTGCTCAGTTCACCTGTATGACAGCTTTGGTACTAGTGCTCAGTTCACCTGTATGACAGCTTTGGTACTAGTGCTCAGTTCACCTGTATGACAGCTTTGGTACTGGTGCTCAGTTCACCTGTATGACAGCTTTGGTACTGGTGCCTAGTTTGCCTGTATGACAGCTCTTGGTACTGGTTATGCCTAGTTTGCCTGTTATGACAGCTTTGGTACTGTGCCTAGTTTGCTGGCCTGTAGACAGCTTTGGTACTATGCTCAGTTTCACCTGTATGACAGCTTTGGTACTAGTGCTCAGTTTCACCTGTATGACAGCTTTGGTACTAGTGCGTCAGTTTCACCTGTATGACAGCTTTGGTACTAGTGCTCAGTTAACCTGGTATGACAGGCTTTGGTACTGGTGCTCAGTTCACCCGTATGACAGCTTTGGTACTGAGTGCTCAGTTCACCTGTATGGACAGCTTTGGTACTGGTGCTCAGTTCACCCTGTATGACAGCTTTGGTACTAGTGCCCAGTTCACCTGTATGACAGCTTTTGGTACTAGTGCCCAGTTCACCTGTATGACAGCCTTTGGTAACTGGTGCTCCAGTTCACCGTATGACAGCTTTGGTATACTAGTGCCCAGTTCACCTGTATGACAGCTTTGGACTTGGTTCACTGGTTGCCCAGTTCACCTGTATGACAGCTTTGGTACTGGTGCCCAGTTCACCTGTATGACAGCTTTTGGTACTAGCTTTGGTACTAGTGCCCAGTTCACCTGTATGACAGCTTTGGTACTAGTGCCCAGTTCACCTGTATGACAGCTTTGGTACTAGTGCCCAGTTCACCTGTATGACAGCTTTGGTACTAGTGCCCAGTTCACCTGTATGACAGCTTTGGTACTAGTGCCCAGTTCACCTGTATGACAGCTTTGGTACTAGTGCCCAGTTCACCTGTATGACAGCTTTGGTACTAGTGCTCAGTTCACCTGTATGACAGCTTTGGTACTAGTGCTCAGTTCACCTGTATGACAGCTTTGGTACTAGTGCCCAGTTCACCTGTATGACAGCTTTGGTACTAGTGCCCAGTTCACCTGTATGACAGCTTTGGTACAGGCTGCAGTTGTATAGAGTGCAGACATGGTGGGTGTGATTATATTAATAAGCAATAATATTTTTGGAGACATTATTTAGGGTGAAAGAAATATATATATTTTTTTTTCATTGTGACATATTCAATCTAAGAGGGCACTTCTTTACTCTTTGAGGCTGTGTCAACAGAACTCCTGTTATTTTTTTTCATTGTGACGGAAAGCAGTTAATTCTTTGCTTCGTTTGTATTTAGTTATTATTTGCCTTCCTTAATTAAAAAAAAAAAACACCTTTGTGCTAAATAATAATTCTAAATAGGAAAAATCCATTGTTTTGGTAACTTGTGGACCGTGAAGACACAAAGGTTAGCAGGTTTGGCTAAAAAATCAAACAGAATTTCCAGAAAAATGGATATACAGAAGAATAAGTGGTATTTCATAGAAACAAAACAAATAAGTCGTATTTCATAGAACCAAAACAATCAGATATAGAGGTTTTGAAGAGAGTTACTAAAAAAAAAAGGAACAATTGAAATATTGTGGCCGCATTTAAAGACATAATACTCTTCTTAAAAACCATACTGGAGGGAAAGGTGAGGCAAGAGAGCAAGAGATAGACAATGATACAAGTGGGAAAACAACATCAAGAGATGGATAAATAGCAGTCTGAGAGAGTGTACAAACAAGGCATGTTGGAGATCAACTGCAGTTTCGATCGTGGTACTTTGGAATTACGAGTCGGACTCGCAAGGCCTAAGCCACGGACGCTGCTATACAAAATTGTGACACTCTCGCAACTCCAAAAGTGACATCTTGGATGTCATTCTAACTAGGCAAATCTCAACTACCCTGTTCAAAGAAGATTTAGTTTGGGCAACATAATGGCTATACTAGTTACAAGCCTTGTGTACCCTGATGTCCCAGGAAGATAAGGAATAGCAGGAAATCCACCTTTATATGTGTAATGGTGCTAAATATAGGAATAGAATAAGAGGTCTGATTGGTTACTAGAATTAGGGAAGTCCCCAGGTTGCGGCACGAGGTTAGCATGGGAAAGGAAGAACACAAGATATGGTGAGTTTGCTTGTGCAACACGAGGCAATGGGGGTAAGAATAACTGGTCGTTCTGTGACCGGATCCAGAATGAAAGGACAGGAAACTGGATCCAGAGTGATAGGTATGAATGTGGATCTCGATGGAACCCGAATAAACGTTAGTCCTGAATGGCAAGGAGGAAAGCTGTGTTGAATTACAACTGAGGACAACAATTGTGTTCTGTGGCCCATTGGTTGTGTCAGTCGTGTACATGCCAGTGTCCATCGTCTGAGGTGTGGCTGTAGACGTAGTGACCAAGAGGACCCTACTAGAATAACCTAAGTGTTCGGCTTTAGTGTTTTTTTTTATTGCTTGTGTTGTATTGATAATAAACCAACCCATGAATTGCTGTCGACAACTGCCATTTGGAGATGTGTGATAGCTGATCGGAAGAGAAGTTTGACTTGTCTGTACTGTGGTCCTGACCCCTAGACAGTGGAGCTGGTGTTGAATCTGTATGAGGGAGACTGAGTATGGAGGAGATACATTACATTGTGTACCCTGATGTCCTAGGAAGATAAGTGGTAGCAGGAAAACCACTCTTTATATGCCATATTTGTTTTGCTTTTTTGTATTTAAAAAAAAACAACAACAACAACTTTCATTCAATCTCCAGGGCAACTCATAACCTGTACCAGCTGGTCAAAAGTCACCAGAACCAGTCAGACGATGTTGAGGACACTGCTGAACAACTGTCACAGGTGTGTGTCTCTGTTGATTGGATATTACTGCTGCTGACTCCTTAACTTCTTGCCAGATTGTCATTTAGTTGTTGTTTACTGGTGATGTGTTTGTAAATTCTATATGTGTTGTCATTTGGAAAGATTTAATTTTTCTGTAATATTATTTATTATTTCTCCACACGCCTGCACAAGTCAGCAGTATAGAGTAAATGTCACAGTTTATTACTTTTAGTTTCACTTTTTCTTATTTCAATAGTTGGCTATAAATTTTTTTAAAAAAAATCCATTTAGAGAAAAAGGAAAAGACACAACTAGTATCTCTGGCATCAGGTACTAGACCAATCCTTTTACAGACCAGCTGGTCCTCAAAGGATAATGTAGTCAGTTAATTAATTAATTTCACTTCCAGCTTCACAGTAAACTGGCCATCTCACAGGTACCCATTTCTGCACCACCAGAAACCACATGTAATGTCTATCACTGTCCCTTGTGAAGGACTTGAAACAGACTGTAGCTGCGGCAGTTTAACAGTATACAAACCCTATATTAAATTTATAAGGCAGGCAGTCAGAAGTGCCAACACAAATGGTCAGCCACTAAAATTGTAACTGACTGTCTATGGAAGCAGTAATTACAATGGATGTGTGGTTACAAACACAGTTTACTGCATGAGGCCCCGTCAGTTCTCTGGCAACATGTCACTCACCGTTTTCTTTCTGAATCTACAGTTCACAATACAAGCTAATTTGACAGCATTTGAAAAGCATTCCAGAATAAATCTCCAGCCCACAGTGTTGCACCATGCACTCAGCTAAGTAACTGGGCGATAAAACTATTTACTTTCAGTTCATGTATGGGAGAAAATGCAACTGCCAACAATTTCTAGAAGCAAATCAATTGCTAAAGCTAAAACTTCAGACTGCCATACTGGATGATGTGATCAAAATCAGCCAGCCACCTTTACCTCTAAAGACATTTCCTTATACCCAGTTAAGCCTAGGCTGACCCAAGAGCCCTGGTCAGTTATGAAAAATCTGCTTCAGTGCATATCAAACAATCAAACAGAAGACCTTTGACCTAGACTTAAATGTTTGGACACTACTACCTCAGTTCCCTAAAATCTGAAAGCACTGGGCTAGGTGAGGCAACAGTGTAGACCGAGGATTTTGTTTATCGGGGTGCAAAATCTGGCTGGGAGTTTTCAGCTACAGTGAAGGGAAAGATTATAGATTATGGTAGAACAAAACATTTTATTTTTTAATCTACAACTTTAAGCATGAGGACGGAGATGGAACTTGGAAAGTGGGTAGAAGAAAATAAGAGTTAGCAAAGGGATTATAATGGCAGTGCTGCAGATGTTTCCAAATGAACAGTTGTATCATGAATGGATACCAATAAATAGCACATCACCATTACAGGGACCCATGCAGATGTACTGTCTATGAAATGTAGGAATGCGAGAAAATTAAAGAGTTGATTTAGTGGCTACAAATGTGTGTTAATGAGAAATTAGGTGTTGAACAGCAATGAGCAACGTGTGGAGGAAGAGAAGAATGAGTGTGTAATCAGTGTGCTGCTGGAATATGTAGCATCTACACCTAAAGAGATTTGCTATGAATGAGAATGGGTTAACAGCAATCTATGATGTGTGTATGCAGTGTGCTATTGAAGACAGGGCTTCTATAGTATGCACAAAGTTGCTATGAAAGACAGGGCTTCTATGGTATGCCCAGTGTGCTATGAAAGACAGGGCTTCTATTGGCATGCCCAGTGTGCTATGAAAAGACAGGGCTTCTATTGGTATGCCCAGTGTGCTATGAAAGACAGGGCTTCTATTGGCATGCCCAGTGTGCTATGAAAGACAGGGCTTCTATTGGTATGCCCAGTGTGCTATGAAAGACAGGGCTTCTATTGGCATGCCCAGTGTGCTATGAAAGACAGGGCTTCTATTGGCATGCCCAGTGTGCTATGAAAGACAGGGCTTCTATTGGTATGCCCAGTGTGCTATGAAAGACAGGGCTTCTATTGGCATGCCCAGTGTGCTATGAAAGACAGGGCTTCTATTGGTATGCCCAGTGTGCTATGAAAGACAGGGCTTCTATTGGCATGCCCAGTGTGCTATGAAAGACAGGGCTTCTATTGGTATGCCCAGTGTGCTATGAAAGACAGGGCTTCTATGGCATGGTATGCAGTGCCAGTGTGCTATGAAAGACAGGGCTTCTATTGGTATGCCCAGTGTGCTATGAAAGACAGGGCTTCTATTGGTATGCCCAAGTGTGCTATGAAAAGACAGGGCTTCTATTGGTATGCCATGTGTGCTATGAAAGACAGGGCTTCTATTGGCATGCCCAGTGTGCTATGAAAGACAGGGCTTCTATTGGCATGCCCAGTGTGCTATGAAAGACAGGGCTTCTATTGGTATGCCCAGTGTGCTATGAAAGACAGGGCTTCTATTGGTATGCCCAGTGTGCTATGAAAGACAGGGCTTCTATTGGTATGCCCAGTGTGCTATGAAAGACAGGGCTTCTATTGGTATGCCCAGTGTGCTATGAAAGACAGGGCTTCTATTGGTATGCCCAGTGTGCTATGAAAGACAGGGCTCTATTGGTATGCCAGTGTGCTATGAAAGACAGGGCTTCTATTGGTATGCCCAGTGTGCTATGAAAGACAGGGCTTCTATTGGTATTCCCAGTGTGCTATGAAAGACAGGGCTTCTATTGGTATGCCCAGTGTGCTATGAAAGACAGGGCTTCTATTGGTATGCCCAGTGTGCTATGATTTTGATTCTCAAATCTATAAATCAGTAAATGAAAGGCTAATAATATTAACTTTACTTTGCATAATCTCTCCTTAAAAGTGACATTAGCAAATGAAGTAATATCACTTGTCATGTACATCTTTTTGTTTTTCTCTTGCAGATTCAACAGTTTGTTCAGGATTTGAACCAGATCACCACGGAGATCAAGAAAATGGAGCAGTCTGCAACATCATTTGTACCTCCATCATCTTCCTAATGCTGTGAGAGCAACAACTCAGAAGACAACTTCTGTTTATAGCCAGGGCTGTATTGAGAACCTTAAATGCCCTAAGCATTTGCTTATATTGCCTAATGGTTAATCCACCCCTGTCTGTAGTACAAAGGAGTTCAAACTACCATATTGTTCATTGTAATAATTTTTTGTGCTTGTCTTGGCGCTCAATGTTTCTCATTTGTTTGTTAAATTAAAAATCCTGATCATGTCTTCTAGGTTGTGGTTCAATTGGACAGCATATAATTACCATTGAGATATTTGTTATGTCATTTCAAGGTACATTTTCCCAGTAGTCCTTGAGAAAGCAGCCATGCCCAGCATCCACACTCTACTGATGCAGTTATCATATTCGTTGAGCTGGTCATGTGGCACGCATGCCAGATCACAGGCTCCCAAAAAAACTCTTCTATGGTGAGCTGCAAAATGAGAAACGTTCCCAAGGTAGACAAAAGAAAAGCTTTAAGGACACCTTGAAGTCTTCATTCAAAGCATTTGGGATGAATGACACCCACTGGGAGGCTGCCTCTCAAGACTGAAATGCGTGGCATGCAACTCTACACAAAGGTGCGACATGTGAAGCAAACAGAGCAGCAAGACTGATTAAGAAAAGGATGACAGAAGGGTGACTGCAGGAGATCCCCTCCCTGGCACAACACTTATTCCCTGTCCTCACTGTCCAAGAACTTTTCGGGCCCTCATCGGCCTCACCAATCATCTTCATACTCATACTTGATGACAAAGAGTGATCATCATAATCTTGATGGACAACACACACACACACACACACACACACATATTTTCCCAATAAATGTCTCAGAAAAGGTATTTGTACAGTGCTGTTCAAACTAAAAGTGATGAATGGAACCCGTGGATGAAGCCTTCTGGTGACAATCTGACAGCAGCAGGTAGTGTGAAAAACCAATCGGAGAAGTTTGTGTGAAAAGATCCTGAAATAATGTGAAGTTTGAGATCATTGTCAAGTCATTCAAGAAGTGTGAGGGGGCTGTATGGTCTCGAGGTATGGTGTTCACCTTGTGTGCTAGAGGTCCTGGGTTCAGGCCCCGGTAAGGGCTGGGATTTTTTCACGTGGACTTCTAGTGATTTTCCCTGTTCTCTGGGTAGCGAGGTCAAGACGCCTGTGTGTATTTTTGCGCACGTAAAAAATCCCTTGGAAGTTGGAAATCGAAAAGAGTGGCCTAACGGCGCTGCCCGGGCAAAATTTGGAGTTTACAATCTACCCAAAATATTTCGTGCTACGGAGCCCATGCACTGTGCTGAGCTACTTCAGACTCAGACTTGAGTTATAAGTAGAACGGAGCACTTATGGGATACTACCGGTGTGCCAAGATGTTGATCCGTTGTTCAAACCTCAAACTCAAGAAGTGTGGCATTTCAAATGCTCCAGATGGAACAGAGGATGAGGCAATATATGAAGACACTGATTCGTCATCAGACACTGACAAGGACAAGGTATAAAACTATAAATATGGATGAGAGTTTTGACAGTTATGAGGAGTTGCCAGGATTCTGTGTTGAATAAAGTGTGAGTTTGATAATTGTATATAATCATTTTATTTTCTCCAGATTCCCGATCCCAGAATCAAAGTGCGTCTTATCAGGATGT
>CAJHNH020006843.1:0-10174 GCA_905116865.2 Candidula unifasciata | reverse complement strand
CCACTTGGTGGTGAATTGATGCATTAACAAGCTAGATATCTTAAGGGTCTTTTGTGAATTGAGTGAACAGTGTGGAGGAGCAAATAGATCACCAAGGTCTGGAGAGAATTGTGCTCTGAGTAGTTACGAGGAGATCTGGCTTACACTGCACTCAAGGAAAAGGTTAGATGGATATACAAGCAATCTGCTACTGGTGCCATAGAAATTTTAACTAAGTACTTGCTGCTGAAGATGGGGACAGAGTGCTTATGGGAGTGTCCCGAGGGCTGTGATGTCGATTCTTAAATCAACATTCAATGTTCAGCCCCCTTCGATTCTACTTCTTATAATACACAGCCTGTGACATTGGTCACTGAGTGTGTGTCACAGCCTTATGACTCACATGCTGCCAGTTTATGGCTTTTGTTTTCTCATACCACAGTGGCAGGCTGACCTTGGCTCCTAGGTCAACCCAGCCTTGAGTGGATACCAGGTAAGGACGTAAAGGCGGCCGGCATGATGTTGACTACATCACCCACCAAGTGCAGATTCGTCTTCTTCAGCATTACGAGCCTTTCAGGTTCACTGCTGCAGATATCACTTGCCTCCATTCATCTCTCTGCTCTGAGTGGCCTTCTCTTTCCAGTTGGTAACACCAAGTGTTTGGTCGGTCTGTCTGGATATTACCTCTCCATCGTCTCCTTGATCTGCCTCGTGGTCTACTACCATTCAGCTCCCTTGTGTATACAGTGCTAACTGATCTATAAAATATAAGTAAAGCCCTAAAAGCTTACTATTAACAAGCTTTACGGGCTTGGCGAGACATAAACCAAGTGGAGTATTTGTGATTAATAGTCAAGAGCAATAATATGTAGTAAAATAATGCAATTTTCTTCTGCAGTGGAAAGTTTCATTGGCGATTACTGTTGTTGCGTGCACATCTCGCAACCAGATTTGTGGATCTAACACATTATGTCCGATGGACCAGTAGCAGAGTGAATGGTATTTTACTTTACCTTGTTACAGGAATCGTTTATGGCTACTTCTAAAATCAACTTATGCTTTACATAGGCATCCTTATTCCGTATTATTGGACTAAAAAAATAACTTAACTGTTAATCTCTTGGCTCCATAATTAACGACAATGCCAAGAAGTCGGAGGTCAGCTGGCCACAATATCGCTGAATTATATTCTGTTTAAACCTTGTATAAATGTGTAACAGTAATCTACCAAATAGCCCATAAATGTAGAAATATATTTTAAATGTAGAAATTTATTTAAAAACTATACATTGGTGCGTGGGGAAGGGGGATAGGGGAGTTTAGTCCCTTACAAAATTTCTAGTAGAAAATGGGGTGGCGGCGCCCCCTAAAACATTGGGGGATCTCAAATGGTCTATTATGCTTCTCGTTATCATAATGCCGCCATCCCGGCTGTAGTCGGGGGCCCTAATAAAACCTAACGGTTGAATGCATTTTCTGGGACGTGTGCCTGAGTGATCTCATCCGAATGGTGGCACTTTGTGTCAGCGGGTGTTGGTCGCTCGTTTTACGACCCTGATGGGGTGGAACGACACACACACGCTGGTTGTGTATGAATAGCTTATGGGATACAACTAGTAAATAAAGAAATATATTTTCAAAAACATGCATCATTCATATAACAATATACGGAAATAGTCATTAACTATTTATTATTTAGCAACAACTAAAGAAGAGAATTGCCGTTTTGAACTTAAATAAACATTAAAATTAACATACAAACAATATACTGATATTCTACAAAATCTGATCATCAAAGACAACAGGCTGTGGAAAATCATCGGCCATTTGAAATGCCACATTCATTTAGAAAGAATATTAATGAAATGCAAAAGACAATGGAAGAACACGAAAGTGGACGCAAGTCCTAGACAACTTGGAATAAGAAAGGGGCACCGCAAACGTTCATGTCTTTCCCGCGCACGGATGCGAACGACTGCCTGGATAATAACTGTAATATGAAATAGGAGTGTTGATTTTTTATTAAAACAATGTTTATATATATATATATATATATATATATATATATATATATATATATATATATATATCATCCGGAAAACGAGGCAGAGACCAACCTCCGCGAAAGTGAATACAAGACTTTGAAGGGGGATTATAATTAACTATGACAGCAGGATAATAAGCTAGAGAAAGAGAGACTTTCCAGCGTGCCACAAAGAGAGCGACGTCCTGTAGAGGACCGGTTTACTGACGATGTGCCTGGGACTGCCATTCCTGCTTTGGACTTTGATCAGAGCCACACAAAAACAAAACCAGCAGCACAACTCCATAGTCCCTAGAGACTGACGATTGCCTATAGTTGAGCTTTCAGTTGTATTCTGTGTCCTCTTATCATTGATATCTTCTCATGTGTCAATTAGTGCCAACAAAAAAGCCGTTGAATGTCACACTCGCCATCGTCATGGGCTGTGAGTCCTATTCCTCCTCATAGCGCAACATAACACTATCGTCTGGAAAGACAGAAAGGTGCTAATCAGTGTATGGTTGTTTGCTGATCGAATGCGGCGTCCGTGGCTAAGGCGTTGCGAGTCTGACTCGTAATCCAACGTAGCGCGATCGAAACCCACTGGGGGCTGCATCGATTTTTATCGTGGTATGGGACGTTGCAGGTCGACCCAGCCTCAAATGGGTACCATGATGGGCTGGCCTGGGAAAGTAAAGACGGCTGGCGTAATGCTGACCACATTACCCACCGAGTGCTGATGGTCTGTAAAAATATGGGTGCTCTTCCCATATGCACGATGCGCCTAAGGGCGTGAAAAGGGATCTTTACTTGCTGAACGGATCGTCGTGGGTTCAGATCCCGACAGAGCTAGACTTGTCTTCAAAAATGACCTTGGCTCCAAGGTCGACCCAGCTTTAAATGGGTACCAGGTAAAGTTCTAGGAAGTAAAAGCGGCCGGCGGGATGTTGATCCTATCACCCATGGAGTGCTTATAAAATACATGTCTAGCCCTTCTGTATACTACAATAAATCTTTTGACAAGTGCAACATGAAATGTGTTTTCAAATATAGGATCCCGTTGAAAATAAACGATACAAATTAATTACCTATACATATCACAGACATCAGAAGGAGACAGTCATCATTTTTCGGCCATGTTATGAGAAGAGGGAAAATAGAACATGTTGTGACTACTGGAAAGATCTGTGGAAGGAGGGACAGAGGAAGTGTAATAGGTGGTGTGTGTTTCTTCTCGTTGTCTAGGTAGTGTTCATGCGTGTGTGGTGGATGTTCTTCTCACACGCTCCACGTTACACAACTGGCACAAGCCGACACCGATGTGAGCTTACGAGACATGAGTTTATTGACGTATTTACACTTACATAAAAGAGATCCTGTCGTTGTCCTAGTAAACAGCTTTCGCACACAAACTCACGCAGCCTTCAGCGAGCAGTCTTCTTCAAGCATTCACTGACCAAAGTCGGCTCCCATGGATTCACGTTGAGGTTCTGGCCATCTCACACACTGGTATGGTCGATCTCGACTTCACACTTCGTCGGCAGGGTCTCCTTTCTCCACAAGCACTCTCACGTTGGCATTCTCACTTTAAGTCGTACGTCCTCTCACTCCAACAGGTCGACACAAACTAAACTTGACCAGAGTAAAGTCTGACTTATACCACGGGTTAATTTCACGTGACAACACGTGGTGGTCCTTTACTTTTCACGTGGCGACCTTTATTCGCATTCCCGTAGTACCCGTGATAACTAGCGGTCATCACCTATCTCAAGATTCTCGTTTAATCCGAGTATCTGGACTATCTCGGTGTTTTAGGTCAGCTTTGGGCCTTCCCCCCAACCATCCTAATCTGGGTGAAATTATCCCCCATTGCAGGAAGACAACGAGAGAAGATTCTTTACAGTCTTGTTGCATGGCATGGCGGTGTGTCGGCACACGAACTGATACATGTTGCAGGAGATCGCAGATTGTGGAGAGGCATGATCGCCCACCCAGTCAGCAAGGCACCTGAAGATAATGATACTGGGAATAAATAGCATAACTGAACGCACAGAGATAAAATTATGGTTAGGCTATGACAGTGATCTGTGTTGTCTTCGAAGCGGTTCAACGGAAAACATTTGTTGACCAAGTTGGAAAATTGCGCAGACTTCAACGGGAGAATCATAAACAATCTGAGATCTGCTGATGGCAGTGTAGAGTATTTCGGCAGCCGCCATGGTGTAGCAACTAGACGCTCACCTGTGGATCTGAAAGTCGTGGTTTCGGGTCTTGATGGAGCCGGAATTTTTTTTTCTTCTTCAAAAATTGACCTTGGCTTCCAGGTTTACCAGCCTTGAGTGGGTGCCGGGTATAGTCATGGAAAGTAAAGGCGGTCGGTGTAACTCTCATCACATCGCACATCCAGTGCCGATTTTTCTATAAAATAAAGCAAATATATCAGAAAAAATTTAGGTCTAGCTCTAAATATCCAACAGCTTAAAGGCGTAGAAAAAGACCCTTTACTTAGTGATTAGTATTGATTAGATAGATATCAACATTAAGAGCTATGATAGCAATGGGCAGAAGAAACCAACAATAAATGTCAGAGAAACCAACAATAAATGTCAGAGAAACCAACAGTAAAGTTCAGAGAAACCAATAGTAAAGGTAAGAGAAACCAACAATAAATGACAGAGAAACCAACAATAAATGTCAGAGAAACTAACAATAAATGTCAAAGAAACCAACAGTAAAGTTCAGAGAAATCCATAGTAAAGGTAAGAGAAACCAACAATAAATGACAGAGAAACTAACAATAAATGTCAAAGAAAACAACAATAAATGTCAGAGAAACCAACAATAAATGTCATAGAAACCAACAATAAATGTCAGAGTAAAATATTCGAACAAAATAACAAATTACTCCCCTCTTTGACATGTAATAACAGTTCGTGGAAGTAGTAGATAGAAATTAAACAGATTAGGAATGGCCAACAATATTTGCAGCCAGATAAGAAAATTATCAACCAAACGACTGGCTGACTTTCTACCCCACCAGGACATCACATTGAGCGATAAACACCCAGTGACACAAAGTGTCACCATTCGGATGAGATCACCCGCGGAGAGGTCACAGAAACTCCGTTAAACCGTTAGGTTATTGGGGGTCCCGGCAGCAACCAGGGTGGGGCGTCAAAATATGGTGACGGAGATTTGTTAGATTAATTATCAATCTTCAGAGAGATAAGCGACGCTTTAAAATAATAATTGCCTAATCCTATACGTGCAAAATACTATGTGGTTCGGGTTCTGCCTGCTATCCCCCAGCGGAGCATAGGCCCTGAACCAACTTACGCCAAGTGGTTCTATTTCTATCGTTTGTTATTGCAGAGGTTATAATTAGGGTACCCGTTATCAACCACAACGGCTACATCAGCCCATTTCAACCTGCAGCCCTTCCTGCTCGGATAAGGACCGTGTGTAGGGTTGAAAACTAATATCAAATCTAGACCTGGATAGGGGTCACCCTCAACTTGCCATGACTCGCCTGCACTCCAGCAGGTTCTTGGGGGGACTATATGAATCTCACTCCGAGAAGAGTTCGCCCCAAGAACTCTGATAAACAACAACAACCTTGTCGACAACTGCGCTCTTCCACTACATGAAACCAATCGGCAGGAAAATCGTGCACGTTTTGTCAAGTTTATAGTTTGCAAGTTTAGCGGACTTAATCGGTTGCAAGTTTTGCAAAGTTAATCGGTTGCAAGTTTTGCAAAGTTAATTAATAACTTTATGAAAATATGAGCGTTCTGCAACTCAGCTTGCTTTCACGGCTGCGAATAGATTGCCTGATCCGCCAGCACAGCCGAGCCACAAGACACTTCAGTTTTGTTGCTTGCCCTCATGTGTACCAGGTCATTTCATTTATTATTTATTATTGACAGTTTGTCTAGATATTGCTGTTGTCCTGCGCTATTTTTGAGCTTGTATGTTATATATATATATATATATATATATATATATATATATATATATATATATATATATATATATATATATATTACATTACAGAAAAAACTTTCAAGCTGAAGAAGAAGAAAGAAGAAATTTAAAGCATGTAGGGGCAGAAAAAAATAGCCATGCATATAGGAACTACACGAAAGAAATCAGAAGAGCTATCAGAGGAGATAAAAAAAAAACAGTTTATTATAAATACCTGTAATAGAATTAAAAACTCCAGATGCAAGGAAGAGACAGAGACATGTTTAAAGAAATTATACGAATTCAGGCCTTTTTTACATGTAATAAGTGATAAAAATTAAAAACGGTAACACAAAGGGAAACCAAAGACATGTTAGAAAGATGGAAAGAATACTCTAGAGAAATATAAATATATGAGGATGTGACAGGTAATTCAAAAATGACTTGTGAAAGTTATGAAAAAGAACCAGAGCCTTTACTGGATAAGGTACAATCAGCAATACACAGCCTGAAAAAAAGGAAATTCACCAGGTTGTGACGAAATACCAGCAGAACTAATTCAAGCAGGAGGAGAGGCCAGCGTCTGAATCTATCATGCACTGTGCTCGAAGATCTGGAACAGTGGCATTTGGCCTAAAGCGTGGAAAAGAACAGTCTATATCCCTCTCCCAAAGAAAGGAAATCCAAAACTATGCTCCAACTACCGTACCATTGCATTAATAAGTCATGCTAGCAAAATCCTCTTACAAATTATCATGAAAAGAATTGAAAGGAAATTACAATATGAGCTAGATGAAGCTCAAGCGAGAATAATTTTTGAAAAATGCAGAGAATACAACGTAGATCTTCATGCTTGTTTTATTGATTATAGCAAGGCATTTGATTGTGTCCAACACCACAAACTGTGGACTATTATGAAAAGTATGGGGTTTCCAGCGAGTGCATTTAAATGAAAATCTCTATCATGAACAACAAGCAGCCATCAGAGCAGCTGGTGAAACATCTGATTGGTTCGAGGTGCAAAAGGGGGTGAGGCAGGGGTGCATTCTCTCACCATACCTATTCAATATATATGCAGAAAATATAATGAGAAATGTAAAAAATGACGAGACTTGTGACAGTTATGATTCGCTCAAATTGGTGGAAACCCTATTCCGGAACTACGCTGCGCAGATGACACAGTCCTCCTTTCGAACAACGTAAAAGGAATATAACATTTAATATTGTCTGTCCAAAAGCACAGTGAAGATCAAAATCTGTTCTTGAATTTAAAGAAAAGGAAAATAATGTCCACAGATAAAACTGGCTGTCACCCAGAAATAACAATAAATGATGAAGAAATTGAAAATGTCACAAACTTTGAATATCTAGACTCTATAATAAACAACAATGGAGACTGTTCAACATAAATTAAAAGGAGGATAACCATAGCAATGCAAAGATTGAACAGCCTTAAAAGTCTATGATTAAGCACCAGCAAGGAGATAAAAATTAGAATTTTGAGAGCATGCATCTTCCCTGTGGCTACATACGGATGTGAGTCGTAAACTATCTCTCAGTCCTTAAGAAAGAGAATAGGGACTTTTGAGCTGAAATGCTATAGAAAGATTCTCAGAATATCTTGGACAAAGAAGATGAGAAATATTAAAATCTTAAAAGATCTGAACATCAAGGAAGATTGGCTCCATGAAGAAGGAGGGGCAGGGCCGCCGAAACGAAGATGGGCACAGGATATAAGTGACTCCTTGAGTGTGAAAGTGCATGAGGCGGGAGAACTGGCAAGAGACCCGAGTTTCTTTCAGGCAGACTGTGATAAAAGGTGATGTTCTGCAAAAGACCTGCAACATGATGATGATGATTATATATATAATATATATATATATATATATATATATATATATATATATAATATATATATATATATATATATATATATATATATATATATTCACTTCTCTTAAAATTACTGCACTTGCGGATAGACACTTAATGACTGACTGTATGTGTTCTTTGTGAAGTTTTTTCCTAAGGAAGTAAGTTCTTAAATTTGGTTCTTTCAAGTTTGCATGTAGCCCACAAAATAACAGAAGGCTGGCGAGACGCAATACCATGTGTTTTAAACTGTCTTGTCAGTATTTCACTTTGCCAAGATTTTTGCATTGGTATAAATTGTGTTTTCAGTTCAGAACTTCCTGTGCTTCATTTCTTTGAGATTTTACTGTTCTAGTTTTATATCTGTTAAATAGCATTAAAAGTGTGTGGTTAAGCACCATCAAGGAAATGAGTAAAAAAAAAAAGTAAAGGACCCTTTCCACGCCTTTAGGCGTATAGGGCATATAGGGCTAGACGTATATTTTTATAGACCAACGGCACAAGATGGGTGATGTGGTCAGCATCACGCCGGCCGCCTCTACTTCCCGGGATTGCATCCGGTACCCACTCAAGGCTGGGTCACCTGGGAGCCAAGGTCATTTTTGAAGAAAAGTCCGTCTCCGCCAGGGAGCGACCCCACGACCTTCCGATCCGCGGCGCGCGCCTAGCCGCTCTGCCACGGCGACTCCCCATCAAGGAAATACATTTTAAAATTTTGAGAGCATGCATCTTCCCTGTAACAACATAACAGATGTAAGTTATAGACTGTCTCCCATTCCTTAAGGAAGAAAACAGGAGCTTTTGAATGGAAATGCTATAGACAGATTATCAGAATACCATGGAGAAAGAAGAAAATAAGTATTGACATTCTAAAGGATCTGAATATTGGTTAATAAACATCATCTTGTCTCGGAACCTGACATATTTTCGCCACAGCCGATTTAAAAAAAATAACTTCAGAAGGTATAGTACCAGGAAGGAGAGGCAGCGCCGATTAACAGGAAGATTGACAGGATTTAAGTGACTCCTTGAATGTGAAATTACAAGAGCTGGTGAGAGACCAAGTTTCTTTCAGTCAGACTGTGATGAGAGCGACGTTCTGCAAAGGACTTGCTACATGTATCTAGTACTTACTGCAGTCTCACATTTCATGTGCTATTTAATGTCATATTGATGCGTGACTGTAACAGTAAACTCTGTGTGGTTTTGCAGTTACTGATTAGTGTATGTGTTCCTTCACATTTTGTCCCATCATACGCTGGACACAGATCTGTGGGCTTTTGGATTTGCATCCAAAAAGTGACTCTTTAAATCATCAGGTGTCAGTATTAGGCTGCAGTCCCAGATGAGGAAGTTAAATCATGTATAGGTTACAGCTGCAATAATTTCTGCAGCCCTAGTGCCTTTTTCTTGTCTGTTTCTATTGTGCCTTTGTTTGCTGGTTTGAAAACATTCAGATACAGAGGCTCTGAAAAATGACAGTTGAAATATTTTTGCCACATTAGCCCTACCAGACCTGAGGCCCTGAACCTAACTGTCCCTATAACCTGAGCTCCTGGGCACTAACACGAAAAAACCAACATGATGTACACAAAAATTTGTTACATGCAAACAAGTGGTTAGAATAAGATAAAACTTGGAGACATTGTAGAAAATAGGTTTACCTTTCATCTAGCGCCAATCTTCCACCTTTGTGTGCCAATCCACCTAGTAGGATCAGTCTTGTTTCATAAAGTAAGCACCAGATGTTGCTGTTTGAGGGATACGCCCCCCCCTTCTCTTACTATCAATCTAGTTTTAAATCTATAATTTTCATAATTCTCCTCCTCACTCTAGCTCTCACTGACTGTGTCACTTCAACTGGGAACGTATTCTTCATGAACGTATTCACAGTCTGAATTAACCGAAGTATCGATCACCTGTTGGACTGTGAAAAGCCTTGACCTACGTCACTTTCTTGTCGAAGCCGCTCATTTCATTGAACATTTTCTGAATTTTTTTCACATCAAACCACAGAAAGAAAGAAATCTCAACCCACGTGGGAAGTCATTCGCAATGACTTAAACGAAGTCTGATGGTTATTTTTAGTCTGTGATGCATATTTTTCACGTACTACATAAATTCCTGGAAAATGGGTCCAGCAGAATAGCGGCTGGTTAGGAAATTCCTGGAAAATCGGGCCAGTGGTCTGGTAGGGTTAAAAGACATAACACCCATTAAAAAAACTGTACTGGAGGGAAAGGTCGAGGACCAAGAATTAGATTATACAAGTGGGAGGACAACATCAAGAGATGGACAGACATCAGTCTGAGAGAGTGTACAACCAAAAGAAGG
>CAJHNH020006842.1:0-10177 GCA_905116865.2 Candidula unifasciata | reverse complement strand
GATAATAAGAAGTGAAAAAACAAATTTTACGAAGAAAGTTCCTAACAACTTGTTTGGTCCTACCACTAAAATTGAGTCCAGACAATTATTTTACACATGAATAGACACGCATAGATGCAGAGTAGGTAAACTTGAATGTCTGATTTGCATTTTGAGTACAATTGGGGGGCAACAATTGAGAGAAACATAAAAAATGACCACCAGTGACATTTTTCCGAATTTTTGCCTTACGCGGTGGGTCCAAAACAAAATATTGCAAAAAATTGAAAATTTAGTCTCAGTCTATCAGTTTCACACTTGACGAGATACTCTAGATGAGAAATTGGACACTTTTCGAGCTCGTAGGTGACAGAAAAATAGATAAGATAAAGTGTAAAAAAGCCAAATTTACTGAAGAAATGTCACTAACACCATTATTGTGTTTCTACCAGTTAAACACAGGAGTCCCAGACAATTATTTTACACATGAATAGACACGACTAGATGCAGGGTAGTATAACTGGATGTCTGATTTGGCATTTTTGTAACAATCTGGGGGCAATAATTGCAGAAACATAAAAAGACCACAAGTGACAATTTTGCAGAATTTTATGCCTTACGCGTTTGGCCAAAATAATCATATCGCACAAAAGTTGACCATTAAGTCTCAGTCTATCATTTCACACTTGACGAGATACTTCTAGATGATAAAATTGGCACTTTGGAAGCTCGTAGGTGACAGAAAAAATATGATAAGATTAAAAGTGAAAAACAAACTTTACGCAAGAAATGTGCCTAATCAAACGTCGGTTGTATCTAACCCACTAAAACAGTGAATCCCAGACAATTATTTTACACATGAAAATAGACACGCCTAGATGCAGAGCAGTAAAACTGAATGGCTGATTTGAAATTTTTGGTACAATTTGGGGGCAACAATTGAGATAACATAAAAAACCACAAGTGACATTTTTCCAGAATTTATGCCTTTCGCGTTTGGCCAAAATCATATTTTCCAAAAAGTTGCCAATTTAGTCTCAGTCTATCATTTCACACTTGACGAGATACTCTAGATGAGAAATTGGACACTTTGGAGCTCATAGGTGACAGAAAAATAGATAAGATAAAAGTGAAAAAACAAATTTTACGAAGAAATGTTCCTAACAAACTTGTTTGTGTCCTACCACTAAACAGTGAGTCCCAGACAATTATTTTACACACATGATAGACACGCTAGATGCAGAGTAGGTAAAACTGAATGTCTGATTTGGCATTTTTGTACAATCTGGGGGCAACAATTGAGATAACATAAAAATGACCACAAGTGACATTTTTGCAGAATTTATGCCTTACGCGTTTGGCCAAAATCATATTTTCCAAAAAAGTTGCCAATTTAGTCTCAGTCTATCATTTCACACTTGACGAGATACTCTAGATGAGAAATTGGACACTTTGGAGCTCGTTGGTGACAGAAAAATAGATAAGATAAAAGTGAAAAACAAATTTTACGAAGAAATTGTTCCTAACAACTTGTTTGTGTCCTACCACTAAACAGTTGAGTCCCAGACAATTATTTTACACATGAATAGACACGCTAGATGCAGAGTAGTTAAACTGGATGTCTGATTTGGCATTTTGGTACAATCTGGGGGGCAACAATTGAGATAACATAAAAATGACCACAAGTGACATTTTTGCAGAATTTATGCCTTACGCGTTTGGCCAAAATCATATTTTCCAAAAAGTTGCCAATTTAGTCTCAGTCTATCATTTCACACTTGACGAGATACTCTAGATGAGAAATTGGACACTTTGGAGCTCATAGGTGACAGAAAAATAGATAAGATAAAAGTGAAAAAACAAATTTTACGAAGAAATGTTCCTAACAACTTGTTTGTGTCCTACCACTAAACAGTGAGTCCCAGACAATTATTTTACACATGAATAGACACGCTAGATGCAGAGTAGTTAAACTGGATGTCTGATTTGGCATTTTGGTACAATCTGGGGGCAACAATTGAGATAACATAAAAATGACCACAAGTGACATTTTTCCAGAATTTATGCCTTTCGCGTTTGGCCAAAATCATATTTGCAAAAAAAGTTGCCAATTTAGTCTCAGTCTATCATTTCACACTTGACGAGATACTCTAGATGAGAAATTGGACACTTTGGAGCTCATAGGTGACAGAAAAATAGATAAGATAAAAGTGAAAAACAAATTTTACGAAGAAATGTTCCTAACAACTTGTTTGTGTCCTACCACTAAACAGTGAGTCCCAGACAATTATTTTACACATGAATAGACACGCTAGATGCAGAGTAGTTAAACTGGATGTCTGATTTGGCATTTTTGGTACAATCTGGGGGCAACAATTGAGATAACATAAAAATGACCACAAGTGACAATTTTGCAGAATTTATGCCTTACGCGTTTGGCCAAAATCATATTTTCAAAAAAGTTGCCAATTTAGTCTCAGTCTATCATTTCACACTTGACGAGATACTCTAGATGATAAATTGGACACTTTGGAGCTCATAGGTGACAGAAAAATAGATAAGATAAAAGTGAAAAACAAATTTTACGAAGAAATGTTCCTAACAACTTGTTTGTGTCCTACCACTAAACAGTGAGTCCCAGACAATTATTTTACACATGAATAGACACGCTAGATGCAGAGTAGTTAAACTGAATGTCTGATTTGGCATTTTGGTACAATCTGGGGGCAACAATTGAGATAACATAAAAATGACCACAAGTGACATTTTTCCAGAATTTATGCCTTTCGCGTTTGGCCAAAATCATATTTTCCAAAAAGTTGCCAATTTAGTCTCAGTCTATCATTTCACACTTGACGAGATACTCTAGATGAGAAATTGACACACTTTGGAGCTCATAGGTGACAGAAAAAAAAATAGATAAGATAAAAGTGAAAAACAAATTTTACGAAGAAATGTTCCTAACAACTTGTTTGTGTCCTACCACTAAACACTGAGTCCTAGACAATTATTTTACACATGAATAGACACGCTATATGCAGAGTAGTTAAACTGAATGTCTGATTTGGCTTTTTTGTACAATCTGGGGGCAACATTGAGATAACATAAAAATGACCACAAGTGACATTTTTCCAGAATTTATGCCTTTCGCGTTTGGCCAAAATAATATTTTCCAAAAAAGTTGCCAATTTAGTCTCACTCTATCATTTCACACTTGACGAGATACTCTAGATGAGAAATTGGACACTTTGGAGCTCATAGGTGACAGAAAAAATAGATAAGATAAAAGTGAAAAACAAATTTTACGAAGAAATGTTCCTAACAACTTGTTTGTGTCCTACCACTAAACAGTGAGTCCCAGACAATTATTTTACACATGAATAGACACGCTAGATGCAGAGTAGTTAAACTGAATGTCTGATTTGGCATTTTTGGTACAATCTGGGGGCAACAATTGAGATAACATAAAAATGACCACAAGTGACATTTTTCCAGAATTTATGCCTTTCGCGTTTGGCCAAAATCATATTTTCCAAAAAGTTGCCAATTTAGTCTCAGTCTATCATTTCACACTTGACGAGATACTCTAGATGAGAAATTGGACACTTTGGAGCTCGTTGGTGACAAAAAAAAAAATAGATAAGATAAAAGTGAAAAACAAATTTTACGAAGAAATGTTCCTAACAACTTGTTTGTGTCCTACCACTAAACAGTGAGTCCCAGACAATTACAATTATTTTACACATGAATAGACATGCTAGATGCAGAGTAGTTAAACTGGATGTCTGATTTGGCATTTTTGTACAATCTGGGGGCAACAATTGAGATAACATAAAAGTGACCACAAGTGACAATTTTGCAGAATTTATGCCTTTCGCGTTTGGCCAAAATCATATTTTCCAAAAAGTTGCCAATTTAGTCTCAGTCTATCATTTCACACTTGACGAGATACTCTAGATGAGAAATTGGACACTTTGGAGCTCATAGGTGACAGAAAAATAGATAAGATAAAAGTGAAAAACAAATTTTACGAAGAAATGTTCCTAACAACTTGTTTGTGTCCTACCACTAAACAGTGAGTCCCAGACAATTATTTTACACATGAATAGACACGCTAGATGCAGAGTAGTTAAACTGGATGTTTGATTTGGCATTTTTGTACAATCTGGGGGCAACAATTGAGATAACATAAAAATGACCACAAGTGACATTTTTTTCCAGAATGTATGCCTTTCGCGTTTGGCCAAAAATCATATTTTCCAAAAAGTTGCCAATTTAGTCTCAGTCTATCATTTCACACTTGACGAGATACTCTAGATGATAAATTGGACACTTTGGAGCTCATAGGTGACAGAAAAATAGATAAGATAAAAGTGAAAAACAAATTTTACGAAGAAATGTTCCTAACAACTTGTTTGTGTCCTACCACTAAACAGTGAGTCCCAGACAATTATTTTACACATGAATAGACACGCTAGATGCAGAGTAGTTAAACTGGATGTCTGATTTGGCATTTTTGTACAATCTGGGGGCAACAATTGAGATAACATAAAAATGACCACAAGTGACAATTTTGCAGAATTTATGCCTTACGCGTTTGGCCAAAATCATATTTTCAAAAAAGTTGCCAATTTAGTCTCAGTCTATCATTTCACACTTGACGAGATACTCTAGATGATAAATTGGACACTTTGGAGCTCATAGGTGACAGAAAAATAGATAAGATAAAAGTGAAAAACAAATTTTACGAAGAAATGTTCCTAACAACTTGTTTGTGTCCTACCACTAAACATTGAGTCCCAGACAATTATTTTACACATGAATAGACACGCTAGATGCAGAGTAGTTAAACTGAATGTCTGATTTGGCATTTTGGTACAATCTGGGGGCAACAATTGAGATAACATAAAAATGACCACAAGTGACAATTTTGCAGAATTTATGCCTTTCGCGTTTGGCCAAAATCATATTTTCCAAAAAAGTTGCCAATTTAGTCTCAGTCTATCATTTCACACTTGACGAGATACTCTAGATGATAAATTGGACACTTTGGAGCTCATAGGTGACAGAAAAATAGATAAGATAAAAGTGAAAAACAAATTTTACGAAGAAATGTTCCTAACAACTTGTTTGTGTCCTACCACTAAACATTGAGTCCCAGACAATTATTTTACACATGAATAGACACGCTAGATGCAGAGTAGTTAAACTGAATGTCTGATTTGG
The DNA here is from genome assembly GCA_905116865.2 of Candidula unifasciata. Classification (NCBI taxonomy): domain Eukaryota; kingdom Metazoa; phylum Mollusca; class Gastropoda; order Stylommatophora; family Geomitridae; genus Candidula; species Candidula unifasciata. The sequence goes on along the minus strand of CAJHNH020006842.1, from coordinate 4,972 downwards.
CATTTTGGTACAATCTGGGGGCAACAATTGAGATAACATAAAAATGACCACAAGTGGCATTTTTCAGAATTTATGCCTTTCGCGTTTGGCCAAAATCATATTTTCCAAAAAGTTGCCAATTTAGTCTCAGTCTATCATTTCACACTTGACGAGATACTCTAGATGAGAAATTGGACACTTTGGAGCTCATAGGTGACAAAAAAATATAATAGATAAAAGTGAAAAACAAATTTTACGAAGAAATGTTCCTAACAACTTGTTTGTGTCCTACCACTAAACATGAGGGCCAGACAATTATTTTACACATGAATAGACACGCTAGATGCAGAGTAGTTAAACTGGATGTCTGATTTGGCATTTCTGTACAATCTGGGGGCAACAATTGAGATAACATAAAAATGACCACAAGTGACAATTTTGCAGAATTTATGCCTTTCGCGTTTGGCCAAAATCATATTTTCCAAAAAGTTGCCAATTTAGTCTCAGTCTATCATTTCACACTTGACGAGATACTCTAGATGAGAAATTGGACACTTTGGAGCTCATAGGTGACAGAAAAATAGATAAGATAAAAGTGAAAAACAAATTTTACGAAGAAATGTTCCTAACAACTTGTTTGTGTCCTACCACTAAACAGTGAGTCCCAGACAATTATTTTACACATGAATAGACACGCTAGATGCAGAGTAGTTAAACTGGATGTCTGATTTGGCATTTTTGTACAATCTGGGGGCAACAATTGAGATAACATAAAAATGACCACAAGTGACAATTTTGCAGAATTTATGCCTTTCGCGTTTTTCCAAAATAATATTTGCAAAAAAGTTGCCAATTTAGTCTCAGTCTATCATTTCACACTTGACGAGATACTCTAGATGAGAAATTGGACACTTTGGAGCTCATAGGTGACAGAAAAATAGATAAGATAAAAGTGAAAAACAAATTTTACGAAGAAATGTTCCTAACAACTTGTTTGTGTCCTACCACTAAACAGTGAGTCCCAGACAATTATTTTACACATGAATAGACACGCTAGATGCAGAGTAGTTAAACTGGATGTCTGATTTGGCATTTTTGTACAATCTGGGGGCAACAATTGAGATAACATAAAAATGACCACAAGTGACATTTTTCCAGAATTTATGCCTTTCGCGTTTGGCCAAAATCATATTTTCGAAAAAGTTGCCAATTTAGTCTCAGTCTATCATTTCACACTTGACGAGATACTCTAGATGATAAATTGGACACTTTGGAGCTCATAGGTGACAGAAAAATAGATAAGATAAAAGTGAAAAAACAAATTTTACGAAGAAATGTTCCTAACAACTTGTTTGTGTCCTACCACTAAACAGTGAGTCCCAGACAATTATTTTACACATGAATAGACACGCTAGATGCAGAGTAGTTAAACTGGATGTCTGATTTGGCATTTTTGTACAATCTGAGGGCAACAATTGAGATAACATAAAAATGACCACAAGTGACAATTTTTTTCAGAATTTATGCCTTACGCTTTTAGCCAAAATCATATTTTCCAAAAAATTGCCAATTTAGTCTCAGTCTATCATTTCACACTTGACGAGATACTCTAGATGATAAATTGGACACTTTGGAGCTCATAGGTGACAGAAAAATAGATAAGATAAAAGTGAAAAACAAATTTTACGAAGAAATGTTCCTAACAACTTGTTTGTGTCCTACCACTAAACATTGAGTCCCAGACAATTATTTTACACATGAATAGACACGCTAGATGCAGAGTAGTTAAACTGATGTCTGATTTGGCATTTTTGTACAATCTGGGGGCAACAATTGAGATAACATAAAAATGACCACAAGTGACATTTTTTCCAGAATTTATGCCTTTCGCGTTTGGCCAAAATCATATTTTCCAAAAAGTTGCCAATTTAGTCTCAGTCTATCATTTCACACTTGACGAGATACTCTAGATGAGAAATTGGACACTTTGGAGCTCATAGGTGACAGAAAAAATAGATAAGATAAAAGTGAAAAAAACAAATTTTACGAAGAAATGTTCCTAACAACTTGTTTGTGTCCTACCACTAAACAGTGAGTCCCAGACAATTATTTTACACATGAATAGACACGCTAGATGCAGAGTAGTTAAACTGGATGTCTGATTTGGCATTTTTGTACAATCTGGGGGCAACAATTGAGATAACATAAAAATGACCACAAGTGACAATTTTTCCAGAATTTATGCCTTTCGCGTTTTTGGCCAAAATAATATTTTCAAAAAAAGTTGCCAATTTAGTCTCAGTCTATCATTTCACACTTGACGAGATACTCTAGATGAGAAATTGGACACTTTGGAGCTCATAGGTGACAGAAAAATAGATAAGATAAAAGTGAAAAACAAATTTTACGAAGAATTGTTCCTAACAACTTGTTTGTGTCCTACCACTAAACAGTGAGTCCCAGACAATTATTTTACACATGAATAGACACGCTAGATGCAGAGTAGTTAAACTGGATGTCTGATTTGGCATTTTTGTACAATCTGGGGGCAACAATTGAGATAACATAAAAATGACCACAAGTGACAATTTTGCAGAATTTATGCCTTACGCGTTTGGCCAAAATCATATTTTCCAAAAAAGTTGCCAATTTAGTCTCAGTCTATCATTTCACACTTGACGAGATACTCTAGATGAGAAATTGGACACTTTGGAGCTCATAGGTGACAGAAAAATAGATAAGATAAAAGTGAAAAACAAATTTTACGAAGAAATGTTCCTAACAACTTGTTTGTGTCCTACCACTAAACAGTGAGTCCCAGACACTTATTTTACACATGAATAGACACGCTAGATGCAGAGTAGTTAAACTGGATGTCTGATTTGGCATTTTGGTACAATCTGGGGGCAACGAGATAACATAAAAATGAACACAAGTGACATTTTTATAGAATTTATGCCTTTCGCATTTTTCCAAAATCATATTTTCCAAAACGTTGCCAATTTAGTCTCAGTCTATCATTTCACACTTGACGAGATACTCTAGATGAGAAATTGGACACTTTGGAGCTCGTAGGTGACAGAAAAATAGATAAGATAAAAGTGAAAAACAAAATTTAACGAAGAAATGTTCCTAACAACTTGTTTGTGTCCTACCACTAAACAGTGAGTCCCAGACAATTATTTTACAAATGAATAGACACGCTAGATGCAGAGTAGTTAAACTGGATGTCTGAATTGGCATTTTTGTACAATCTGGGGGCAACAATTGAGATAACATAAAAATGACCACAAGTGACAATTTTTCCAGAATTTATGCCTTACGCGTTTGGCCAAAATAATATTTGCAAAAAAGTTGCCAATTTAGTCTCAGTCTATCATTTCACACTTGACGAGATACTCTAGATGATAAATTGGACACTTTGGAGCTCGTTGGTGACAGAAAAATAGATAAGATAAAAGTGAAAAACACATTTTACGATGAATTGTTCCTAACAACTTGTTTGTGTCCTAACACTAAACATTGAGTCCCAGACAATTATTTTACACATGAATAGACACGCTAGAATCAGAGTAGTTAAACTGGATGTCTGATTTGGCATTTTTGTACAATCTGGGGGCAACAATTGAGATAACATAAAAATGACCACAAGTGATATTTTTTCCAGAATTTATGCCTTTCGCGTTTGGCAAAAAAATATTTCCAAAAAAGTTGCCAATTTAGTCTCAGTCTATCATTTCACACTTGACGAGATACTCTAGATGAGAAATTGGACACTTTGGAGCTCATAGGTGACAGAAAAATAGATAAGATAAAAGTGAAAAACAAATTTTACGAAGAAATGTTCCTAACAACTTGTTTGTGTCCTACCACTAAACAGTGAGTCCCAGACAATTATTTTACACATGAATAGACACGCTAGATGCAGAGTAGTTAAACTGGATGTCTGATTTGGCATTTTTGTACAATCTGGGGGCAACAATTGAGATAACATAAAAATGACCACAAGTGACAATTTTGCAGAATTTATGCCTTTCGCGTTTGGCAAAAATCATATTTGCAAAAAAGTTGCCAATTTAGTCTCAGTCTATCATTTCACACTTGACGAGATACTCTAGATGATAAATTGGACACTTTGGAGCTCGTTGGTGACAGAAAAATAGATAAGATAAAAGTGAAAAACAAATTTTACGAAGAATTTTTCCTAACAACTTGTTTGTGTCCTACCACTAAACATTGAGTCCCAGACAATTATTTTACACATGAATAGACACGCTAGATGCAGAGTAGGTAAACTGGATGTCTGATTTGGCATTTTGGTACAATCTGGGGGCAACAATTGAGATAACATAAAAATGACCACAAGTGACATTTTTCCAGAATTTATGCATTTCGCGTTTGGCCAAAATATCATATTATCCCAAATAGTTGCCAATTTAGTCTCAGTCTATCATTTCACACTTGACGAAATACTCTCGATGAGAAATTGGACACTTTGGAGCTCATGAGTGACAGAAAAATAGATAAGATAAAAGTGAAAAACAAATTTTACGAAGAATTGTTCCTGACAACTTGTTTGTGTCCTACCAATAAACATGAGTCCCAGACAATTATTTTACTCATGAATAGACACGCAAGATGCAGAGTAGTTAAACTGGATGTCTGATTCGGCATTTTTGTACAATTTAGGGGCAACAATTGAGATAACATAAAAAATGACCACAATTGCCATTTGTCCAGAATTTATGCCTTACGCGTTTGGCCAAAATCATATTTGCAAAAAAGTTGCCAATTTAGTCTCAGTCTATCATTTCACACTTGACGAGATACTCTAGATGAGAAATTGGACACTTTGCAGCTCATAGGTGACAGAAAAATAGATAAGATAAAAGTGAAAAACAAATTTTACGAAGAATTGTTCCTAACAACTTGTTTGTGTCCTACCACTAAACAGTGAGTCCCAGACAATTATTTTACACATGAATAGACACGC
>CAJHNH020006841.1:0-10178 GCA_905116865.2 Candidula unifasciata | reverse complement strand
AATATGTAGAAAACAAAATCCATTAGAAAAAAATCCCAAAAGAAATTCAAGATTTAAAGAAAAAGAAAATCACTTAAAAAAATATAAATATATATCTCATAAAAAGACATAAAAATACATAAGAGCTCAGACTTATGCAGGGATCGAGAGAAGTCTTGAAAATATAGAACAAAGATCTTACGTCTCTTCCTTTTTAATAAGGTAAAACTTTCAAATAATTGTTTTTTTCCCATGTTTATTACAATATATAAATATTATCTGACCTGAAGAGCATCATTAGAATCTGCATCGGCTATCTCAATTATTTGTAAACTGAAATTTGTGCCCACTTCATTTTGCACTGTCCAAGAACATGAGATGTTTGCTGGCATATTCGTCACTGCAAATGTCGCCAGAGACAATTTTGTGATAAGGCCACAACCTGGAAAATGGTCAAAAGATCATGTTCAACTAACTTATTCTGATACGCTGTTTAAGACATTTTTACAAAAAATATGCCTGTAAACCTACACTGTCTTTATCTCTTCAAACAGATCATCGAAGAATTCAATTTTGTTGGTCCTTCTATGAAGTTATCATGGTCCCTAAAAAGTATAATTGTTTCTGTTTGTTCCATTTGTTTAATTTCCTATGTAATGATTCTGTCTTGGGTGATAACTTATGTCTAGTAGGTAGGTATTTATGTCCGGATACACCAGGAAACCCACAAATGGTTCTATGAAACATGCAAGAATTTGTGTTTCAAACTTTCAGTGATAAAGACATTAAATAAGAGGTTCATTTTGTAAATCAGCTTTTGCTCGTCCTGCTTTTGTTTTCTTAAATATATCTACTATACATCCTCCATATTATGTTATCCATGTACCTCGTTCTGGAAATGTCTATACTTGTCCCAAATTTAATATCACTATAACTAACTGTACATATAGGTATGATCTTTTAAAACATATTGGATATATATATATATACACAGAGATATACATACCACACAAATATATATATATATACATACATAAAACAATTATTTCTGTCATGTCACACAAAGTTGGTGTAAACGCTTTAGATTTATCAACACATAGGCCTACAGGCTTGACAATGATTCAAGTCACAGAGGTTCTTTACAGAACAGTTACTGGTAAGTAGCATAGAGACAGACAATCAATCTTGGAGAGATAATAATAATAATAAAGAATGAACAGGCTATAGCACTACTATAATTCTACATTTCACTTAAGAAAGGGAGCCAGAAATAGAACCTTATATCTCCCTCGACACCCACAGCGGTAAAAGAGGAAGTGAAGAAGAAGAGGAAGAAGAAGAACGTGAAGAAGAAGTATGCAGGGTGTTATGGTGCCACAAAAAAAGGTGTTTGTTGTTGAGTACTTCCTTTGCTCCCTTCTTCTTCCTCTTCTTCTTCACTTCCTCTTTTACCGCTGTGGGTGTCGAGGGAGATATAAGGTTCTGTTTCTAGCTCTTCTGGCTGCCTCGACCATAGGCACATCGTGCTGTTGTAGAGTTTCTCTGATGTTATCCTTCCATCTTGTTCTTGGTCTACCCCGTGCTCTACGTCCTTCTTCTCTTCCCATGTATGCTTTGTATGGTATGGTGTCACAAGGCATTCTCTCTAAGTGGGCAAACCATTTCACTTGCTGTCTTTGTATGTAATCCAGAATTGGTTCTGTGCCGACTTGTTCTCTTATGATCTCATTTCTGATCTTATCTCTTATGGTCACTCCTACAGCCCTTCTCAGACATCTCATTTCCGTGGTTACTAATTTTCTTTTATGGTTTGTTGTGAGTGACCATGTCTGGCACTGGTAGCACAGAGTTGGAATAAATATGCTTTGAATAAGATGTCTCTTTGTGCTGATTGGGATTGTCTTATGCTGTAAGAGGGGGGCTAGCTGTCCCAATACTTGGTTTGCTTTACTGCACCTAATGTCAATTTCTTTATCCAATTTCCCATCTTCGGTAAATGTAGTTTCCCAGATATTTAAACTCAGATGCCTGTTTAATGCCTTTGTATTCTATTGTTATGTTTAGATCTGTCTTCTTTTTTCCTATGACATTACTTCTGTCTTTTTCAGTGTTGATTCTCATATTATTTGTTTTACATTCTTCATTCATGGATGTTAGATGTTGTTGCAATTTCATGGCTGTATCTGCTATCAAGGCCTGGTCATCTGCAAAGAGTAATTCGTTGATCTTACTAAGATCTTAATTCATGGGCTTCTTGGCATTCTTGCATATACTGTCGATGTAGGTGATAAACAGCAGTGGTGATAAGACACACCCCTGTCTTACTCCAGATGTCACTGTGAAAGGATGAGATGTTCCCTGATTTATTCTAACTACACTTCTACAATCCCTGTATAAACTTTTGCACACTTCGATGAAGTGTTCGCTTACTCCATATCTTGCCATTATTTTCCATATAATAATTGTCTGTCGGACTCTGTCAAATGCCTTCTCCTGGTCTACGAAGCCACAAATAAGTTCTTATTGTATTCAATGTTCTTTTCTATTAACTGTTTAAGTGTGAAGATTGCATCTGAGCAGCTTCTATTTCTCCTAAATCCCATCTGTTCTTCTGCCAGCTGTGGTTCTATCACTGGTCTCAGTCTTGTTTCTATTATCTTGGCATACACATTTTGCCAACATGGCTTAAAAGAGATATGCCTCGATATTGACCGCATTCTCGTTTGCTTCCTTTGTTCTTCCACAATGGTATAACTATTGCATGTTGCCAATCAATAGGGGCCGTTTGTTGTACCCATGCTGCATTGAATATTCTGTGAAGCCATCTGATGCTGCTTTCACCTGCTGCTTGAATTATTTCTGTTGGTAATCTATCAGCTCCTGGTGCTTTATATTTGGGAGACTGTTTAATGACTTTTTCTATTTCATCCATTAGTATGTGTGGTTCTAACACTGTTGCTCTGTGCTCTTCAGTTGTTCTTTCCTGCTGATCTCCTAGAGGATTAAAGAGCTCATTGAAGTATTCCCTCCATCTTTCTGCAATCTCGGGTGGATCTATCAATGGCCTTCCTGTCTTATCATTAATTATTTCAGTGGGGTTGTTCTTCACGTTCACCAGCTATAAATTCCAGCAGAATGTTCTCGTTGCTGATCCACTTCTGGATTTTGGTCTTGATAGAGAACCTGAGTTTTGCGTGCACATTCATTTTATAAATCTTACTTGTTTGTATGAAGGCTTATAGTTCCTCACTTCCCAGACTGATACACTTCGACTTCGAAGGAAACACCCCTAATGAGCTATCTTTTACAATAGGCTTGTTGGGAGTAGGAGGTCAGTGAGTCTTTTCTCCTTTCCCCTAAATTAGGGTCTGGATCCCCAGATATGGTTCTTCTTAATTTTTTTCTTCTTTATCTTCTTTTTCTTCTTCTTCTTCTTCTTCTTCTTCTTCTTCTTCTTCGTCTTCCTCTTCGTCTTCTGCTTCTTCTTCTTCTTCTTCTTCTTCTTCTTCTTCTTCTTCTTCTTCTTCTTCTTCTTCTTCTTCTTCTTCTTCTTCTTTTCTTCTCTTCTTCTTCTTCTTCTTCTTCTTCTTCTTCTTCTTCTTCTTCTTCTTCTTCTTCTCTTTCTTCTTTCTTCTTCTTCTTCTTCTTCTCTCTTCTTCTTCTTCTTCTCCTTCTTCCTTCTTCTCTTCTTCTTCTTCTTCTTCTTCTTCTTCTTCTTCTTCCTCTTCTTCTTCTTCTCTCTTCTTTCTTCTTCTTCTTCTTCTTCTTCTTCTTTCTTCTTCTTCTTCTTCTTCTTCTTCTTTCTTCTTCTTCTTCTTCTTCTTCTTCTTCTTCTTCTTCTTCTTCTTCTTCTTCTTCTTCTTCTTTCTTCTTCTTCTTCTTCTTCTTCTTCTTCTTCTTCTTCTTCTTCTTCTTTCTTCTTCTTCTTCTTCTTCTTCTTCTTCTTCTTCTTCTTCTTCTTCTTCTTCTTCTTCTTCTTCTTCTTCTTCTTCTTCTTCTTCTTCTTCTTCTTCCTTCTTCTTCTTCTTCTTCTTCTTCTTCTTCTTCTTCTTCTTCTTCTTCTTCTTCTTCTTTCTTCTCTTCTTCTTCTTCTTCTTCTTCTTCTTCTTCTTCTTCTTCTTCTTCTTCTTCTTCTTCTTCTTCTTCTTCTCTTCTTCTTCTTCTTCTTCTCTTCTTCTTCTTCTTCTTCTTCTTCTTCTTCTTCTTCTTCTTCTTCTTCTTCTTCTTCTTCTTCTTCTTCTTCTTCTTCTTCTTCTTCTTCTTCTTCTTCTTCTTCTTCTTCTTCTTCTTTCTTCTTTTCTTCTTCTTCTTCTTCTTCTTCTTCTTCTTTCTTCTTCTTCTTCTTTCTTCTTCTTCTTCTTCTTCTTCTTCTTCTTCTTCTTCTTCTTCTTCTTCTTCTTCTTCTTCTTCTTCTTCTTCTTCTTCTTCTTCTTCTTCTTCTTCTTCTTCTTCTTCTTCTTCTTCTTCTTCTTCTTCTTCTTCTTCTTCTTCTCTTCTTCTTCTTCTTCTTCTTCTTCTTCTTCTTCTTCTTCTTCTTCTTCTTCTTTCTTCTTCTTCTTCTTCTTCTTCTTCTTCTTCTTCTTCTTCTTCTTCTTCTTCTTCTTCTTCTTCTTCTTCTTCTTCTTCTTCTTCTTCTTCTTCTTCTTCTTTTCTTCTTCTTCTTCTTCTCTTCTTCTTCTTCTTCTTCTTCTTCTTCTTCTTCTTCTTCTTCTTCTTCTTCTTCTTCTTCTTCTTCTTCTTCTTCTTCTTCTTCTTCTTCTTCTTCTTCTCTTCTTCTTCTTCTTCTTCTTTCTTCTTCTTCTTCTTCTTCTTCTTCTTCTTCTTCTTCTTCTTCTTTCTTCTTCTCCTTCTTCTTCTTCTTCTTCTTCTTCTTCTTCTTCTTCTTCTTCTCTTCTTCTTCTTCTTCTTCTCTTCTTCTTCTTCTTCTTCTTCCTCTTCTTCTTCTTCTTCCTTCTTCTTCTTCTTCTTCTTCTCTTCTTCTTCTTCTTCTTCTTCTTCTTCTTCTTCTTCTTCTTCTTCTTTCTTCTTCTTCTTCTTCTTCTTCTTCTTCTTCTTCTTCTTCTTCTTCTTCTTCTTCTTCTTCTTCTTCTTTCTTCTTCTTCTTCTTCTTCTTCTTCTTCTTCTTCTTCTTCTTCTTCTTCTTTTCTTCTTACTTCTTCTTCTTCTTCTTCTTCTTCTTCTTCTTCTTCTTCTTCTTTCTTCTTCTTCTTCTTCTTCCTCTTCTTTCTTCTTCTTCTTCTTCTTCTTCTTCTCTTCTTCTCTTCTTCTTCTTTCTTCTTCTTCTTCTTCTTTCTTCTTCTACTACTTCTTTGTTCACCGACTGTAAGCTGTGGAGGAAAGTCCTAGCTGTTCATCTGTTTAGACTTTGGCTTTGTGACGGGACCTGAGTTTTGCATGTACATCCATTTTATTGGCTTTTTTGTTCCTTGTGGAATGGGCAGATGCACTCCGACTTCAAACGAAGCTCCCAATTAATGGATTCCTTTGACATGCTCATAGGAGAGTCGAAGGTCTATTCTTGTTTCCTGCCAAAATAGGACCCATGAACCCACAAAGGAAAGGGGGGGGGGGGGCGTCTAGCTAATTTAGATAGATACAAATCTCCTTTAAAATTGAAGTATACAAGTATCTGCCTGAGATGCAGGGAACCAACAGTCTGCACACAGATTATCTAGATGTGTAAAATGGAAATGCAACATTCAAGTTTTTGACCAAAGCCAAAGTCCAGAAATTGACGAACAACCAAGACTTTCCACGACTTCTTACAGCCAGTGAATAATAAGAATAAGAAATTTAAACTTCACCTCATCACTGAAAGATACAGAAAATATGATGAGATTAGACCACTAAATATGTGTATCTGTGAATTAATAACACTCGTATGGTACTAGGTGTTTGTTTTCTTTTGGCAGAATTACCTTTCCTGTATCTGGCATAGAATTGGAAATGTTTCTTTAAGGACCTTGCTTTGACAATCACAGACATGCTATTTTTGCTGGAGATGTAGATAGCTTTATGGGAATTCAGTTCTTTCAGAACAAATCCCACATTGGTCACAGTGTAAAAGTCAGAACTGCCATTCAGCTCCAGGGTGTTATCAAGTATCTGTTACAACAATTAATGAGACAAGTAGAAATGTGTGAAGTAAACGTATAGTGTTCATATTCACAAGGTGTGACAATGTTAAAGAGAGCGGCTGTAAATGACTTTCGTTGGGACGGTGGTAATTTATCTCTTAGGTGGCATCAATTTGTTTCTAAGAAAAGCATCTTAGAGATAACTGACACTAAAATGATACAAATTTGTATGAAAAAAAATCAACAGCAAGCTGGGCTTTCATGCAAGATATCCAGGTTAAATCAATTGTATGCGATAAAGATTTTTTTTTTCTCTGGGAGTTAAAAAAAATAAAAATCTCAACATGAGTACTTTCTGGTGACTGCACTAGCAATGCAGCCTTATATCCCCTTAACCTTGTCCTTCATGCATTAAAATTGGTAAATACAGTCAGTAGACATTTTTTGTTTGTTTTGTTTTGTTTTTATAATACAAAAATTCAGACAGACAAGAAATACTTCACTTCAAGATCCTGATGTCATGTAAGAGCTATACATGTTGCCAGTCAGGCCAAATTGGCAATAATATTAATAATAACTTAAGATCAGACATTCATTACTATGAGTTTAATACCTAAAGGTGGTCGCTCGTTATTACACAAGATGAAAATAAAAACTGAATAAAAATTTCAATATAAAGAATCAAGACTGCAAAGCCAGAGCTAAAGAACTGGATCCATTTTTGAAACATTGTAATTATAATCACTTATGAGTAGCACAATGTGAAAATCATCTACGCCGTATGTGGTATAATGGAAAACAATTAAAAAATATAATGGAACACACATTAATATCCATTAGAGGAAAAAATATTCCTTATGCATCTAAATTATAATCTTTGATGGTTGAGCCCACGTCCTCGTCGTGAGAGGTGGTAACAGGACAAAGTAGAGGATTGCTAGGTGTGGGCGAAGTATGGTGTGGCCTCGTGCCACGGGACCGCTACAGTAGCCATGAAGGCCACCCTGTGTCAACCCGAAACGTCATGGCCAACGGGGCTCTGGTGAAGTTGCGACAGGCCTAGCAAGCCGGCAATGAATTTATTACCACTACAGAAATTTTATTCCCTCGACCCCACAGCGGGTTAAAAAAAGGAAGTGAAGAAGAAAAAAGAAGGGAAAAAAGAAAAAAAGAAGGGGGTTTTAAAATGTATTTCGGGTATAAATGCCCCTATTGGTGGCCCTTAGGAAAAAAAACAGAAAAAATAAAGTATATTTCAAATAACATAAATGGCACTGTGCCTAAGTCATCTAAGTACCAACTCTTTGTTTTTTTGTTTTTTTTTTTTGGAAAAAAAATGTTGCTCTGAAAATTTTAAATGTAGTTTGGGGGGGATAACCCTTGGGTTTTTTATCTACCTGGGAGTAGGAATTTTACCTTGGGGCCCCTTTTAAAATTTTAAGGAGATAAATAAGACCAGAATATACATTTAGAAGAAAATTGCATAAACTGTGCTTAGGTGAAAATTGTCAAATTGCACTTTGTTGTAAATCAACAAAATTGCAAGTTGATGACTTTTACATAGTACCAAACGTATTATTATATAAATTTACAAAGTAATAAGAAAAGAAGTTAATAAAGAACACTGACTACATTTGGGTTAAAAATCAAAAACCTTTAACTGTTAAAATTTCCCACAATTGAATAGTTCCCCCTTTAAAGGGACGTTAAACCCTTTTTAACCTTAACACATTTAAAATGGTTTAAATTTCCTACAATTTTGAATAGTTTCCTTTAGGCACTTTTCAAAAAGCCCTTTTTAAATTAAACCCCATTTTAAAATGTTTTTAACTTGCCTACAATGTGAATTTTTCCCCTTTTTAGGCATGTCAATACCATTTTTTAACTTTAAAATTTTTAAAAAGTTAACATTGCCTACATATAAATATTTTCCCCTTTAGGCACTGTCAATAGCCTTTTTAAATCAACACATTTAAATGTTAACTTTGCCTACAATGTAAATAGTTCTTTTAGGCACTGAAATAGCCATTTTTAAACTTAACACTTTTAAATTTTCCCTTCCTTAATTAATGTTCCCCTTTTAGGCCTGAAAATAGCCTTTTTTCATAAACACTTTAACATGTTAACATTGTTTTACAATGTAATATTTTCTCCTTAGCGTGAAATACCCTTTTTAAACTTTAAACCCACTTTAAATTTTAACATTCCCAAATTGTTTTCTCCTTTTGGCACTGTAAATCCATTCTTTTTGAAGCTTGAAAAAAACCAAGGGGAAATTTAATATGGTGGGGAGGCATGTCCCTACTTGTTAAATTTACATGTTTACTTTCTGCCAAGAGTTCAGGCTGTAGAATATACATAAATTCGTGCCATGAAAGTATAAAGGTGAAAATTCTTCAGACAGTGTTGCTGGGGATAAAGAAATTTTAAATCTTACGTCTCGTTTTTTATGTGTTCAACTTTACAAGGGCAGTTGACATGTTGTGTTGTGGTTTACAGCAAGGTTGCAATATCTGCACCGTTTTTTTTTTTTTTTTTGGGGGGGGGGGGGGGGGGGGGGGGGGCCACACTTCTGTTACATAAAACCTTTTAGTCCCTTTATAATTCTTAAAAGGGATGGTTTTAAAATTTTCCCCCCCCCCCCCCCCATTTCACCCTTAAATGAGCCTTAAAACCTGCACTGAGAAATATAATAATTAAAAACAACTTTTTCCCTTTAAAGTTCTGGGCCCTTTTTTGTCATTCTTAGGTGGTTCCCTGGCTCTATTCCCTTGTTGGATTTTTTGTTTTTTTTTCTTTTGATTTCCTAAGGGTATTTTGTTCGTAACTTTTCAATAGTTTTTCTCATATGATGTGACTAAATCTTTTTCATTTCTTTTTTCGTAGCTTCTTTTTTTTAAAAAACTCTACTGCACTAGCAATGCCTTGTCTTTTTGTTTCCCACTTGTAAGAAACAGGCCTCATTCTTCCTAAGACTCGCGATCGAAGTCCTCAGTGTTTTACCCCCATTTGTATATTTTAAGACCCGGGCACCATGATACATAGCTTTTTATATGCTTTATTTGTTTGGGGAATTTTTTTGTTTTTTTGATCTTTTTAAAAAAAGAAGTCGTTCAAGTTTTCGAAGATTTTTGATTCCTTTTCCTTGTTTTTGTAGCATTTGTATCCTATGATACTGGGATCGGTATTGGAAGGGTTTTGACACCTATACCGTGCTAAAGACAGTTTTTTAAATGGGCTTTCTCAATATGATGGTTTCCAAAACCTTTTTTTTCAAAATCGTTTTTGCCCCTGGGGGGACATTTTTAAAAGATGTTAGGGACCAGCAGGAGCGCTGCTGCTAGTGTTTTGATGAAGCCTTAATGAACTCATTTATTAATCCTTTTTGGCCCAAAACCCTTTCTTCCGCTGTTTTCCCTTTCATTCTGTTGCTGTCACTGCCTCTTGTGGTTTAAATTTTCCCTTAAATTAGCGAACCATGGTTAACTATGGATTTTGTTTGTTTAGTTATCATTTTCTCGTCATTACTCACTGTATCTTTTCTAGTTATTTTCTAGAAATTACCGGATGGTGTTTTTCTTTCGCATAGAGACAAGACGACTTGGTGGTTTGCAGAAGGTACTGTGAGATAAGAAGTCGTCGCGGTAGCCTAATTAAAAACAGTAGCAACCGGATACCGAGCGAAAGCTTTCGATTGGTTTACCCACACATTTGGACTTTATTTGCAGGGGGCAGGGTCACTGGTAGCAAATTTGGAAAGATGGACTTTCAAGGGTGGAAACCCTTTTTCACTAAAAAAACCCGGGCCACCACCCAGGCCCCTCCCTACGTGTTACGTTTTGTCCCAAAACCAGCTCGGGCCCTTTCGGCTACCTCGCCCGTTTTTTAGTGTTCGTTTCTTTTACCTTTTGCAATCCCCATTTTTTTAACCCATTGTAGAGCGAATGGAAACGAGGGTCTCGCCCCCACTTGACGGAAAAAGACCCCTAGTGTACCCTGTTTTCCTCAGCCGTCGCTAAATCACTGTTTTATCGAGTTATACTTGTGATTCTCCCTACCGACCATACGGGACGGTAACCACGGGTGAGCTGCTGTTTTTTTTTTGGGGGGGGGAACTATGTC
>CAJHNH020006840.1:0-10180 GCA_905116865.2 Candidula unifasciata | reverse complement strand
TTTCTTCGTAAAATTTGTTTTTCACTTGTAACGCGAAAGGCATAAATTTCTGGAAAAATGTCACTTGTGGTCATTTTATGTTATCTCAATTGTTGCCCCCAGATTGTACAAAAATGCCAAATCAGACATCCAGTTTAACTACTCTGCATCTAGCGTGTCTATTCATGTGTAAAATAATTGTCTGGGACTCACTGTTTAGTGGTAGGACACAAACAAGTTTTTAGGAACAATTTGTAAAATTTGTTTTTCACTTTTATCTTATCCATTTTTCTATCCCCAACGAGCTCCAAAGTGTCCAATTTATCATCTAGAGTATCTCGTCAAGTGTGAAATGATAGACTGAGACTAAATTGGCAACTTTTTTGCAAATATTATTTTGACATCCAGTTTAACTACTCTGCATCTACCGTGTCTATTCATGTGTAAAATAATTGTCTGGGGCTCAATGTTTAGTGGTAGGACACAAACAAGTTGTTAGGAACAATTCTTCGTAAAATTTGTTTTTCACTTTTATCTTATCCATTTTTCTGTCACCAACGAGCTTCAAAGTGTCCAATTTATCATCTAGAGTATCTCGTCAAGTGTGAAATGATAGACTGAGACTAAATTGGCAACTTTTGGGAAATATGATTTTGGCCAAACGCGAAAGGCATAAATTCTGCAAAAATTGTCACTTGTGGTCATTTTTATGTTATCTCAATTGTTGCCCCCAGATTGTACAAAAATGCCAAATCAGACATCCAGTTTACCTACTCTGCATCTAGCGTGTCTATTCATGTGTAAAATAATTGTCTGGGACTCACTGTTTAGTGGTAGGACACAAACAAGTTGTTAGGAACATTTCTTCGTAAAATTTTGTTTTTCACTTTTATCTTATCTATTTTTCTGTCACCAATGAGCTCCAAAGTGTCCAATTTCTCATCTAGAGTATCTCGTCAAGTGTGAAATGATAGACTGAGACTAAATTGGCAACTTTTTTGGAAAATATGATTTTGGCCAAACGCGAAAGGCATAAATTCTGGAAAAATGTCACTTGTGGTCATTTTTATGTTATCTCAATTGTTGCCCCCAGATTGTACCAAAAATGCCAAATCAGACATCCAGTTTAACTACTCTGCATCTAGCGTGTCTATTCATGTGTAAAATAATTGTCTGGGACTCACTGTTTAGTGGTAGGACACAAACAAGTTGTTAGGAACAATTTCTTCGTAAAATTTGTTTTTCACTTTTATCTTATCTATTTTTCTGTCACCAACGAGCTCCAAAGTGTCCAATTTATCATCTAGAGTATCTCGTCAAGTGTGAAATGATAGACTGAGACTAAATTGGCAACTTTTTTGAAAATATGATTTTGGCCAAACGCGTAAAGGCATAAATTCTGCAAAAAAAATTGTCACTTGTGGTCATTTTTATGTTATCTCAATTGTTGCCCCCAGATTGTACAAAAATGCCAAATCAGACATTCAGTTTAACTACTCTGCATCTAGCGTGTCTATTCATGTGTAAAATAATTGTCTGGGACTCACTGTTTAGTGGTAGGACACAAACAAGTTGTTAGGAACATTTCTTCGTAAAATTTGTTTTTCACTTTTATCTTATCTATTTTTCTGTCACCAATGAGCTCCAAAGTGTCCAATTTATCATCTAGAGTATCTCGTCAAGTGTGAAATGATAGACTGAGACTAAATTGGCAACTTTTTTGCAAAATATGATTTTGGCCAAACGCGAAAGGCATAAATTCTGCAAAATTGTCACTTGTGGTCATTTTTATGTTATCTCAATTGTTGCCCCCAGATTGTACCAAAATGCCAAATCAGACATCCAGTTTAACTACTCTGCATCTAGCGTGTCTATTCATGTGTAAAATAATTGTCTGGGACTCACTGTTTAGTGGTAGGACACAAACAAGTTGTTAGGAACATTTCTTCGTAAAATTTGTTTTTCACTTTTATCTTATCTATTTTTTCTGTCACCAATGAGCTCCAAAGTGTCCAATTTCTCATCTAGAGTATCTCGTCAAGTGTGAAATGATAGACTGAGACTAAATTGGCAAACTTTTTTGCAAATATGATTTTGGCCAAACGCGTAAGGCATAAATTCTGCAAAATTGTCACTTGTGGTCATTTTTATGTTATCTCAATTGTTGCCCCCAGATTGTACAAAAATGCCAAATCAGACATTCAGTTTAACTACTCTGCATCTAGCGTGTCTATTCATGTGTAAAATAATTGTCTGGGACTCACTGTTTTAGTGGTAGGACACAAACAAGTTGTTAGGAACATTTCTTCGTAAAATTTGTTTTTTTCACTTTATCTTATCTATTTTTCTGTCACCTATGAGCTCCAAAGTGTCCAATTTCTCATCTAGAGTATCTCGTCAAGTGTGAAATGATAGACTGAGACTAAATTGGCAACTTTTTGGAAAATATGATTTTGGCCAAACGCGAAAGGCATAAATTCTGCAAAAATTGTCACTTGTGGTCATTTTTATGTTATCTCAATTGTTGCCCCCAGATTGTACCAAAATGCCAAATCAGACATTCCAGTTTAACTACTCTGCATCTAGCGTGTCTATTCATGTGTAAAATAATTGTCTGGGACTCATTGTTTAGTGGTAGGACACAAACAAGTTGTTAGGAACAATTTCTCGTAAAATTTGTTTTTCACTTTTATCTTATCTATTTTTCTGTCACCAACGAGCTCCAAAGTGTCCAATTTCTCGTCTAAAGTATCTCGTCAAGTGTGAAATGATAGACTGGGACTAAATTGGCAACTTTTTGGAAAATATGATTTTGGCCAAACGCGTAAGGCATAAATTCTGCAAAAAAATGTCACTTGTGGTCATTTTTATGTTATCTCAATTGTGCCCCCAGATTGTACAAAAATGCCAAATCAGACATCCAGTTTAACTACTCTGCATCTAGCGTGTCTATTCATGTGTAAAATAATTGTCTGGGACTCACTGTTTAGTGGTAGGACACAAACAAGTTGTTAGGAACATTTCTTCGTAAAATTTGTTTTTCACTTTTATCTTATCTATTTTTCTGTCACCTATGAGCTCCAAAGTGTCCAATTTATCATCTAGAGTATCTCGTCAAGTGTGAAATGATAGACTGAGACTAAATTGGCAACTTTTTTGGAAAATATGATTTTGGCCAAACGCGAAAGGCATAAATTCTGGAAAAATGTCACTTGTGGTCATTTTTATGTTATCTCAATTGTTGCCCCCAGATTGTACAAAAATGCCAAATCAGACATTCAGTTTAACTACTCTGCATCTAGCGTGTCTATTCATGTGTAAAATAATTGTCTGGGACTCACTGTTTAGTGGTAGGACACAAACAAGTTGTTAGGAACATTTCTTCGTAAAATTTGTTTTTCACTTTTATCTTATCTATTTTTCTGTCACCAATGAGCTCCAAAGTGTCCAATTTATCATCTAGAGTATCTCGTCAAGTGTGAAATGATAGACTGAGACTAAATTGGCAACTTTTTTGGAAATATGATTTTGGCCAAACGCGAAAGGCATAAATTCTGCAAAAATTGTCACTTGTGGTCATTTTTATGTTATCTCAATTGTTGCCCCCAGATTGTACAAAAATGCCAAATCAGACATCCAGTTTAACTACTCTGCATCTAGCGTGTCTATTCATGTGTAAAATAATTGTCTGGGACTCACTGTTTAGTGGTAGGACACAAACAAGTTGTTAGGAACATTTCTTCGTAAAATTTGTTTTTTTCACTTTTATCTTATCTATTTTTCTGTCACCTATGAGCTCCAAAGTGTCCAATTTCTCATCTAGAGTATCTCGTCAAGTGTGAAATGATAGACTGAGACTAAATTGGCAACTTTTTTGGAAAATATGATTTTGGCCAAAAACGCGAAAGGCATAAATTCTGCAAAAATTGTCACTTGTGGTCATTTTTATGTTATCTCAATTGTTGCCCCCAGATTGTACAAAAATGCCAAATCAGACATCCAGTTTAACTACTCTGCATCTAGCGTGTCTATTCATGTGTAAAATAATTGTCTGGGACTCACTGTTTAGTGGTAGGACACAAACAAGTTGTTAGGAACAATTCTTCGTAAAATTTGTTTTTTCACTTTTATCTTATCTATTTTTCTGTCACCAATGAGCTCCAAAGTGTCCAATTTATCATCTAGAGTATCTCGTCAAGTGTGAAATGATAGACTGAGACTAAATTGGCAACTTTTTTGAAAATATATATTTTGGCCAAACGCGTAAAGGCATAAATTCTGCAAAATTGTCACTTGTGGTCATTTTTATGTTATCTCAATTGTTGCCCCCAGATTGTACCAAAATGCCAAATCAGACATCCAGTTTAACTACTCTGCATCTAGCGTGTCTATTCATGTGTAAAAATAATTGTCTGGGACTCACTGTTTAGTGGTAGGACACAAACAAGTTGTTAGGAACAATTCTTCGTAAAATTTGTTTTTCACTTTTATCTTATCTATTTTTCTGTCACCTATGAGCTCCAAAGTGTCCAATTTATTATCTAGAGTATCTCGTCAAGTGTGAAATGATAGACTGAGACTAAATTGGCAACTTTTTTTGCAAATATGATTTTGGCCAAACGCGTAAGGCATAAATTCTGTAAAAATGTCACTTGTGGTCATTTTGATGTTATCTCAATTGTTGCCCCCAGATTGTACAAAAATGCCAAATCAGACATCCAGTTTAACTACTCTGCATCTAGCGTGTCTATTCATGTGTAAAAAAAATTGTCTGGGACTCACTGTTTAGTGGTAGGACACAAACAAGTTGTTAGAAAGAATTCTTCGTAAAATTTGTTTTTCACTTTAATCTTATTTATTTTTCTGTCACCAACGAGCTCCAAAGTGTCCAATTTCTCATCTAGAGTATCTCGTCAAGTGTCAAATGATAGACTTAGACTAAATTGGCAACTTTTTGGAAAATATGATTTTGGCCAAACGCGAAAGGCATAAATTCTGCAAAATTGTCACTTGTGGTCATTTTTATGTTATCTCAATTGTTGCCCCCAGATTGTACCAAAATGCCAAATCAGACATTCAGTTTACCTACTCTGCATCTAGCGTGTCTATTCATGTGTAAAATAATTGTCTGGGACTCACTGTTTAGTGGTAGGACACAAACAAGTTGTTAGGAACATTTCTTCGTAAAATTTGTTTTTCACTTTTATCTTATCTATTTTTCTGTCACCTATGAGCTCCAAAGTGTCCAATTTATCATCTAGAGTATCTCGTCAAGTGTGAAATGATAGACTGAGACTAAATTGGCAACTTTTTTGAAAAAAATGATTTTGGCCAAACGCGAAAGGCATAAATTCTGGAAAAATGTCACTTGTGGTCATTTTTATGTTATCTCAATTGTTGCCCCCAGATTGTACAAAAATGCCAAATCAGACATCCAGTTTAACTACTCTGCATCTAGCGTGTCTATTCATGTGTAAAATAATTGTCTGGGACTCACTGTTTAGTGGTAGGACACAAACAAGTTGTTAGGAACAATTCTTCGTAAAATTTGTTTTTTTCACTTTTATCTTATCTATTTTTCTGTCACCAATGAGCTCCAAAGTGTCCAATTTATCATCTAGAGTATCTCGTCAAGTGTGAAATGATAGACTGAGACTAAATTGGCAACTTTTTGGAAAATATGATTTTGGCCAAACGCGAAGGCATAAATTCTGCAAAAATGTCACTTGTGGTCATTTTTATGTTATCTCAATTGTTGCCCCCAGATTGTACCAAAATGCCAAATCAGACATTCAGTTTAACTACTCTGCATCTAGCGTGTCTATTCATGTGTAAAATAATTGTCTGGGACTCACTGTTTAGTGGTAGGACACAAACAAGTTGTTAGGAACATTTCTTCGTAAAATTTGTTTTTTCACTTTTATCTTATCTATTTTTCTGTCACCTATGAGCTCCAAAGTGTCCAATTTCTCATCTAGAGTATCTCGTCAAGTGTGAAATGATAGACTGAGACTAAATTGGCAACTTTTTGGAAAATATGATTTTGGCCAAACGCGAAAGGCATAAATTCTGCAAAATTGTCACTTGTGGTCATTTTTATGTTATCTCAATTGTTGCCCCCAGATTGTACCAAAATGCCAGATCAGACATCCAGTTTAACTACTCTGCATCTAGCGTGTCTATTCATGTGTAAAATAATTGTCTGGGACTCACTGTTTAGTGGTAGGACACAAACAAGTTGTTAGGAACATTTCTTCGTAAAATTTGTTTTTTTTTTACTTTTATCTTATCTATTTTTTTGTCACCTATGAGCTCCAAAGTGTCCAATTTCTCATCTAGAGTATCTCGCCAAGTGTAAAATGATAGACTGAGACTAAATTGGCAACTTTTTGGAAAATATGATTTTGGCCAAACGCGAAAGGCATAAATTCTGGAAAAATGTCACTTGTGGTCATTTTTATGTTATCTCAATTGTTGCCCCCAGATTGTACCAAAATGCCAGATCAGACATCCAGTTTAACTACTCTGCATCTAGCATGTCTATTCATGTGTAAAATAATTGTCTGGGACTCACTGTTTAGTGGTAGGACACAAACAAGTTGTTAGGAACATTTCTTCGTAAAATTTGTTTTTCACTTTTATCTTATCTATTTTTCTGTCACCTATGAGCTCCAAAGTGTCCAATTTCTCATCTAGAGTATCTCGTCAAGTGTGAAATTATAGACTGAGACTAAATTGGAAACTTTTTGGAAAATATGATTTTAGGTAAACGCAAAAGGCATAAATTCTGGAAAAATGTCACTTGTGGTCATTTTTATGTTATCTCAATTGTTGCCCCCAGATTGTACCAAAATGCCAAATCAGACATCCAGTTTAACTACTCTGCATCTAGCGTGTCTATTCATGTGTAAAATAATTGTCTGGGACTCACTGTTTAGTGGTAGGACACAAACAAGTTGTTAGGAACATTTCTTCGTAAAATTTGTTTTTTTTACTTTTATCTTATCTATTTTTCTGTCACCAACGAGCTCCAAAGTGTCCAATTTCTCATCTAGAGTATCTCGTCAAGTGTGAAATGATAGACTGAGACTAAATTGGCAACTTTTTGGAAAATATGATTTTGGCCAAACGCGAAAGGCATAAATTCTGGAAAAATGTCACTTGTGGTCATTTTTATGTTATCTCAATTGTTGCCCCCAGATTGTACAAAAATGCCAAATCAGACATCCAGTTTAACTACTCTGCATCTAGCGTGTCTATTCATGTGTAAAATAATTGTCTGGGACTCACTGTTTAGTGGTAGGACACAAACAAGTTGTTAGGAACATTTCTTCGTAAAATTTGTTTTTTTCTTTTATCTTATCTATTTTTCTGTCACCTATGAGCTCCAAGTGTCCAATTTCTCATCTAGAGTATCTCGTCAAGTGTGAAATGATAGACTGAGACTAAATTGGCAACTTTTTTGGAAAATATTATTTTGGCCAAACGCGAAAGGCATAAATTCTGCAAAAATGTCACTTGTGGTCATTTTTATGTTATCTCAATTGTTGCCCCCAGATTGTACAAAAATGCCAAATCAGACATTCAGTTTACCTACTCTGCATCTAGCGTGTCTATTCATGTGTAAAATAATTGTCTGGGACTCACTGTTTAGTGGTAGGACACAAACAAGTTGTTAGGAACATTTCTTCGTAAAATTTGTTTTTTTCACTTTTATCTTATCTATTTTTCTGTCACCTATGAGCTCCAAAGTGTCCAATTTCTCATCTAGAGTATCTCGTCAAGTGTGAAATGATAGACTGAGACTAAATTGGCAACTTTTTGGAAAATATGATTTTGGCCAAACGCGTAAGGCATAAATTCTGCAAAAATGTCACTTGTGGTCATTTTTATGTTATCTCAATTGTTGCCCCCAGATTGTACCAAAATGCCAAATCAGACATTCAGTTTACCTACTCTGCATCTAGCGTGTCTATTCATGTGTAAAATAATTGTCTGGGACTCACTGTTTAGTGGTAGGACACAAACAAGTTGTTAGGAACATTTCTTCGTAAAATTTGTTTTTCACTTTTATCTTATCTATTTTTCTGTCACCTATGAGCTCCAAAGTGTCCAATTTCTCATCTAGAGTATCTCGTCAAGTGTGAAATGATAGACTGAGACTAAATTGGCAACTTTTTTGAAAAAAATGATTTTGGCCAAACGCGAAAGGCATAAATTCTGGAAAAATGTCACTTGTGGTCATTTTTATGTTATCTCAATTGTTGCCCCCAGATTGTACAAAAATGCCAAATCAGACATCCAGTTTAACTACTCTGCATCTAGCGTGTCTATTCATGTGTAAAATAATTGTCTGGGACTCAATGTTTAGTGGTAGGACACAAACAAGTTGTTAGGAACAATTCTTCGTAAAATTTGTTTTTCACTTTTATCTTATCTATTTTTTCTGTCACCAACGAGCTCCAAAGTGTCCAATTTATCATCTAGAGTATCTCGTCAAGTGTGAAATGATAGACTGAGACTAAATTGGCAACTTTTTTGGAAAATATTATTTTGGCCAAACGCGTAAGGCATAAATTCTGCAAAATTGTCACTTGTGGTCATTTTTATGTTATCTCAATTGTTGCCCCCAGATTGTACAAAAATGCCAAATCAGACATTCAGTTTACCTACTCTGCATCTAGCGTGTCTATTCATGTGTAAAATAATTGTCTGGGACTCACTGTTTAGTGGTAGGACACAAACAAGTTGTTAGGAACATTTCTTCGTAAAATTTGTTTTTCACTTTTATCTTATCTATTTTTCTGTCACCTATGAGCTCCAAAGTGTCCAATTTCTCATCTAGAGTATCTCGTCAAGTGTGAAATGATAGACTGAGACTAAATTGGCAACTTTTTTGGAAAATATGATTTTGGCCAAACGCGAAAGGCATAAATTCTGGAAAAATGTCACTTGTGGTCATTTTTATGTTATCTCAATTGTTGCCCCCAGATTGTACAAAAATGCCAAATCAGACATCCAGTTTAACTACTCTGCATCTAGCGTGTCTATTCATGTGTAAAATAATTGTCTGGGACTCACTGTTTAGTGGTAGGACACAAACAAGTTGTTAGGAACATTTCTTCGTAAAATTTGTTTTTTACTTTTATCTTATCTATTTTTCTGTCACCTATGAGCTCCAAAGTGTCCAATTTCTCATCTAGAGTATCTCGTCAAGTGTGAAATGATAGACTGAGACTAAATTGGCAACTTTTTTGGAAAATATTATTTTGGCCAAACGCGAAAGGCATAAATTCTGCAAAATTGTCACTTGTGGTCATTTTTATGTTATCTCAATTGTTGCCCCCAGATTGTACCAAAATGCCAAATCAGACATTCAGTTTACCTACTCTGCATCTAGCGTGTCTATTCATGTGTAAAATAATTGTCTGGGACTCACTGTTTAGTGGTAGGACACAAACAAGTTGTTAGGAACATTTCTTCGTAAAATTTGTTTTTTTTTTACTTTTATCTTATCTATTTTTCTGTCACCAACGAGCTCCAAAGTGTCCAATTTCTCATCTAGAGTATCTCGTCAAGTGTGAAATGATAGACTGAGACTAAATTGGCAACTTTTTTGCAAATATTATTTTGGCCAAACGCGTTAGGCATAAATTCTGCAAAATTGTCACATGTGGTCATTTTTATGTTATCTCAATTGTTGCCCCCAGATTGTACAAAAATGCTAAATCAGACATCCAGTTTAACTACTCTGCATCTAGCGTGTCTATTAATGTGTAAAATAATTGTCTGAAACTCACTGTTTAGTGGTAGGACACAAACAAGTTGTTAGGAACATTTCTTCGTAAAATTTGATTTTCACATTTATCTTATCTATTTTTCTGTCACCCATGAGCTTCAAAGTGTCCAATTTCTCATCTAGAGTATCTCGTTAGTGTAAAATGATAGACTGAGACTAAATTGGCAACTTTTTAGAAAATATGATTTTGGCCAAACGCGAAAAGCATAAATTCTGGAAAATATGTCACTTGTGGTCATTTTTATGTTATCTCAATTGTTGCTCCCAGATTGCACCAAAATGCCAAATCAGACATTCAGTTTACCTACTCGGCATCGAGCGTTTCTATTCATGTGTAAAATAATTGTCTGGTACTTAATGTTTAGTGTTAGGACACATACAAGTTGTTAGGAACAATTCTTC
>CAJHNH020006839.1:0-10208 GCA_905116865.2 Candidula unifasciata | reverse complement strand
CCTGTGTCACCTGCTACCAATGATGATAATGGTTCGGATGGTGAATGTAATACTGGCAATTTAACCTTTCCACCAGCGCAGCACATACCCGGCGTTTCATTCTTAAATGTGAAGGCAATGCAATGTACGCACAATTTATCCATTTTTGCCAATAAGCACCTGTGGATGAAGACTGAAATCTTGAAATTGCTGTCGTAATGGAATGCACCAAGTTTCAAATCAACATGCAGTGTTCGCATGGATAAAGTAGTGCTCATTCGAACGGCTTCCAGTCTTGCTTTCCGTTGCTCAACTGTTTCTGTTAAACGGACTTGATCAGTAAGTACTCTATTGGTTTCCAGTCTTGCTTCTCGATGCTCGTCTGTATGAGACGATCTGGATTCAGCAGTGCGCACTCGAACGTTTTCTAGTCTTGCTTTCCGTTGCTGTTCTGATTGGGATAAACGGGCTTCAGCTGTGCACACTCGAATGGTTTCCAGTCTTACCTCACGTTGCTCGTCTGTTTTTGAAGCAATTAATGCCCTTATCTTGCTTGTTTTAGGTGTGGATGGGCCAATCACCTGTCGTTTGGGAGGCATAACTGCAAATTTTGACAAAATAGTGAACAGCGTGTAAATTTAGTGAGCGCTAATCATCAATAGCTTGTTCATCCTCACGCACTGAATGAAATGTGACTTCAAGTATCGCTGAAATAAATGAAAATATGAGCATGAGATAACAATCCATTTTGACTCAAGAGAAAATGCATAGAAATTGGGCATCAAATAGTAAGAAAATGCGGTAAAAGATATAAATATGTTTCCAGTGTAGCAGTAAGATCTGTAGTATATGTCTTGCGACTGTGTAAATGTGTATAACACTTTTGAATAATAGGAGAAAGCCACCCGAAATTATATAGCAGTTCTGTAAAATAAGAATAATAATAGTAACACGCTAGATAATATAAGAAAGCCAACAGATAATGTGCATACATTTATCATTGTGGGATTTAAGGAGTGGTCCACACATGTATTTGAAGTTTAAAAAATGTACACAATGACTGATGTCACTGAAATAAATGCGCTCACCTGTTGAGATATTTCTATATTCTAACACTGACCTGAGACGAAATGTCATGTGAATTTATATAATTCTTTTGAATAACAGAAGAAAGCCAACCAAAACTGTTGTACTGATGAGTATGAGTATGAGAAAGATAACAGATAATGATTAATGATAATGTGTATACATGTATCATTGCGGGATTTAAGAAGTAGTCCACACTTGTTTGAAGTAAACAAAAAACATGTACATACTGACTAAGGTTACTGAAATATATGCTCTTACCTTTTTACATACTTCTAGATAACACAACTAAAAACCGATGGCTATTGTTTTCCTTGTAATTTAACTTATGTGTCGCGGGCGGATGTTGACGATGGAGCGCCACTACTAAGCATTCACGGTAAAAATCGATCGTACATGCGCATTAACTAACGTGGCTATAATTAAATGTCACTAAAAATGGAAATATTAGTTTTGAAGATTTTTCCAAAAATTGTCGCACACTATCTCTAGCAATTACAGGTTGAATTTCAAACCATGATGGGTGAACATCCGGTATCAAAACAAACATATCCTGAAAATTTCAGCTAAATCGGTTTTGTAGTTTCCGAGTCTATAGACTATAAACAAACACACAAATATTAATTTTTATATATATAGATTAAGACACTATTCTTGGAAATCAGAATTACTCCAGTGTTCTCACTTTGCAAACCGAGGCCTGTTTTATCACGTTTACCACAAATGTTTCCATCAATGCTGTATTTCTTTCTAATGTGTCGCTATCAAGGGATGTAATTAGCATCTGTATGTCCTAACAGGATGTAACTCCAGTAAAAGTTACTTTTAATGATTATGATTGTATTTATTAGAAATGTGCATTTACCTTGTCGCGAATATCAGTGTTAAATTCGGCAGTTCAGCAGAAATATAATCTGCATATTTAAAGCGACTTTTTGTCAACGTTGGTGAGGCGTTATTATTTCATTTAGAGTTTACTAACAGATTGAAAGACACATGGACTTCCAGTTGCATGGTATGATGCTAATCGACCTGTGCACTGCAATTATATTACCTTTTCGTCCTTCTTAGGACGTTATTTTTTGTTATTTGAAGCCCCACTCTGGCTTTTGCCAGGGGCCGCAATATAGGCAGGTCATCATTATGGCCAAATGTCTGAACGCGGTTTCTGGGACCTCTCCACGGTGATCCTCATCCGCATGGTGGCACTTTGTGTCATCGGGTGTTTATCGCTTGTGTGATGTCCTGGTGGGGTAAAAAAAATCCAATCCAATCCACTGCAATTATATCCAGTTTCGTCCTTTTTAGGACGAAATTTTTTGTCATTTGAAGCCCTACTCTGGCTTTTGCCAGGGGCCGCAATATAGGCAGGCCATACATATGGCCAGATGTCTGAACGCGGTTTCTGGGACCTCTCCACGGCGATCCTCATCCGCATGGTGGCACTTTGTGTCATCGGGTGTTTATCGCTTGTGTGATGCAGGGTTGTCCTGGTGGGGTAGAAAGTCAGTCAGTCACTGCAATTATCTTCCAGTTTTGTACCTTTTAGGACGACAAATTTTGTTATTTGAAGCCCCACTTTGGCTTTCTCCAGAGTGCCGCAATATAGACAGGCTATAAATATGGCTACTTGTCTGAATGCGGTTTCTGTGACCTCTCCACGGCGATCCTCATCCACATTGTGGCACTTTGTGTCATCGGGTGTTTATCGCTTGTGTGATGCAGGGTTGCCAAATAAAAAACGTCATTTTATGCCAAACCATCACGCAAAATATGCCAGAAAATTGCCAAATAAAATGTAACATTGCACTCACTTCACATCAAAAGCTATAGATTGAATTCTTCACTGTCATCCTCACTGGAACCAGTGGAAGATGCAGCATAGACCTTTTCTGATGTAAAATCTTTAAGCATTTTCTCAGATGGAATAAAGTCTTTGCAACATTTCTTTGATATCAATAGTTCTGCTCTAATTCTGACAACTGCATCAAGAAAATCCGGTTGTATTTTGTTTCTTGCTTTTGATTCAGTTGAAGTAACAAGAGAGAATATTCTCTAAACTACAGCATTGCTAACGGGCATTATTAAGCAAGTAAGTGCGAAAGTGGCCAACTCTTAAAATGCCTAGTGTCGAAGTACGCCTATCTAAAAATCTTCCCTGTTTGTAGGTAATCAATTCTTCTTAAATGTTGCTTCTTCTTTCCAGTTGACAACAATCAGTTTTCTGTACTGTTCTTCTATAATACGGATGTTGTTTTCTGCCAGGTGTAAAAATGGTAGCTCTGAAAACTGTGTCCTTGATACTTTATTTAAAACTGCCAAAGGGCTCAATTTTGACAGATTTTGAAATATATTCTCGGTGGGAAGTCTACACGTAATTTGATTGAGAGCTTCCTCTAGCACTGACATGCATCTTTCTTTAACATTGTTTATTTATATCTGAGCTTCAGTCCCGTTATTCTTCTGTAGGAACGCATTACATTCCGTTAGGAATTTAATACCAAAGTCAACGTGATGAATATTTTTTTTTCTGCTCATTGACGTCATACAGTCTGTTATTAAAATACTTATCTGGTGCATGGACAATTCTTGGTGTAGTTCATGAAGATCAGCCTTTGTTCAATTGGTGTCGCAAACACAAAGTACAAATAATGATTGTGGTCTAACAGCATTTCCTTTAACAATCTTACTTTATATTTTTATGTCAAACTTTGTCTCTGCTAATTCAGCACATGTGAAATAAGCTTTCATTTCTTCCCAGTTCACCAACATATTGAACATAATCTTTCCACGCACAAGCCACCTAGTTGATGACAGTTTCTCAAATGGAAGAGGAGCAGTTCGTTCTGATTAAAACTCCGAAGATGTGTTCAGCACTCTAAACAGTTCTTTATATGCTTCTCATCTTAAAAAACTATGACGATACCACTGAGGTATTTCTGACAGTAAGAAACCAGTATTTGATGGCACCTTGGCAATTGCACTACAAATGCAGAGTGCTAGTGAATGGCAGATACATCTGAGCTGTACACAAAAAGGAGACACATCTTTAATTCTGGACCACACAGAGTTCTTGCACCCGACCATGTTTGAAGCGCCATCTGACGCAAATCCAATACAATTTGCAAGACTCTGACCACACCTTTTCATTTCCTTATCAATCAAATAAAAAAGTTTTCCCATGAAGCCACTTGCAAGGAAATTAAAGCAATAAATCCAGTAAATATTTCATTTTTCCTGTCACTGAAAAAACTAACTATAATGCACAAGTACTTTTGAGTGGAAACGTCAGTAGACTCATGTATAAAGATGGCATATTTCTTGTTCCGAAAATCATCAATAAGGTCATCCTTAAGTGCAGGAGATATATATATTTTTTTATTAAGCATAAACATTTAGTTCTGTGCAACTGTATGTGCTCCAATGTACTACCCTGACCATGCGCTCTCGTGATTTCACTTAAATGATCAATTGTGCGTATTGCACAATGGCAGGTCATGCTTACAGCAAGTTGCAACTCTGCTGCTTTAACTTTATCATTACTTTGCCTAGGAGTTATTGTAATAAGCTGTGACTGGCTTTTTGACGGAGTTTTCATCCTGTGTTTTTCGGATATTTCATGATTTGAAATGCTACTAATTCTTGGTGCAACAGTGCACTGACACAGTTTACAATATGCTGCCTCTCACCCGTCTAAAGATCTTTTGAGCCATTAGTATGTTTTCTCCCAATTACTGTTATACTTGCGATTGTTGTCATGAGATGCTTTCCATTTTTTGGATGACGTGGCCATTGGTAAAAGTAATGAAATCGGCATAAAATCTATCACAGATAGAACTAGGTCTATATCCTATCTATTTTCTGTCCTCAAGTAGTTTCTGAACAGTCTGAATCACTTGGTATCAGTGGTGGGTTTTCGTTTTATATCTCGCATTTATTCTAGTAAATTAACATAAATTACAGAGGTTTATAGCAGTCACGATCCGTTTAGGAAGACAACAAAGCAATAAGAAATGGCGCCAATCTCCGTTAGTCCGTACTAGGACATCACAACAAAGTCAAACTGAAATAAAGATATTAACTGTAGGTCTACATTGCTTTTAGTAAATATGCGTGTTTCTAATAGAGGAACCATGAAGAAAATTTGAGCACATCTTGATAAGAAATGCCAGGAAAAACCCAAGTATGCCAGAATATGCCAGTTTATTATCTTATGCCAGTTCCATTAAAAATATGCCAGATTTGTGGAATCTGGCATAAAAATGCCAATATGGCAACCCTGGTGTGATGTCCTAGTGGGGTTGAAAGTCAATCAGTAAGTCCCTGGAATTTGTAGCTGAATGGTTATTAGTCAGAACAGAATCATAAGACCTGGAAAAACAACAAGACTTTGAAAAAAAAACAATTTTTACTAAGAAATATAAAAAAGACTCAATTAGAAACACACCAACAATAAAAATACTCAGGGGCACTAATAAGGACTCAATTTCATTAAAAAAAATTAACCAAACATAAAACATCTAAAAAAACATATTTAAAGAAACAAACAAATAAGTAGACTAGTAGACATGAAAATGCACACACAAACGGACCCAATAAAAAAAAAACAGAAGCATTTAATGATTATAAAGAACAACATTTTAAAGAGGAACCAACAGACACCCAAAAAACTATTCCAAGCATAGACACAAATACTAAATACAGAAATAACACTAGCAGAAAAAACAAACATAATCAACACAATGAACAAAAATAAAACACCCAGACCTGACGGTCTAACAGCAGAATTCAGTCAGCATTTCTCTCCTATCTTAGGATCTCTTCTTCTTAAAGTCCATCATAGCACCTTCAACAGACAACAATTACCAAAAAGTTTCAACACATTATATATAAAATAAATACCAAAAGACGGCACAGACAAAACTCTCTTTAAAAATTACAGGCCAATATCTTTGTTAAACACAGATTACAAAATTTTAACGAAAATTTTAACCAGCAAATTAAAGCCGGCAATGAAAAACCTCATGCCACAGACCAGCAATGTAGCGTCAAAGATAAAAACATACACAATCACGCACATGTCATAAGAGACTACATGCAATATGCTAAACACACAAACAGTGAAACATTAATCTTAACTTTAGATCAGGAAAATGCCTTTAACAGAATATTACACACGTATCTTTTTAAAATGTTAGGAAAATGAAAAGTAGGTCCGAAATTTATAAAGTGGATAGGGATATTGTACCGGGACCCCGAGAGTAAGGTGTTGGTAAACCACACACTAACTACGGAATTAAGGGGGCACAAGGTCTTTGAGACAGGGTTGCCGGCTCACTCTGCTCTTATATGTGCTGGCTCCTAAACCTCTCTTAGACACACACAAAAAACTTTGACAGAACACAAATATCAAAGGCACCAAAGTACCTGGGGCTGGAGAAAGAAAGTTAATCACTTCTTCAGATGACACTGTTTTATTCCCTCCAGAAAAAACTGCTATAATAAAGGTATTAAATACCTTTCAAGAATTTGGGAAGGCAAGAGGTGCCAAAATTAATACAAATAAATCAGAATAATGGGTTTAGGTTCTTGGATAAACAAACCAGATTTCCCCCAGAACTCTTAACTACTATTACCACTTAAAGCATATGGCATACATTTCCAGAATAGTCCAGATAAAAGACACAATCAAACTTGAAAAATAATAGTGGGAAAAAAAGTAATCGAGATACATAAATACAGAACAAATACAATATTTGATAGAAGTAGAATAATTAATACGTATGTAATACCAAAACTAATATACATAGCTACGGTAATAGAACCCATAACAAAAATATTAAGAGATATCAATCAAATTATAGGATCCTTCTTAGTTGGCAGTACAAGATATCTTCTTCTTTTGCGTTCATCCGAAGATGTAATTGCGTTGTATCCGTTTACAGCATGGCTGTGATATTTGCATCTTTCGGCCAACACATTCGCCTTCTGTGGGCATTTGTTAACCGGGTTAGTCTTCCAAGTGTACAGTATATGATATCCAACAAAAAACAATAATTATAAGTAAATTACAAGGGGAAGTAGCTCTACACAATAATGTCACTAAAATTAAATCTTTCAGACTTAAATATATAGGAGTATATCTCACAGTACCTTTTGCAAATCACCAATTCGTCTTGTCCTGTCCGAATAACATCCGGTAATACGTGCAGCAGGAGAGACCAAACCTGAGCTTTATGAACTCAGGTGGGCCCACTCTCTGAAAATGTCTAGGAGCTCGTGGGCAGAAACATTTGTCAACGAGAGGTTACTTCTACTGATGATTGCTAAACTCCTGCTGTACATGCTCCCCTGTGGAGTTTCTTCTTATTGTACGTGGCTAGCCCACAAGACAACCAGGAAAGTCTGGTGACTATCGGGAAAGACCTTTTGACAACTATTGAAAGACTGGCTCCCCGGTATCGCCATTGGGGGGGGGGGGGAAGGAGGGGGGGGAATAAACTGACATCTGGAGACAGATGTCGACTTTGGACAGTGTTGATCACCCCTAACAAAGTATAATACCTCTGATTTCGCAAACCAATATAAAAGTATGCCCACAGGGTGCATCGAAAGAGGGGGAGAATGATGGACCCAATCAACTTGATACAAAAGGTAGTTTCGACCCTGCTAGCTCCCGAACTCCGACTCTTGCCTAACGTCCTTTTGACAACTATGAAAGACTGGCTGTACGCCGGGGGGGGGGGGGGGGAAAAAGCTCACGGGGTTGCATGCTCTAAGATAATACCTCATGCCGCAAAGGATATAAAAGTAAGCCCACAGGGGTGTTCCAAAGCAGCAAGCGCCCAATCGCAAAAAAGTAACGACTACTACCTCTGTGGTAGTTTCTGAGTCGTTAGGGAAACGACAGGCAGGGTGTACCCCACTCCCACGGAGATGCCCATGACGTTGGCTGCGGAGGCGCACTTTTGATGATTCCCGAGGAAGTGCGTTCAAAGATCAGGTTTCCACCTGCGAGCGATAAGGTGTCGTGGTGTAAGTTAGAAGGTACATTATGTGAGAAAATAATTCATGATTTAAAAAAGAAGTCTTTAGGTGATAAACTTACAAAGTTTGGTAATGTAATACACGAGCACCGTTCCCGCGAGTTCGGGACAGTCGAAAAGGCGCCGCCGGTCATCAAGCAGAATATAAGCAGGACACAGAGGGACATTCTGAAGTGTCAGACAGACAAGAATGCACTCAGAAAACGGTTCAAAGCCGCTACAGGCAACGAACGGGAGGGACTGCATGAAGTCTGGTTGTATCTAAGAAACAGATACAGTGCCCTCTATCGCGTTGAGCGTTTCTTTAACAACAGACGGAGAACCAAAAGGGAGCGAGAGAAATTCTTTAAGGGACCCGTTCCAGTTTGCCACTATTCGAGCAACTGAAGTCTGGGACTCTGGTTGTCAGTAAAGAGGAGCTTGAGTCACATTTACGCAAAATGTACTCTGACAAGAAGAGGAATGAGCCTCTCGATAACAATCAAGAGATCCTTAGCGGCCTTAAGCAGCCTGAGTTGCCGAAGGTATCATTTAAAGTGATACCTCCCTCTTGGTCTGAGGTCAGGAAATTGTAAAAAGCGGCAAGTCTGCTCCAGGTCCGAATGGTGTTCCGTACGTTCTTTACAAGCGCTGTCTGAAATTCCTACGAATGCTTCACAGTCTCCTGAGGTTAGCGTGGAGCCAAAAGCAGATATGTCCGAAGTGGCACAGGCCAACGGGGTCTACATTCCCAAAGAGCAGGACTCGAAAAGTCTTTCCCAATGCAGGCCCATCTCGCTGTTGAATGTTGAGGGCAAAATATTCTTCTCGGTCATGGCTCGCCGGCTCACACAGTATCTGATGGCGAACACGTACATCAATACGAGTGTTCAGAAAGGTGGAATCCCGGGCGTCCCTGTGTGCCTTGAACACGCGACCAGGATTTGGGAGTCTATCCAAAGAGCCTAGCATGAGAGAACCGAATTGCACGTTATATGGTTTGGACCTCGCCAACGCCTATGGGGCAGTTTCCCATAGGCTACTGTGGCTGGCCCTTCGCATGTTTCACGTACCGACAAAAATCAAAGAAATGATCGAGCAATATTTCTCTAAGTTCGCTTTGCGCTTCTCTATCTCGACGTTTACCAGGAGGTGGACTGAGCTCCAAGTTGCGATAGCTATGGGATGTACGATCTCGTCATGGCCATGCAGGTCATGTTAGACAGGGCGGCCGGCTACGGAAAAGGCCTTCAAATTGGGGACCACTGACTGCCGCCACTATGTGCATTTATGGATGATACGACTATAATCTCGGGTAGTGAGGAATCTGCTCGAACGATTCTGTAAAGATTGGAGGCGGTGGTCCAATGGAGGGGTATGCAATTCAAACTGCAGAAGTCGAGGAGTGTCAATCCTTAAAGGTAAGGTGGCGGCAACCAGTTTTACGGTGGCAAGGAATCGGATCCCCACTGTTCTAGAGGAAACGGTGAAGAGCCTTGGTCGCGTTTATGATTCGAAGTTATCTGATCGATGATATCTAATCTGCCCAAAATGCACTAAAATTAAAAGAGCTATGGGTTACACTCAAACCGACCGTCGAGGCCTAGGGCACGGAAAAATCTATTGGTGGTCCAAAGCAACAGCGCCGAGACATGGTGATACAGCAAATGAGGGACAACGAAAACGAGGTTAGGGTTCAGAAAGCAGCCCAACAGTCGCAGCAGGGCCATTGGATCAGCCTGGAGAGCACCTTGCCAAGAGTACTTACATGGGGTGAGATCTGGCGAATGACCCCGCTGCGACTGAGCTTCATCGTTCGTTCGGCCTATGATGTATTACCGTCTGATGTTAACATGGTGAAGTTGAGTGCTACTAACGACCCGTCCTTCCCGCTTTGCAGAGCTAAGCAAACGCCCGAGCACGTTCTGTTTGCGTGCAGAAAAGCCCTATGTCAAGGTAGATACACTTGGCGCCACAACAAGGTGCTAAAAGAATTAGCAGTTTTTTTGGACCAAGCTAGGAGGAGGGCCAATGCGAGGGCCAGTCCTACCGTCGTCCCCATACGCTTCCTTAAGGCTGGGCAAATTCACAAACGGAGATTCAACAAAGTCGCATACG
>CAJHNH020006838.1:0-10220 GCA_905116865.2 Candidula unifasciata | reverse complement strand
GCAACAACATGCATACATGCATACATGCATACATGCATACATGCATACATGCACACATGCATACATGCATACATGTATACATGCATACATGCATACATGCACACATGCATACATGCACACATGCATTTATGCATACATGCATACATACATACATACATGCATACATGCATACATGCATACATGCATACATGCATACATGCAGACATACATACATACATGCAGACATGCAGACATACATACATACATACATACATACATACATACATACATACATACATACATACATACATACATACATACATACATACATACATACATACATACATACATACATACATACATACATACATACATACATACATACATACATACATACATACATACATACATACATACATACACACATACACACATACATACATACATACATACATACATACATACACACACACACACACACACACACACACACACACACGCATGCATGCATGCATGCATGCATGCATGCATGCATGCATGCATGCATACATGCATACATACATACATACATACATACATACATACATACATACATACATACATACATACATACATACATACATACATACATACATACATACATACATACATACATACATACATACATACATACATACATACATACATACATACATACATACATACATACATACATACATACATACATACATACATACATACATACATACATACATACATACATACATACATACATACATACATACATACATACATACATACATACATACATACATACATACATACATACATGCATGCATGCATGCATGCATACATACATACATACATACATACATACATACATACATACATACATACATACATACATACATACATACATACATACATACATACATACATACATACATACATACATACATACATACATACATACATACATACATACATACATACATACATACATACATACATACATACATACATACATACATACATACATACATACATACATACATACATACATACATACATACATACATACATACATACATACATACATACATACATACATACATACATACATACAAAACAATCTACAATTGCCACATAAACAATCTACACTGCGACTGCCATGGTAAAGAGAAAAGCAGGGATAAGTGAATATGGACACATCCTAGCCTGATACATTGACCTAGTAGAGGCAAATACCCTACATGCAGTTCGTGTTTAGGTGCCCTGCCATGAGAAAGGTTTTATATCAGAATTAGGTCAGCTAAAGAAGCCTTATTTTCCGACAATTTTAGTACTGACTTTTCCAAATACACTGCGTGGGCCGTACCTACGTGCCCAGTTTAAGACCCTTTGAAAATAAACTTCGTCCGTTTTTCGCGTATTCTTTCTTTCTTGATATTAATATTTTTAAAAAAATGAACCAACGACGCAAACAACAACAACAAAACCAGGCCGCCAACCAATCAACAAAACAATGAGCACATAGTTCTGTTGGCCAGGCAACCAAACAACAAAACAATGAGCACATAGTGCTGTTGGCCAGACAACCAATCAACAAAACAATGAGCACATAGTGCTGTTGGACAGACAACCAATCAACAAAACAATGAGCACATAGTGCTGTTGGTCAGGCAACTAATCAACAAAACAATGAGCACATAGTGCTGTTGGCTAGACAACAAACAATTCAAAATAAACAACACCAAAACAGTGAACAAACTAAACGGCTCAGGTATGGTTTTGTATGCTCGCACGCGAGCGTGACCGTGGGTGTATGTGGTCACATCTCGGGAATCAAGATAATCATGTTTCAGCCTCCTGCAGACTTGGTTTCGGATGTGTTTAACAGCAGGATAAGTTTACCACATATACTCCCGGTTCCAGTAAAGGTTCTACTGGCTCCATAAGAGCATCTCTGGGTGGTCAGTCTCGAACTCTGGCCAGCAGACTCCTGCAATACAGCCAGAGGAATGTTTCCCTCAGTACGAACTCTGGCCAGCTGACCTCTGCAGTAATTCAAGAGGCACGTGTTCCTCAGTACGAACTCTGGGCACCTGACCCCTCCAGTACAGCCAGAGGCAAGTGTCTCTCAGTACGAACTCTGGGCACCTGACCCCTACAGTACAGCCAGAGGCAAGTGTTCCTCAGCACGAACTCTGGGCACCTGACCCCTACAGTACAGCCAGAGGCAAGTGTTCCTCAGCACGAACTCTGGGCACCTGACCCCTACAGTACA
Source organism: Candidula unifasciata (assembly GCA_905116865.2). Classification (NCBI taxonomy): domain Eukaryota; kingdom Metazoa; phylum Mollusca; class Gastropoda; order Stylommatophora; family Geomitridae; genus Candidula; species Candidula unifasciata. The sequence continues at coordinate 7,954 of CAJHNH020006838.1, read as the reverse complement.
GCCAGAGGAAAGTGTCCCTCAGCACGAACTCTAGCCTGCTGACCCCTCCAGTACAGCCAGAGGCACGTGTCTCTCAGTACCAACTCTGGGCACCTGACCCCTCCAGTACAGCCAGAGGCACGTGTCTCTCAGTACCAACTCTGGCACCTGACCCCTCCAGTACAGCCAGAGGCACGTGTCTCTCAGTACCAACTCTGGGCACCTGACCCCTCCAGTACAGCCAGAGGCAAGTGTTCCTCAGTACGAACTCTGGGCACCTGACCCCTCCAGTACAGCCAGAGTCAAGTGTCTCTCAGTACGAGCTCTGGGCACCTGACCCCTCCAGTACAGCCAGAGGCACGTGTCTCTCAGTACCAACTCTGGCACCTGACCCCTCCAGTACAGCCAGAGGCACGTGTCTCTCAGTACCAACTCTGGGCACCTGACCCCTCAAGTACAGCCAGAGGCAAGTGTTCCTCAGTACGAACTCTGGGCACCTGACCCCTCCAGTACAACCAGAGGCAAGTGTCTCTCAGTACGAACTCTGGGCACCTGACCCCTCCAGTACAGCCAGAGGCAAGTGTCTCTCAGTACAAACTCCGGGCACCTGACCCCTCCAGTACAGCCAGAGGAAAGTGTCCCTCAGCACGAACTCTAGCCTGCTGACCCCTCCAGTACAGCCAGAGGCACGTGTTCCTCAGTAAGAACTCTGGGCACCTGACCCCTCCAGTACAGTCGGAGGCAAGTGCCCCTCAGTACGAACTCTGGCCAGTAGACTCTTGCAGTAAATCCAGAGGCAAGTGTTCCTCAGTACAAACACATGGAAAAATTCACCTTCCTTTTTGAAAAGGTGACACATTATTTTTCAGATACAGACGTTTTCCGATTCCGATTACTTTTGAGACAAAAACAGAACAGTACTGATTTGTGCGTTACAGGCCCACTGGAAACGTTGCAGGGATCGATATCAGGTGAAAACTCAGTTCTCATGATCAGTCTGGTCATAAGGCTAACGCAGACAGATCAGATAATATGACAGAAGAATACTTAGTCTGCAATGAGTGGTCAAGTGATAATTATCTTGTATTACAACATTCATTGTTCGGAAGAGGTTGTATGTGTGGAATTGTACTGTATTATTTTCCTCGTGTGGGTACTGGGACCCATGATGGCGGTTGGAGAGGGGGTGGCTTCCCTAACAAGCATGTCATAAGAGTCGACTAATTAGTCACTTGTTTTGTAGTCGGACTGCATCTACCTAAGAAGCAAGGAACCAACGGTCTGCCTGCAAATAACAAAGGTAAAATAGTGTGTATGAAAAACTCACGTTCTGAAACAAGACTAAGGTCCAGATGTGGACGAGCAAACAACAGTCATGCTAGATGACTATTGTGTGCCACATCTCACCGGCGTATCGATCACAGAGACTATTGACCCAGCTAGTCTGTGCAGCCGTGGTTGCTGTGTGTGTTCCTCCTGAAGTCTGTTTGATATTGGTGATTTCCATTGACATATTTTATGGGCTTTACCAAACAAATGTTCTTTCATGGTTATTGACCTGCCGTCGTCACGTCGGTAGTACGGTCTATGCAGATTATTCATCACATGGCTAGAATTGTTTACTCTGCAGCCTAGCTGTAAAAAAATGTCAACCACAATGAGAATGAGTGCCTATCGGATTTCCAGTAAAACACAGTCACGAAAAAAAAAAAGGGGGGGGGGGAATTTTGCGGATAAAAGGCCTTTTTCAGCATAAAACGTACATATAGTGATACAAATATGAAAAAAGATCACATCTGGTAATCTTAGTTTCAGCTTCATAGCAAACGGATCACATAGTTGCTCCAATTCTGTGCCAACGAAAAACAAACAGAATGTTTATCACAGTCCCTTGTGGAAAGATTGACAGACTGCTGTCTCAGAATATCTAGCATGTACACGCATTAAAGCATACGGTAGCCATCTGAAGTGCTAACACAAACAGTCCGACATTAGAAATGCGGTTCATCATGGATGGTAGCAGAAGTCACCAACAGATCAGCAGTTACATACGCGATCAATTTTAATTACAATATGGCACCACCTGTATTGCGACAACAGTCATTTTCTGAATCTACAATTCACACCACCTCGTTGATCACAGTCGAAAAACATTCAAAATGAAATCCGAAGCTCACAGTGTCACGCCATGCACTTAACCCAGAAGCTGGGCGACGAAACTGTATCCTCTCAGTCTACAAATGTTCATTTTGAATGAGGTCCAGAAAGGCTGGGGAAATATTAAAAAAAAAAGCTGCAGCCCTGACCTTGTCGTCAGGGATGGACAACTGACCGGAGGTGACCAGACAAATAGGATATGGGAGAGGTCGACAGGTAACGGTCAGGGATCAACGTGAAAATAAATGTATTCTTTTTCTACTTTTTCTTCCTCATTTGACCGCTTCGGGTGTCGAGAGAGATATAAGGTCCTGCTTCGTGCTATTATGGCTGCTTCAACCATGGACACGTCCTGGTGCTGTAGAGTTTCTCTGATGTTATCTTCTCTTCTTGTTCTTGGTCTACCTCTTGCTCTACGTCTCCTTCCTCTTTTGGTAAATGCCTTGTATGGTATAGCATCAGGAGGCAGTCTCTCCAAGTTGGCAAACTAAATTATTTGCTGTCTTTGTATGTAATTTAGAATTGGTTCTGTGCTGACTTTATCTCCTTTGACCCCCATTCCTACAGTCTTTCTCAGACACCTCGTGTCAATGGTTAATAATTTTCTTTTATGTGTGTGTGTGTGTGTGTGTGTGTGTGAGAGAGAGAGAGTGAGCATGACTGCAAATGTATTTCTCGACACTGCATTCAGATCAAACAGAAATAGAGAACAATAGTGAAAGCTAATAAAGTTTTCAATAAACCTGCGAATGATTTTTTGGAAATGCCGCACTTATAGCCTTGGCAATCTTAACATAAAACACTGAATTGTGAAACCATCTTCCGCTGTGTGGGAGTCGGTGGGGGAAAGAGGGGGGGGGGGCGAACGGTGGGGGGGGGCGAAAGGTGGGGGGGGGGGCGAACGGTGGGCGGATAAATTCAACTTCTTGTTCTTCGTATTGTTGACCTGTGTGTTGTGTGCCAACATGTTAACTGCGCATACAGCACACTATCTATTGTCCATGAAACAGTTCACACTTGCACATACAACTGTCAGGAAAACTCAACGACGTGTGGCCGCCACATGAGATAAATGTTCCACCCTTCGGTTACTCCAGCTAGTATTGGGATGCTCTCACAAACAGCTTCAACTAGCCGCCACTACTCCTGAGCTGAATGCTACAGTTTCTAGGTCTACATCGCCCCTCACTCCAGGGCTCGATGTACGGTTGAACAGGATATATCTCCCACTCAACTAGACCTCAGCTGCTCTATGCGGAGCAGACACCGTCACATCGGCTGACTGGAAAAGTCACAATACTCGAGCTCCAGCATGTGCACACATCACATCATTCTGGTTAAAAGAACTCTGATGACCGAAAGGACTCCTGGCTCTGAGTACTCTTCAGCACACAGCTGTCGCCGATATCTCTGCTGTCTTGTTTCACTAGTAATCCTACCGCTTACATGCGTCGTTTCCCAAGACAGCGTCTCCTTGGAGTAGTCCAGCTCTGTTGGCCTGACTCTGCCAACTAGACTACTCTTTCTTCGACTGCACTCTCCACTGTCATCTAGACCAGTCTCTCGCGAGTGCTTTCCCTTGAACGTTCCCAACTCAACTGTTCGAGTCCGCAGCGGTCCACTGCTCCCTCAACTGAACACAACTCCAATATATACGCTTGTCCGCACTTTGTGAGCTGTCCCGTGCACACGAGACGCACGCTGTCATGCATCCCCATAATTTTCCCGTGCGATAGCTGCTATCCGCGCACTACTTATCATAATTAACTCACACTGGACTAATAACTTCGTGAATTCACTGGTCAATCAAGCCTAAAGTCAACGCCCACTTGCCACAATATTGACTCAAGTTTTAACTTCCCGTACTTTTCAGGACAAAGTATTTCGTTCTTTGAAGCCCTACTCTGGCTCTTGCCAGGGGCCGCAATATAGCCTGGCCATAAATATGGCCTGAAGGCTGAACGCGGTTTTTGGGACCTCTCCACGGTGATCCTCACCCACATGGTGGCACATTGTGTCATCGGGTGTTTATCGCTTGTGTGATATCCTGGTGGGGTAGAAAGTCAGTCAGTCAGTCATCGACTCAAGCCGACTGACATCTAGTGGCAAGTCAACACAGTACCAAATATGGACTCAGGTCACAGGACATTCCCGTGGACTCAGGAAAACACAATTCACACAACATTGTCACGAACAATGTTACAACCTTCCAAAGCCACACGAATCAGCACGCAACAACCTGCTGTAAACTCCGGCAGATAGTTGTGGTTGTTCGTCCACCTCTGCACTTTGGTCTTGTTCTAGAACTGGAGTTGTCCTTGCATATCTGTTTACGTATCTGGATGTCTGTGTGCAGACGGCTGGTCCGTGCCACTAAGGCAAAGCCCCCCCCCCCCCCACCCCCACCCCCACCCTTAAGGAAGGCCCAATTAGTTGACTCATACGACATGCTTTGGGGGAGGGGTGGGTCTATTCATCTTTTACCCACCGTGGAAACCCAGAAACCACACAGGCTAATTACCAAATAAATTATTAGTAATACTTTCAACTTAAAATGATGCCTGCAACCTTTTTACTGCTTCTTTACCACATAAAATAGGGCCGTCATCGTAACATTCGAATGTAGTAAAATTAATGTGGAACAACGAGGGATTCAAACAGGTAGAGAATGTTAGACGATTGTCTTTGACGAATTGGTGTTCCTTTGAAAATAAAGTCAATTTGTTCGTTCCTTTAAATGAGATTTTATTTTTAAGCCAGGACTATTGACAATTACTGTTTCAAAAGTGGACCAATCGTAATGACTGAGTGATTTTACGCGGAAGCTCATTGATCGGTTCAGTGGGCCATGGACACCAACTGCAAGCTGGAGTTGATAGCCATCATACCCGAGTCAAACACACTGAAGCGTGTGAATCCATTGTTCTCACAAATAGGTACCGGTTCTCAAAGTGTACTACAATTATAAACGTTCAAGAACACAAAACAGTCAATAGCAACAACTTCTAGAGTATTCGATGTGTCACAGATATTGCTGCAGAGAAGTTCTACTTTCAGAACCATGTCACTTGCGCACCCAAGTTGAAAACAAGGTTACATTTTGATCGGGAAATTACAATAGCATGTGGACGTGTTTTCTTAGTGTATTGAGAGATTCAGGGGGGTGGTGACAAATGAAGAGAAAGGCAGAGGGAGGGGGAGATGTATGGAAACAAATTGGTGAACAGAAGAAGAAGTAAAATAACACCTGTGACTTTTATTATAGATTTAGGCACTTTTCTTTTCTTGGAAATCACCATTACTTCTGTCTTCCCATTATTCAAACTGAGGCCCATTTTGTCACTTTTTTTCTTTATCATCATCATGATCATGTAGCAGGTCCTTTGCAGAACGTCGCTCTCATCGCAGACTGCCTGAAAGAAACTCGGTCTCTCGTCAGTTCTCCTGCCTCAAGAACTTTCACACTCAAGTAGTCACTTATATCCTGTGTCCATCTTCTTGTCGGTCGGCCCCTGCCCCTCCTTCATGGTACCATCCATGCCTTCCGCTATTATTGTTCCCAATCCGTCGTGGTTCTTGATATGACCAAAATATTTCAGATTTTCCTCCACCGTATCTATTAATTCTCGCAGCTCTCTAACTTGTCACTATCAAGACGGTGTCATCAACATAATGCATGTTGTTTATGTTTTGATCACCAGCCACAATTCCTGGCATATCCTTGATACATCTCTTTATATATGCTCTGTATAATGGAGGACCAAATGTCAGGCGATAGTTCACATTCTTGGCTAACTGTCCTCTTTATGCTCTGAAATTTTCCCAAGTGATCACTCATTTTAATAGCTGCGTTTTGCTGCCAATACATGTTCCTTATATTGTGTAAATCTTTCCGTCAATGTTTAATTTTTGTTTTCAGTAATTTGATTATTTCCCTATGTTTACCACAAGCAAATGCTTTAGCATAATCAAATTAGCATAATTCAAGAGTATGTTTTTTTGTTTTTTGTTTTTGTTTTTGTAAAAACATTTTTTAAAACTTCTTTAGAAATCTCCTACAAAGCCCCGAGGATGTATAGGCATCGTTTGTACCCATTTGATCTACAAATCCACGTTGTTTTTCACTAATTTCAGGTTTAATTTTGTTTCTTTTTTTCTCCGAATTATTCTCGGTAATATTTGTGTCACACGACTCGTAGGACATACTGCAGGATGGTCATGGCATTTTAAAGTACCTCTTTTCTATAGCAGAGCTTCAAATATGGATACTGGCATTAAAAATGCACCCACTATTTTAAATGTCATTTAATTTTTATTTTTTTTCCTTTTATTTCAATTCCAAAATATCCCAAAGCTTAAATTTTTTCCAATGTGATGTTGTCTGGCCCATGAGCCTTTTATTTTATTTGTTTCTTGTGATGCGATGCATCCTGACCTTCTGAAGCCAGTATTGGTGGGCCTCCTCTGTTGTCCTACACATCTACTTGCGGTCTATTATCAGCATACAGAACCTCCAAGTACTCTGTCAATCTACTAGCTACCCCCCTAAAACGTTTAAAACCTGCTTGTGCTTCTTGTAATTCCTACTCTGGTTTTTGTTCAATCATATAGAAGATGTGCAAAATAATACTGATGGCATGACTGACCACAGCTATAGAAGGGTAACTAGTGTATAACTTAAGCTTTCTTATTGTCGGCAGAGAAACTAAAGTGTTCTTCTCCAAGCTTTGGGCCAGTTAGCACTGTTGCCGATTTTCACACCCAGTGCAAGATACCCACTGACACTGGCTTCCGCATACAGGATTGGACCACAGACCAGGAGAGTTAACACAGGATTGGACCTCAGACCAGGAGAGTTAACACAGGATTGGACCACAGACCAGGAGAGTTAACACAGGATTGGACCACAGACCAGGAGAGTTAACACAGGATTGGACCACAGACCAGGAGAGTTAACACAGGATGGGCGCCTGGTCTGTCGTCCAATCCCGTGTTAACTCTCCTGGTCTGTCATCACATCCTGTGTTAACTCTCTTGGTCTGTGGTCCCAATCCTGTGTTAACTCTTCTGGTCTGTAGTCCAATTCCTGTGTTAACTCTTCTGGTCTGTCGTCCAATCCCGTGTTAACTCTCCTGGTCTGTCATCACATCCTGTGTTAACTCTCCTGGTCTGTCGTCCCATCCTGTGTTAACTCTTCTGGTCTGTAGTCCAATTCTGTGTTAACTCTTCTGGTCTGTCGTCCAATCCCGTGTTAACTCTCCTGGTCTGTCATCACATCCTGTGTTAACTCTCCTGGTCTGTCATCACATCCTGTGTTAACTTTTCTGGTCTGTAGTCCAATCCTGTGTTAACTCTTCTGGTCTGTCGTCAAATCCCGTGTTAACTCTTCTGGTCTGTCGTCCCATTCTGTATTAACTCTCCTGGTCTGTAGTCCCATCCTGAAGATTTTCTCGCTTTAAATTTGTGTATTTCTGCTTTCACTTCTTCTAATAAAGACTCAGGTTGTATCTCTTAAACTTTGACTGTCCCGTCTGACCTGTCTGTTGTCTCTTTGTTTAGTACTCGGAAGTATTCTGTTCACTTCTCTACTCTTTCTTCACTCTCCGTCAAAGTATTACCGTGTTCCTCGTTTGTTACTTGTAATTAAGCTGCAATATTCACTTATAAGTAAAAGTAAAGGACCCTTTTCCACGCCTTCAGGCGTATTTGGCATATAGGGCTAGACATGTATATTACAGCACATTCGACTATCGGTGGGTGATGCGGTCATCCTCACGCCGGTCGCCTTTATCTTGACAGAGGAAAGGAGAAAAGAGAA
>CAJHNH020006837.1:0-10221 GCA_905116865.2 Candidula unifasciata | reverse complement strand
TTTTCCCACTTTTGTTGCGTTCCGTAATTTGGGGGCGTGTTTGAAAAACCCGTCCTCTCCTGTTTTTGTTGACAAGAGAATCGGTTTTGATTACCTGGTGTTCCACTTTAGGTGTTTTACACCCAATTTAATTTTCCCTTGCATTTGATATTTTAGTTGTCGAGTTTTTCTTTTTTCATTTGGGTGAATTTATCAAATCAAAACCGAAGAAAAGGATGATTTTTGACCTTTTAAAGCTATCTGCAATAAAATTCGGCCTCAAAGAGTGGGAAAAGCTTTCCACTTATTTTTTCCCTATTGGGGCTTTAAAAAAATTGAACAGCTAAAATACCATCATTTTGGCTTAGCTTACTTCATCACCAAGCAAAGTTTATCCGGGGATCTTGAAAGGCAGACTTCATAAAGAAAAGGACAAAATTTAGTAGGGTAAGTCAAAACAATTGCTAGAATTTTTGTACTTTTTCCTTTTGGGTTTTCTTTTCTAGATGTTTCCACGAAATTTTTAATTTTTTTAATATTGTTTGACTCGTTTTGGATGGTTTTTGTCAAAGAAATGCAAAGGGTCAGGGTCGTGGTGTTCTACAAAAACGAAAATCCGTATCTTTCCTTCTTTTTCCTTTGATGATTAAGTTAAAATCTTAATCCGTCAGTTTTTTGACTTTTAATTTCAATCTTTTTTGCTCTTCCTCTTCGACTACCTTTCCCTGTTTTGTCTTTGAAATCAAACCAGTCTCCCCCGTCCCCAAACATTTGTCTCTTCATATTTTTTTATTTTTGATTCTAAATACAAATTCGTAAAATGCGTCAAAGCCTGTTCGTTCAACATATCAGCCCTTGTCTTAAATTTTTGGTCATTTTCCATTCCACTCTCAAAAAAAACGACATTTCAGCCGCTTTTGATAGCCTCCTTTTAAAATTTTTGGGTCTGGTTTTACTTGCGTGGCTAAGATTCTTTTTTGTTGGCCAGCTCTTGGATTTATTTCCCATCATGGTGCTAAAACTACTGCCCTCCTTACCCCTTAAAGAAAAAAAAAGGGGGGGGAGAGGGAATTTAAAATTCTGCTCTTCCGTGGGGTCCGGGCCCACTATGGGGAAAAAAAAGAAAAAACCCTGCCTACCCAAAGCATGTCGTAAGAGTTACCAATTGGGGGCTTCCTTCGAATCGGATGATCTGCCTGAAGGCAAAAGGGAACCAAAATCTGCTCGATCTTCAAAAAGGGTGCACACGCACCTAGGTTCTGGGAAAAGGACTGCGTCCAAAGTGGGGAAAAACCAACTTTTCGCCGAGTTTTTACACCGGTGAACCGAAGAAAAGAAGAAACAACTTTAGCTGGAAAAAGTAAACCCGTATGGGCTAGTCATCATGTAGCGTTTGCAGCACTCAGAAAACCATAAACTTATGGACATTGATAGACACAGAGAGTGAGAAAAACCAGCAGACAGAGTTTCAACTAAATTAGTCTACTTGTTTCTTTAAAGCACAAAACTTGTTGATTACCATTTTCTACATTAATTGCCTTACACAGATAGAAAACAGTTAATGACCATTTGTAATAGTTCTTAAGTAAGTAAATATTTTATTAAGTGCGATTTGAAAAAAAAAAATATATTGACTCTCAGGTCAACTCAGCCTAAAATTGGTCCAAAGAAATGTCCTGGGAAGTAAAGGCGACCAGTGTGATGTTGACCACATCACTCATTAAATCAGAACATCATCATGTCAGATGAGCAACAAGGGTACCTTACTTGATTAGGTCTCTGCTCCACACAGAGCATAGGTTGCCAGCCCCACTCAATGACTGTTGTCATACCAATGTCAGATTATCTCTTATGTCAAATCTCTACACCCTGGGCACAACATTACCTTGCTATGTGCACAAGCTTTGCATCCGTGCCCAGTCACACCCATCCGTGCCCAGCCACACCCATCCGGGCCCACACGTCATTTACTTTCAAAATTTTTTTTCCAGTGGTGGAACGAGGTCTGGGTTTGTTTAAAACACCGACACTTTTGGGATGTTTGGACCAACCTCAAATTTCACACTTCAGGGGGAAAACACACAGAACACTGACATAACACAGAAATTGAACAGTTGTTCCGTGCCATATTCTGGTGTGTTATCTCAAACGTTAAGTGGCCAGAAAGAGGCTACCAATATTGATCAGTTTTCAACCACCCTTTTTGTTCTCAGTGAGTTTCTCTTGCTTCAGGTGTGTTGCTCTGCCGGGAAGATCCTTGGTCGTTGTATTATAACACCTTCAACATTTTCAGTCACCACCCACGGAGACAGATTATTTCAAACTCACCTGGGTTCCTAAGTCGACAATGTCACAGATTTAGTTCTCTCATGGACATAAGCTCCACACATCGAGACAACGCATGGACATCCACCCCTCCCCCCCCCTCTATATTAGTCGCCTGTCCTTTCCATAACACTGCAAAATCAGCCCCAGCATTGTTTGGCTGACTGATTTCACAAAGTAATTTTATGTTCAGTAGTTATTTACTGCTGACTGAACGGTCATCTCTCGATACTGCTGTTGAAACCTGGATGTTTTCGCAACGCCTAAGCCACAGTAGCCGACAACAACCTCAATTTTTATTTTCGGAGCAGAAAATTTGGACATGGAGACGTGAAAACTTCAATTATAAATCAAACACTCGATGCAAGCACTTTTATTTCAGGGAAAATAAGAATGCAAGCTACTTCGTATGCAGATGAACAAAACAAATGTGATGAGAACAAACTATCAACAAATATCTGGCTTTCTTTTTTATATTGGCCAATCTAAAAATGAGGAATACACAAAACAAGTACAAGATAAAGAAACCATTTTCAAGCACAGGCAATTACAGATAAAGTCCCTCAGGAGTTCCTTCATTTTTACGATACAAAACATTTTCCTTGGCTTTCTTGAAATCTTCATTCATAACCTTCATGCGTCGTTCTCGCAGCGCCAGCAGACCAGCTTCTGTGCAGATGGCCTAGGGAATAATTAATAAACATTAATGCAAGATGGCTGCCAGCGACACTAAATCAATGTTTATACAGACTGTGGACAAGTTTAGGAAAACTGACATTTGTATAGAAAAACTGAATAGGAGTGCAGACAGTTGAAGACACAAGCAAATGGTGAAGGTCACACTGGACAACAGCAGATGTTAAGACACTCAGTTTTCCTTGGAGATATCTCAGTTCAACGAATAAAACCATAGGTACATTTACCTAGTAATAAAGATAACGCTGGGAGAACATAATATTATAAAAAGCAAGAAGCTTTGAAAGCACTAAATCATTTACAGCGGGAAAAAGAACTGTAGATCAGAAACATGGAGCTAAAAACAAATGTAAATAAACAATAAGCATCATTAAATAATGCCTGTATACATAATGACAAAAATGGTCGGACAGAACTACTAAAGTGCAGCTCACGGATATCATTAAGTAAATCAAGAGGTTATTCTGCTAAATTTGAGTCAGTGATAACATGTGTTAAAACCGTAACTAAACTATCCCTCCTGTGTACTTCCCATGCCTGAGGAGAGAGACTTAAACACCCGGGGGAGAGACTAGACAACAAGAGTACAATGAATATTAGAGAACAAAGCCACTGGAACGTTCACACAGTAATTTCAACCCACAACAACAAATGATGGCCCAGGCTTTATGTATTCCCACTGATGATCACTTTCTCTGATAAACCAAATGCATGACCACCTCTTTCCCCTCCACCTGACACACACAAACACAAAAGTACCTTGATATCAGCCCCTGACAGATCATCCTTGGACATGACGTAGTCTTCAATGTTGACATCACTAGCCAGTGTCATGCGGCTGGTGTGGATCGTGAAGATGCGACGTTTGGTCTTCTCGTCAGGAAGTGGGAACTCAATTTTTCTATCAATGCGACCGGGCCTGATCAAGGCTGGATCCAAAGTTTCAATTCTGTTTGTTGCCATGACAACCTGAAAAACATAAGGAACAAATTCATTTAGCCTTTTCCCTGAGACAAACAAAGATACATAACATCCCCACCGGCCTTTCTGCTCCCTGCTAGATCTTCACAAGACAGTGCAGGATACAGACAGACATTGCAAGTAAATGAAAAAGAGTGTCTGTCTTTAAAATCTGTGGTGCAAAAAAAAAAAAACCACTGCAGGTCTTTTTAAAAAAAACTAAGTTTTCCTCTTTTACCAGAGCTGAGTTTTGAGCCAAGAAGTGATATAACAGCACTTAGGACATTTCCACCTCACAGTACTGGGGACATTTCCACCTCACAGTACTGGGGACATCTCCACCTCACAGCACTGGGGACATCTCCACCTCACAGCACTGGGGACATCTCCACCTCACAGCACTGGGGACATCTCCACCCCACAGCACTGGGGACATCTCCACCCCACAGCACTGGGGATATCTCCACCCCACAGCACTGGGGACATCTCCACCCACAGCACTGGGGACATCTCCACCTCACAGCACTCGGGACATCTCCACCTCACAGCACTGGGGACATCTCCACCTCACAGCACTGGGGACATCTCCACCTCACAACACTGGGGACATCTCCACCTCACAACACTGGGGACATCTCCACCTCACAGCACTGGGGACATCTCCACCTCACAGCACTGGGGACATCTCCACCTCACAGCACTGGGGACATCTCCACCTCACAGCACTGGGGACATCTCCACCCCACAGCACTGGGGACATCTCCACCCCACAGCACTGGGGTCATCTCCACCCCACAGCACTGGGGACATCTCCACCTCACAATACTGGGGACATCTCCACCTCACAACACTGGGGACATCTCCACCTCACAGCACTGGGGACATCTCCATCTCACAACACTCGGGACATCTCCACCTCACAGCACTGGGGACATCTCCACCTCACAACACTGGGGACATCTCCACCTTACAGCACTGGGGACATCTCCACCTCACAGCACTCGGGACATCACCTCACAGCAACCAATTAAGAATTCCAATTACAAGGTGCCAGAAGCGGTTTGATTATATGTCCATCATGTTTTTCCTCTGTGTGTACAGTTTGACCAGATCCCTGGTCACTCCTGGCTGCATCCCTTTCTCTCCAGACCATAATGATCTATTCATGCCTCTGCATTGTTCACTTGCTCCCAGAGGGGCTCTGCCCACATTTCGCTTGTCCTGCGTCAATTCACCACCTACTGGTGCAGAACCAGCCATCTGTCCACCTGTTTATTTTCCAACACTCCTGCATGCCCAGCAGAAAATATCCACAGAAAGCTAACTACCCATATCTAAAGAACTGCTCGACACTCTCCATGCCATTCTTAACATTACTGTGTGCCGGTTACAATCATGACATGTGTCTGCAACTGGTTCTCAAGCCGTCACAAAGCTGCTGTGACTGCCTCCACCTCCATTCTCAAACTAGACGTTGTAGTATCACACCCCAGACTCTGTAGCACTAAGTCTCATCCATCCAGCTTTGGCAATGAACCCCCAAGCACTTCTGCCTCTCATGACAGAACCAATGGTACAGACAATCACATCACCTGGACAGGAATTAACATGAATCAACAGTTGAATTTCTGCGGGCTAATCTCTGCATTCTCAGCCAAGTGTAGTTAGAACCTCACACCAGTCTGCTTTGCTACGACACTTTGACCCACATGTTTCCTCTCACAAATGTCAGGGGTGATACTGATCATATGACCCACATAGTTTTCTCTAGTAAATATGCAGCTAGCTCTATAAGTTTTAAACTGTGGACTGTTATGACAGGACTGGTGACGGATGGTACAGCTTCAGAAACTAATCCCTGATGCCACAACTTTCTTGAGGTCATCAAAGCTCAAAACCACACTCAGCACCAAGGAAACCATTATCAATCAGTAGGCTGTTTAAAGAATATCGCCCTCAAAAAGTCCCTAGCCAATTCACCAGCCCTATGTGCTTTCATAACCAATGTATCTTCAATGTCATGGAGGGTGTCCTCTGCCTTGTCTTCTAGAAACTGTTCCCACTATCGCCGTTATTTCCAGGCCACCATAACATTAAAATAACTTATTTTGATACTGCCTCGATGTTCAAACTAAGGGCGCTGATGTTTGTCTTTTCCTTGGTACCAAAGAGAGACACACAAAAAAACACCCAAGAAAGTACAAGTATGCAACTTGACTACATTTTCGTATAAATTTTGTTTTACTATAATCAATCCCTCATGTCAGCTGGACAGAACAAACTAATCAATCACTCATGTCAGCTGGACAGAACAAACTAATCAATCACTCATGTCAGCCGGACAGAACAAACTAATCAATCACTCATGTCAGCTGGACAGAACAAACTAATCAATCACTCATGTCAGCTGGACAGAACAAACTAATCAATCACTCATGTCAGCTGGACAGAACAAACTAATCAATCACTCATGTCAGCTGGACAGAACAAACTAATCAATCACTCATGTCAGCTGGACAGAACAAACTAATCAATCACTCATGTCAGCTGGACAGAACAAACAAGAATATACGAATCAGTTGCTGCCCAAGAACTACAGCTGTCCAACTCTGACCTTGACATCTCCCCGGGAGTCGAAGCCATCCAACTGGTTCAGGAGCTCCAACATGGTTCTCTGGATCTCCCTCTCTCCCCCAGAGTTTGACTCATATCTGCAGGATGTTCAGACAACACAAGATTAATGAGCAATAACTGCCTGAGTTATCTTTCCTGAACCACTGCTGATTACTTCCAATTAAAAAAAAAACAAATAAGAAAAGCAGAAAATGTCAAACACAAGCCACGCTGACCACATTCTGGCTAAACTGGCGTGCTGACCACATTCTGGCTACAGTGGCAGGCTGACCACATTCTGGCTACAGTGGCAGGCTGACCACATTCTGGCTACAGTGGCAGGCTGACCACATTCTGGCTACAGTGGCAGGCTGACCACATTCTGGCTACACTGGCAGGCTGACCACATTTTGGCTAAACTGGCAGGCCGACCACATTCTGGCTAAACTGGCGTGCTGACCACATTCTGGCTAAACTGGCGTGCTGACCACATTCTGGCTACAGTGGCAGGCTGACCACATTCTGGCTACACTGGCAGGCTGACCACATTCTGGCTAAACTGGCAGGCCGACCACATTCAGGCTACACTGGCAGGCCGACCACATTCTGGCTACACTGGCAGGCCGACCACATTCTGGCTACAGTGGCAGGCCGACCACATTCTGGCTACAGTGGCAGGCTGACCACATTCTGGCTACAGTGGCAGGCTGACCACATTCTGGCTAAACTGGCGTGCTGACCACATTCTGGCTAAACTGGCGTGCTGACCACATTCTGGCTACAGTGGCAGGCTGACCACATTCTGGCTACACTGGCAGGCCGACCACATTCTGGCTACACTGGCAGGCTGACCACATTTTGGCTACACTGGCAGGCCGACCACATTCTGGCTACACTGGCAGGCTGACCACATTCTGGCTACACTGGCAGGCCGTCCACATTCTGGCTACACTGGCAGGCCGACCACATTCTGGCTACACTGGCAGTCTGACAACATTCTAGCTACACTCGCAGGCTGATAGACAAACTATGAATTAATGCTAAGGAGATTGTTACTGCAGGACACTATAACACAATGCCATAGAGGAACGATATAGCAATTCTCTAGCAGAACAGTACAACAAACATAGCACGATACTATAGAGGGACAATATAACAATTCCTTTACAGATCAGTACAACACACAATATATAGCAAGATGCTACAGACAGAGAGACAATATAACAATTCCTTTACAGATCAGTACAACACACAATATATAGCAAGATGCTACAGAGAGACAATATAACAATTCCTTTACAGATCAGTACAACACACAATATATAGCAAGATGCTACAGAGAGACAATATAACAATTCCTTTACAGATCAGTACAACACACAATATATAGCAAGATGCTACAGAGAGACAATATAACAATTCCTTTACAGAACAGTACAACAAACATAGCACGATACTATAGAGGGACAATATAACAATTCCTTTACAGATCAGTACAACACACAATATATAGCAAGATGCTACAGACAGAGAGACAATATAACAATTCCTTTACAGATCAGTACAACACACAATATATAGCAAGATGCTACAGAGAGACAATATAACAATTCCTTTACAGATCAGTACAACACACAACATATAGCAAGATGCTACAGAGAGACAATATAACAATTCCTTTACAGATCAGTACAACACACAATATATAGCCAGATGCTACAGAGAGACAATATAACAATTCCTTTACAGATCAGTACAACACACAACATGTAGCCAGATGCTACAGAGAGACAATATAACAATTCCTTAACAGAACAATATAACGATTGCTCAGCATGACAGTATAACACAATGTAGCACACACAAGTAAAGGGCAGTAGCACACATATCCAATACCCCAGGGCATGGAAACGGGTCCTTGACTGGGTGCATAAGCATAAAACATAAATAATAGAATCACTAGGTTAATGTGACAGCACAACTAACACAATGTAGCACACACAAGTAAAGGGCAGTAGCACACATATCCAATACCCCAAGGCATGGAAACGGGTCCTTGACTGGGTGCATAAGCATAAAACATAAATAATAGAATCACTAGGTTAATGTGACAGCACAACTAACACAATGTAGCACACACAAGTAAAGGGCAGTAGCACACATATCCAATACCCCAAGGCATGGAAACGGGTCCTTGACTCGGTGCATGAACATAGAACATAAATAATAGAATCACTAGGTTACTGTGACAGCACATAATGTACAAGAGGTCAAGCATACAACAGTCATCTTACCGCTTGGTGCCCACTGCATCAATCTCATCGATGAACACAATGGAGGGGGCGTGCTCCTCTGCTACTCGGAACAATTCCCGTACCAGCTTGGGCCCGTCACCCTGTGTGAGGGAGATCAGCCAAATATATATATACATGTTCTAGGAAGTCATATTGGTGGATAGTTTTAGGCCCATGTGTTGGACGACTGAAGGGTACCAGATTGGTGACACTGTCAGCCTTCTGTCAGTGCTTGTTCTACAGCAGGCTTCGGTGATCACAACTCTCCACTTCTCTATTATCTAATATTATGAAGACAGAGTAGTTATACAATTATTTACTTCCAAGCTGTTGCAGCTTTTCATACACCTCTCTCTCTTGCCTACTGCTACCATTTTCCTACAGCAAAGATAATTTCTGACAACACATATACATTTCTCTCTGCCCTCATCTCTTAGCCTAGTATTTTCCTACAGCACAGATCATTTGTGACAACACATCCACCTCTCTCTCTTTCTCTCTGCCCTCATCTCTTAGCCTAGTATTTTCCTACAGCACAGATCATTTGTGACAACACATCCACCTCTCTCTCTTTCTCTCTGCCCTCATCTCTTAGCCTAGTATTTCCTACAGCACACAGATCATTTTGTGACAACACATCCACCTCTCTCTCTTTCTCTCTGCCCTCATCTCTTAGCCTAGTATTTTCCTACAGCACAGATCATTTGTGACAACACATCCACCTCTCTCTCTCTTTCTCTCTGCCCTCATCACTTAGCTCATAATTTACTTACAGCACAGATAATTTGTGGGATTTGCCGTGGTGTAGTGGCCAGACGCTCGCCTGCGGATTGGAAGGTCGTGGGTTCGCTCCATGGTGGAGCCGGACTTTTAAAAAAAAGATTTTGGCGCCCAGGTCGACCCAGCCTTGAGTTGGTAACATGTGCATTCCTAGGAAGTAAAGGCGGCCGGCGAGATACTGACTACATCACCCATCTTGTGCCGATTGGTCTATAGAAATACAGGTCTAGCCCTATATGCCTAGGTGTGGAAAAGGGTCCTTTACTTTACAGATAATTGTTGACATCACCTCTCTGTGTTCCTCTTCTCCATATTATTCTCCCAAAATAAGGTTAATATTTGGACAGCTACAAACAAAATAATGCCATCTGATGGTTCTGAAGAGTAACTGTAATGCCTCAGCTGTGAATAGCCAGAAAATGTCTTTTTCTCTGTCCAAGACCCCTACAGCACGTCCTCGTTGTGCGCCACGGATAATGTCTCAAATGAGCATTAACAGAGCTGTCAGGGGATCTCGGAGTTTTGGCGGCCCCCAGAGGTGATGTGTCCTTGTGGCTCTCATCAGCCCGCCCCC
>CAJHNH020006836.1:0-10236 GCA_905116865.2 Candidula unifasciata | reverse complement strand
AAAGGGGGTTGGGGGATCCCCAGGCGACAAGTTTCCCCAAAAAATAATTGTTACAGTGCCCCACAGAAAAAAGGGCCCCAGAAAATTTTTTTACACATGAATAGACCGTAGATCAGATAGATAAACTAAAGTCTGTTTGGCTTTTGGTACAATCTGGGGCAACAATTGAGATAACATAAAATGACCACAAAGTGACATTTTTCCAGAATTTATGCCTTTCGCCTTTTGGCCAAAATCATATTTCCCAAAAAAGTGCCAATTAAGTCTCAGTCTATTATTCACACTGACGAGATACTTAGATAAAAATTGACGGTTGGAAGCTACATAGGTGCGAAAAATGGATAAGAAAAAGGGAAGTGAAAAAACAAATTTTACGAAGAATTGTTCCTAACAACTTGTTTGTGTCCTACCACTAAACAGTGAGTCCCCAGACAATTATTTTACACATGAATAGACACGCTAGATGCAGAGTAGGTAAACTGAATGTCTGATTTGGCATTTTTGTACAAATCTGAGCGGACAACAATTGAGATAACATAAAAATGACCACAAGTGACAATTTTGCAGAATTTATGCCATTACGCGTTTGGCCAAAATCATATTTTCCAAAAAGTTGCCAATTTAGTCTCAGTCTATCATTTCACACTTGACGAGATACTCTAGATGAGAAATTGGACACTTTTGAGCTCATAGGTGACAGAAAAATAGATAAGATAAAAGTGAAAAACAAATTTTACGAAGAAATGTTTCCTACAACTTGTTTGTGTCCTACCACTAAACAGTGAGTCCCAGACAATTATTTACACATGAATAGACACGCTAGATGCAGAGTAGTTAAAACTGAATGTCTGATTTGGCATTTTGGGTACAATTTGGGGGCAACAATTGAGATAACATAAAAATGACCACAAGTGACCATTTTTTCCAGAATTTATGCCTTTCGCGTTTGGCCAAAATCATATTTTCCAAAAGTTGCCAATTTAGTCTCAGTCTATCATTCCACACTTGACGAGATACTCTAAGATGATAAATTGGACACTTTGCGAGCTCATAGGTGACAGAAAATAGATAAGATAAAGTGAAAAAACAAATTTTACGAAGAATGTTCTAACAACTTGTTTGTGTCCTACCACTAACAGTGAGTCCAGGACAATATTTTAACACATGAATAGACACGCTAGATGCAGAGTATTAAACTGAATGTCTGATTTGGCATTTTTGTACAATCTGGGGGCAACAATTGAGATAACATTAAAAATGACCACAAGTGACAATTTTTCCAGAATTTATGCCTTTTCGCGTTTGGCCAAACTCATATTTTTTTAAAAAGTTGCCAATTTAGTCTCAGTCTATCATTTCACACTTGACGAGATACTCTAGATGATAAATTTGACACTTTGGAGCTCATAGGTGACAGAAAAATAGATAAGATAAAAGTGAAAAACAAATTTTACGAAGAAATGTTCCTAACAAACTTGTTTGTGTCCTACCACACTAAACAGTGAGTCCCAGACAATTATTTTACACATGAATAGACACGCTAGATGCAGAGTAGTTTAAATCTGGATGTCTGATTTGGCATTTTTGTACAATTCTGGGCGAGCAACAATTGGAGATAACATAAAAATGACCACAAGTGACAATTTTGCAGAATTTATGCCTTACGCGTTTGGCCAAAATAATATTTTCAAAAAAGTTGCCAATTTAGTCTCAGTCTATCATTTCACACTTGACGAGATACTTTAGATGATAAATTGGACACTTTGGAGCTCATATGGCCCCAGTAAAAATAGATAAGATAAAAGTGAAAAACAAATTTTACGAAGAATTGTTCCTAACAACTTGCTTGTGTCCTACCACTAAACAGTGAGTCCCAGACCAATTATTTTACACATGAATAGACACGATAGATGCAGAGGTAGGTAAACTGAATGTCTGATTTGGCATTTTGGTACAATCTGGGGGCAACAATTGAGATAACATAAAATGACCACAAGTGACATTTTTCCAGAATTTATGCCTTACGCGTTTTGGCCAAAATCATATTTTTCCAAAAAGTTGCCAAATTTAGTCTCAGTCTATCATTTCACACTTGACGAGATACTCTAGATGATTAAATTGGGGACACTTTGGAGCTCATAGGTGACAGAAAAATAGATAAGATAAAAGTGAAAACCAAATTTTTACGAGAAATGTTCCTAACAACTTGTTTGTGTCCTACCACTAAACATTGAGTCCCAGACAATTATTTTACACATGAATAGACACGCTAGATGCAGAGTAGGTAAACTGAATGTCTGATTTGGCATTTTGGTACAATCTGGGGGCAACAATTGAGATAACATAAAAATGACCACAAGTGACATTTTTCCAGAATTTATGCCTTTCGCGTTTTGGCCAAAATCATATTTTCCAAAAAGTTGCCAATTTAGTCTCAGTCTATCATTTTCACACTTGACGAGATACTCTAGATGAGAAAATTGGACACTTTGGAGCTCGTTGGTGACAGAAAAATAGATAAGATAAAAGTGAAAAACAAATTTTACGAAGAAATTTTCCTAACAACTTGTTTGTGTCCTACCACTAAACAGTGAAGTCCCAGACAATTATTTTACACATGAATAGACACGCTAGATGCAGAGTAGTTAAACTGGATGTCTGATTTGGCATTTTTTGTACAATCTGGGGGCAACAATTGAGATAACATAAAAAATGACCACAAGTGACAATTTTGCAGAATTTATGCCTTACGCGTTTGGCCAAAATAATATTTTTGCAAAAAGTTGCCAATTTAGTCTCAGTCCTATCATTTCCACACTTGACGAGATACTCCTAGATGATAAATTGGACACTTTGGAGCTCATTGGTGGACAGAAAAATAGATAAGATAAAAGTGAAAAACAAATTTTAATCGAAGAAATGTTTCCTAACAACTTTGTTTGTGTCCTACCACTAAACATTGAGTCCCCAGACAATTATTTTACACATGAATAGACACGCTAGATGCAGAGTAGTTAAAACTGAATGTCTGATTTGGCATTTTTGTACAATCTGGGGGCAACAATTGAGATAACATAAAAATGACCACAAGTGACAATTTTTTTCAGAATTTATGCCTTTCGCGTTTGGCCAAAATCATATTTTTCCAAAAAGTTGCCCAATTTAGTCTCAGTCTATCATTTCACACTTGACGAGATACTCTAGATGATAAATTTGGACACTTTGGAGCTCAGTAGGTGACAGAAAAATAGATAAGATAAAAAGTGAAAAACAAATTTTACGAAGAATTGTTCCTAACAAACTTGTTTGTGTCCTACCACTAAACATTGAGTCCCAGACAATTATTTTACACATGAATAGACACGCTAGATGCAGAGTAGTTTAAACTGAATGTCTGATTTGGCATTTTTGTACAATCTGGGGGCAACAATTGAGATAACATAAAAATGACCACAAGTGACAATTTTTGCAGAATTTATGCCTTACGCGTTTGGCAAAAATCATATTTTTCAAAAAAAGTTGCCAATTTAGTCTCAGTCTATCATTTTCACACTTGACGAGATACTCTAGATGATAAATTGGACACTTTGGAGCTCGTTGGTGACAGAAAAATAGATAAGATAAAAGTGAAAAACAAATTTTACGAAGAATTGTTCCTAACAACTTGTTTGTGTCCTACCACTAAACATTGAGTCCCAGACAATTATTTTACACATGAATAGACACGCTAGATGCAGAGTAGTTAAACTGAATGTCTGATTTGGCATTTTTGTACAATCTGGGGCAACAATTGAGATAACATAAAAATGACCACAAGTGACATTTTGTCAGAATTTATGCCTTTCGCGTTTGGCCAAAATCATATTTTCAAAAAGTTGCCAATTTAGTCTCAGTCTATCATTTCACACTTGACGAGATACTCTAGATGAGAAATTGGACACTTTGGGCTCATAGGTGACAGAAAAATAGATAAGATAAAAGTGAAAAACAAATTTTACGAAGAATGTTTTTCCTAAACAACTTGTTTGTGTCCTACCACTAAACAGTGAGTCCCAGACAATTATTTTACACATGAATAGACACGCTAGATGCAGAGTAGTTAAACTGGAATGTCTGATTTGGCATTTGGTACAATCTGGGGGCAAACAATTGAGATAACATAAAAATGACCACAAGTGACATTTTCCAGAATTTATGCCTTTCGCGTTTGGCCAAAAATCATATTTGCAAAAAAGTTGCCAATTTAGTCTCAGTCTATCATTTCACACTTGACGAGATACTCTAGATGATAAATTGGACACTTTGGAGCTCATAGGTGACAGAAAAATAGATAAGATAAAAAGTGAAAAACAAATTTTACGAAGAAATGTTCCTAACAACTTGTTTGTGTCCCCCCCCTACCACTAAACAGTGAGTCCCCAGACAATTATTTTACACATGAATAGACACGCTAGATGCAGAGTAGGTTAAACTGGATGTCTGATTTGGCATTTTTGTACAATCTGGGGGCAACAATTGAGATAACATAAAAATGACCACAAGTGACAATTTTGCAGAATTTATGCCTTTCGCGTTTGGCCAAAATCATCATATTTTCAAAAAGTTGCCAATTTAGTCTCAGTCTATCATTTCACACTTGACGAGATACTCTAGATGAGAAATTGGACACTTTGGAGCTCATTGGTGACAGAAAAAATAGATAAGATAAAAGTGAAAAACAAATTTTTACGAAGAATTGTTCCTAACAACTTGTTTGTGTCCTACCACTAAACATTGAGTCCCAGACAATTATTTTACACATGAATAGACACGCTAGATGCAGAGTAGGTAAACTGAATGTCTGATTTGGCATTTTTGGTACAATCTGGGGGCAACAATTGAGATAACATAAAAATGACCACAAGTGACATTTTTCCAGAATTTTATGCCTTTCGCGTTTTGGCCAAAATCATATTTTCCAAAAAGTTGCCAATTTAGTCTCAGTCTATCATTTCACACTTGACGAGATACTCTAGATGAGAAATTGGACACTTTGGAGCTCGTTGGTGACAGAAAAATAGATAAGATAAAAGTGAAAAACAAATTTTTACGAAGAAATGTTCCTAACAACTTGTTTGTGTCCTACCACTAAACATTGAGTCCCAGACAATTATTTTACACATGAATAGACACGCTAGATGCAGAGTAGGTAAACTGGATGTCTGATTTGGCATTTTTTGTACAATCTGGGGGCAAACAATTGAGATAACATAAAAATGACCACAAGTGACATTTTTCCAGAATTTATGCCTTTCGCGTTTGGCCAAAATCATATTTTCCCAAAAAGTTGCCAATTTAGTCTCAGTCTATCATTTCACACTTGACGAGATACTCTAGATGAGAAATTGGACACTTTGGAGCTCATAGGTGACAGAAAAATAGATAAGATAAAAGTGAAAAACAAATTTTACGAAGAAATGTTCCTAACAACTTGTTTGTGTCCTACCACTAAACAGTGAGTCCCAGACAATTATTTTACACATGAATAGACACGCTAGATGCAGAGTAGTTAAACTGGATGTCTGATTTGGCATTTTAGTACAATCTGGGGGCAACAATTGAGATAACATAAAAATGACCACAAGTGACATTTTTTAAGAATTTATGCCTTTCGCGTTTGGCCAAAATCATATTTTCCAAAAAGTTGCCAATTTAGTCTCAGTCTATCATTTCACACTTGACGAGATACTCTAGATGAGAAATTAGACACTTTGAAGCTCATAGGGGACAGAAAAATAGATAAGATAAAAGTGAAAAACAAATTTTACGAAGAAATGTTCCTAACAACTTGTTTGTGTCCTACCACTAAACAGTGAGTCCCAGACAATTATTTTACACATAAATATACACGCTAGATGCAGAGTAGGTAAACTGAATGTCTGATTTGGCATTTTGGTACAATCTGGGGGCAACAATTGAGATAACATAAAAATGACCACAAGTGACATTTTTTAAGAATTTATGCCTTTCGCGTTTGGCCAAAATCATATTTTCCAAAAAGTTGCCAATTTAGTCTCAGTCTATCATTTCACACTTGACGAGATACTCTAGATGAGAAATTGGACACTTTGGAGCTCATAGGTGACAGAAAAATAGATAAGATAAAAGTGAAAAACAAATTTTACGAAGAATTGTTCCTAACAACTTGTTTGTGTCCTACCACTAAACAGTGAGTCCCAGACAATTATTTTACACATGAATAGACACGCTAGATGCAGAGTAGTTAAACTGAATGTCTGATTTGGCATTTTGTACAATCTGGGGGCAACAATTGAGATAACATAAAAATGACCACAAGTGACATTTTTTCCAGA
Organism: Candidula unifasciata; assembly: GCA_905116865.2. Taxonomy (NCBI): domain Eukaryota; kingdom Metazoa; phylum Mollusca; class Gastropoda; order Stylommatophora; family Geomitridae; genus Candidula; species Candidula unifasciata. The sequence continues at coordinate 3,883 of CAJHNH020006836.1, read as the reverse complement.
ATTTATGCCTTTCGCGTTTGGCCAAAATCATATTTTCCAAAAAGTTGCCAATTTAGTCTCAGTCTATCATTTCACACTTGACGAGATACTCTAGATGAGAAATTGGACACTTTGGAGCTCATAGGTGACAGAAAAATAGATAAGATAAAAGTGAAAAACAAATTTTACGAAGAAATGTTTCCTAACAACTTGTTTGTGTCCTACCACTAAACAGTGAGTCCCAGACAATTATTTTACACATGAATAGACACGCTAGATGCAGAGTAGTTAAATCTGATGTCTGATTTGGCATTTTGGTACAATCTGGGGGCAACAATTGAGATAACATAAAAATGACCACAAGTGACATTTTTGCAGAATTTATGCCTTTCGCGTTTTTTGGCCAAAATCATATTTGCCAAAAAAGTTGCCAATTTAGTCTCAGTCTATCATTTCACACTTGACGAGATACTCTAGATGAGAAATTGGACACTTTGGAGCTCATAGGTGACAGAAAAATAGATAAGATAAAAGTGAAAAACAAATTTTACGAAGAAATGTTCCTAACAACTTGTTTGTGTCCTACCACTAAACAGTGAGTCCCAGACAATTATTTTACACATGAATACACGCTAGATGCAGAGTAGGTAAACTGAATGTCTGATTTGGCATTTTGGTACAATCTGGGGGCAACAATTGAGATAACATAAAAATGACCACAAGTGACATTTTTTAAGAATTTATGCCTTTCGCGTTTGGCCAAAATCATATTTTCCAAAAGTTGCCAATTTAGTCTCAGTCTATCATTTCACACTTGACGAGATACTCTAGATGAGAAATTGGACACTTTGAAGCTCATAGGTGACAGAAAAATAGATAAGATAAAGTGAAAAAACAAATTTTACGAAGAATTTCCTAACAACTTGTTTGTGTCCTACCACTAAACAGTGAGTCCCAGACAATTATTTTACACATGAATAGACACGCTAGATGCAGAGTAGTTAAACTGAATGTCTGATTTGGAATTTTTGTACAATCTGGGGGCGCAACAATTGAGATAACATAAAAATGACCACAAGTGACATTTTTTAAGAATTTATGCCTTTCGCGTTTGGCCAAAATCATATTTGCAAAAAAGTTGCCAATTTAGTCTCAGTCTATCATTTCACACTTGACGAGATACTCTAGATGATAAATTGGACACTTTGGAGCTCGTTGGTGACAGAAAAATAGATAAGATAAAAGTGAAAAACAAATTTTACGAAGAATTGTTCCTAACAACTTGTTTGTGTCCTACCACTAAACATTGAGTCCCAGACAATTATTTTACACACGAATAGACACGCTAGATGCAGAGTAGGTAAAACTGAATGTCTGATTTGGCATTTTTGGTACAATCTGGGGGCAACAATTGAGATAACATAAAAATGACCACAAGTGACATTTTTTCCAGAATTTATGCCTTTCGCGTTTGGCCAAAATCATATTTTTCCAAAAAGTTGCCAATTTAGTCTCAGTCTATCATTTCACACTTGACGAGATACTCTAGATGAGAAATTGGACACTTTGGAGCTCATAGGTGACAGAAAAATAGATAAGATAAAAGTGAAAAACAAATTTTACGAAAAAATTTTCCTAACAACTTGTTTGTGTCCTACCACTAAACAGTGAGTCCCAGACAATTATTTTACACATGAATAGACACGCTAGATGCAGAGTAGTTAAACTGAATGTCTGATTTGGCATTTTTTGTACAATCTGGGGGCAACAATTGAGATAACATAAAAATGACCACAAGTGACAATTTTGCAGAATTTATGCCTTTCGCGTTTGGCCAAAATATATTTCAAAAAAGTTGCCAATTTAGTCTCAGTCTATCATTTCACACTTGACGAGATACTCTAGATGAGAAATTGGACACTTTGGAGCTCATAGGTGACAGAAAAATAGATAAGATAAAAGTGAAAAAAACAAATTTTACGAAGAAATGTTCCTAACAACTTGTTTGTGTCCTACCACTAAACAGTGAGTCCCAGACAATTATTTTACACATGAATAGACACGCTAGATGCAGAGTAGTTAAACTGGATGTCTGATTTGGCATTTTTGTACAATCTGGGGGCAACAATTGAGATAACATAAAAATGACCACAAGTGACATTTTTTTGCAGAATTTATGCCTTTCGCGTTTGGCCAAAATCATATTTTCCAAAAAAGTTGCCAATTTAGTCTCAGTCTATCATTTCACACTTGACGAGATACTCTAGATGAGAAATTGGACACTTTGGAGCTCATAGGTGACAGAAAAAATAGATAAGATAAAAGTGAAAAACAAATTTTACGAAGAAATTTTCCTAACAACTTGTTTGTGTCCTACCACTAAACAGTGAGTCCCAGACAATTATTTTACACATGAATAGACACGCTAGATGCAGAGTAGTTAAACTGGATGTCTGATTTGGCATTTTTGTACAATCTGGGGGCAACAATTGAGATAACATAAAAATGACCACAAGTGACATTTTTCCAGAATTTATGCCTTTCGCGTTTGGCCAAAATCATATTTTCAAAAAAGTTGCCAATTTAGTCTCAGTCTATCATTTCACACTTGACGAGATACTCTAGATGAGAAATTGGACACTTTGGAGCTCATATGGTGACAGAAAAATAGATAAGATAAAAGTGAAAAACAAATTTTACGAAGAAATGTTCCTAACAACTTGTTTGTGTCCTACCACTAAACAGTGAGTCCCAGACAATTATTTTACACATGAATAGACACGCTAGATGCAGAGTAGTTAAACTGGATGTCTGATTTGGCATTTTTGTACAATCTGGGGGCAACAATTGAGATAACATAAAAATGACCACAAGTGACAATTTTGCAGAATTTATGCCTTACGCGTTTGGCCAAAATCATATTTGCAAAAAAGTTGCCAATTTAGTCTCAGTCTATCATTTCACACTTGACGAGATACTCTAGATGAGAAATTGGACACTTTGGAGCTCATAGGTGACAGAAAAATAGATAAGATAAAAGTGAAAAACAAATTTTACGAAGAAATTTTCCTAACAACTTGTTTGTGTCCTACCACTAAACAGTGAGTCCCAGACAATTATTTTACACATGAATAGACACGCTAGATGCAGAGTAGGTAAACTGAATGTCTGATTTGGCATTTTGGTACAATCTGGGGGCAACAATTGAGATAACATAAAAATGACCACAAGTGACATTTTTTAAGAATTTATGCCTTTCGCGTTTGGCCAAAATCATATTTTCCAAAAAGTTGCCAATTTAGTCTCAGTCTATCATTTCACACTTGACGAGATACTCTAGATGAGAAATTGGACACTTTGAAGCTCATAGGTGACAGAAAAATAGATAAGATAAAAGTGAAAAACAAATTTTACGAAGAAATTTTCCTAACAACTTGTTTGTGTCCTACCACTAAACAGTGAGTCCCAGACAATAATTTTACACATGAATAGACACGCTAGATGCAGAGTAGTTAAACTGGATGTCTGATTTGGAATTTTTGTACAATCTGGGGGCAACAATTGAGATAACATAAAAATGACCACAAGTGACATTTTTTAGGAATTTATGCCTTTCGCGTTTGGCCAAAATAATATTTGCAAAAAAGTTGCCAATTTAGTCTCAGTCTATCATTTCACACTTGACGAGATACTCTAGATGAGAAATTGGACACTTTCGAGATCATAGGTGACAGAAAAATAGATAAGATAAAAGTGAAAAACAAATTTTACCAAGACATTTTCCTAACAACTTGTTTGTGTCCTACCACTAAACAGTGAGTCCCAGACAATTATTTTACACATGAATAGACACGCTAGATGCAGAGTAGTTAAACTGGATGTCTGATTTGGAATTTTTTACAAT
>CAJHNH020006834.1:0-10257 GCA_905116865.2 Candidula unifasciata | reverse complement strand
TTGGCAACCCTATCTATTCATGTGTAAAATAATTTGTCTGGGACTCACTGTTTATTGGTTAGGACACAAACACGTTTGGTAGGAAACCATTATTTGCACAGGAATTGTTTTTTCAGCTGTATTTCTATCTATTATTCTGGTCACCATACTGTTAAACTGTCCTAAAGGGTGATCGCTAATTTCTTCAATGTGCCCTCACGAGAGTATTTGTCTGTGTCAACAGTGTGCATTGATTAGACTGCAGTGTAATAATGTAGGTTGCAATCTCTGGTATATATATAAAATTGGCCAAGACGCGAGGGAGAAAATTGGAGGAAACGCCAGAGGAAAGGCAATAAATTCTGCGAAAAATGTCACTTGTGGTGTCGATCCCCCCTTTTATTTTTTGTTTTTATAATCAATGGTGCCCCTGGAGTATCAATATTGCCGAATCCAGGGACATCCAGTTGAACACTTACTCTGTATCTAGCATTTTGTTTTCTTTCTTTCTGTGTGTACAATTTGTGTCTGGGACTCAATATAGTTGTGGGCTCGGGACACCAAACAAGTGTTAGGGATAACCAATTTTTTCGGTTAAAGTTTGTTTTTGTCACTTTTATTGATCTATTTTTCTGCACAACGAGCAACAAAAGTGTCCATTTCATTCGAGTATCTCTTTCAAGTGTGAAATTGATTGACTGAGACTAAATTGGCACACTTTTTGGGAAATATGATTTTGGCCAAACGCGAAAGGCAATCAAATTCTGCACAGAAAATTGTACTTGTGGGTCATTTTTATGTTATCTCAATTGTTGCCCCCAGATTGTACAAAAATGCCAAATCAGACATCCAGTTTAACTACTCTGCATCTAGCGTGTCTATTCATGTGTAAAATAATTGTCTGGGACTCACTGTTTAGTGGTAGGACACAAACAAGTTGTTAGGAACATTTCTTCGTAAAATTTGTTTTTCACTTTTATCTTATCTATTTTTCTGTCACCTATGAGCTCCAAAGTGTCCAATTTATCATCTAGAGTATCTCGTCAAGTGTGAAATGATAGACTGAGACTAAATTGGCAACTTTTTGGAAAATATGATTTTGGCCAAACGCGAAAGGCATAAATTCTGGAAAAATGTCACTTGTGGTCATTTTTATGTTATCTCAATTGTTGCCCCCAGATTGTACAAAAATGCCAAATCAGACATCCAGTTTAAATACTCTGCATCTAGCGTGTCTATTCATGTGTAAAATAATTGTCTGGGACTCACTGTTTAGTGGTAGGACACAAACAAGTTGTTAGGAACATTTCTTCGTAAAATTTGTTTTTCACTTTTATCTTATCTATTTTTCTGTCACCTATGAGCTCCAAAGTGTCCAATTTATCATCTAGAGTATCTCGTCAAGTGTGAAATGATAGACTGAGACTAAATTGGCAACTTTTTTGGAAAATATTACTTTGGCCAAACGCGAAAGGCATAAATTCTGGAAAAATGTCACTTGTGGTCATTTTTATGTTATCTAAATTGTTGCCCCAGATTGTACAAAAATGCCAAATCAGACATCCAGTTTAACTACTCTGCATCTAGCCTGTCTATTCATGTGTAAAATAATTGTCTGGGACTCACTGTTTAGTGGTAGGACACAAACAAGTTAGGAACATTTCTTCGTAAAATTTGTTTTTCACTTTTATCATATCTATTTTACTGTCACCTATGAGTTCCAAAGTGTCCAATTTCTCATCTAGAGTATCTCCTCAAGTGTGAAATGATAGACTGAGACTAAATTGGCAACTTTTGGAAAATATGATTTTGGCCAAAACGCGAAAGGCATAAATTCTGGAAAAATGTCACTTGTGGTCATTTTTATGTTATCTCAATTGTTGCCCCCAGATTGTACAAAAATGCCAAATCAGACATCCAGTTTAACTACTCTGCATCTAGCCTGTCTATTCATGTGTAAAATAATTGTCTGGGACTCACTGTTTAGTGGTAGGACACAAACAAGTTGTTAGGAACATTTCTTCGTAAAATTTGTTTTTCACTTTTATCTTTTCTATTTTTCTGTCACCTATGAGCTCCAAAGTGTCCAATTTATCATCTAGAGTATCTCGTCAAGTGTGAAATGATAGACTGAGACTAAATTGGCAACTTTTTGGAAAATATGATTTTGGCCAAACGCGAAAGGCATAAATTCTGGAAAAATGTCACTTGTGGTCATTTTTATGTTATCTCAATTGTTGCCCCCAGATTGTACAAAAATGCCAAATCAGACATCCAGTTTAACTACTCTGCATCTAGCGTGTCTATTCATGTGTAAAATAATTGTCTGGGACTCACTGTTTAGTGGTAGGACACAAACAAGTTGTTAGGAACATTTCTTCGTAAAATTTGTTTTTCACTTTTATCTTATCTATTTTTCTGTCACCTATGAGCTCCAAAGTGTCCAATTTATCATCTAGAGTATCTCGTCAAGTGTGAAATGATAGACTGAGACTAAATTGGCAACTTTTTGGAAAATATGATTTTGGCCAAACGCGAAAGGCATAAATTCTGCAAAATTGTCACTTGTGGTCATTTTTATGTTATCTCAATTGTTGCCCCCAGATTGTACAAAAATGCCAAATCAGACATCCAGTTTAACTACTCTGCATCTAGCCTGTCTATTCATGTGTAAAATAATTGTCTGGGACTCACTGTTTAGTGGTAGGACACAAACAAGTTGTTAGGAACATTTCTTCGTAAAATTTGTTTTTCACTTTTATCTTATCTATTTTTTCTGTCACCTATGAGCTCCAAAGTGTCCAATTTATCATCTAGAGTATCTCGTCAAGTGTGAAATGATAGACTGAGACTAAATTGGCAACTTTTTGGAAATATATGATTTTGGGCCAAACGCGAAAGGCATAAATTCTGCAAAAATGTCACTTGTGGTCATTTTTATGTTATCTCAATTGTTGCCCCCAGATTGTACAAAAATGCCAAATCAGACATCCAGTTTAACTACTCTGCATCTAGCGTGTCTATTCATGTGTAAAATAATTGTCTGGGACTCACTGTTTAGTGGTAGGACACAAACAAGTTGTTAGGAACATTTCTTCGTAAAATTTGTTTTTCACTTTTATCTTATCTATTTTTCTGTCACCTATGAGCTCCAAAGTGTCCAATTTATCATCTAGAGTATCTCGTCAAGTGTGAAATGATAGACTGAGACTAAATTGGCAACTTTTTTTTGGAAAATATGATTTTGGCCAAACGCGAAAGGCATAAATTCTGGAAAAATGTCACTTGTGGTCATTTTTATGTTATCTCAATTGTTGCCCCCAGATTGTACAAAAATGCCAAATCAGACATCCAGTTTAACTACTCTGCATCTAGCGTGTCTATTCATGTGTAAAATAATTGTCTGGGACTCACTGTTTAGTGGTAGGACACAAACAAGTTGTTAGGAACATTTCTTCGTAAAATTTGTTTTTCACTTTTATCTTATCTATTTTTCTGTCACCTATGAGCTCCAAAGTGTCCAATTTATCATCTAGAGTATCTCGTCAAGTGTGAAATGATAGACTGAGACTAAATTGGCAACTTTTTGGAAAATATGATTTTGGCCAAACGCGAAAGGCATAAATTCTGCAAAAATTGTCACTTGTGGTCATTTTTATGTTATCTCAATTGTTGCCCCCAGATTGTACAAAAATGCCAAATCAGACATCCAGTTTAACTACTCTGCATCTAGCGTGTCTATTCATGTGTAAAATAATTGTCTGGGACTCACTGTTTAGTGGTAGGACACAAACAAGTTGTTAGGAACATTTCTTCGTAAAATTTGTTTTTCACTTTTATCTTATCTATTTTTCTGTCACCTATGAGCTCCAAAGTGTCCAATTTATCATCTAGAGTATCTCGTCAAGTGTGAAATGATAGACTGAGACTAAATTGGCAACTTTTTTTGCAAATATTACTTTGGCCAAACGCGAAAGGCATAAATTCTGGAAAAAATGTCACTTGTGGTCATTTTTATGTTATCTCAATTGTTGCCCCCAGATTGTACAAAAATGCCAAATCAGACATCCAGTTTAACTACTCTGCATCTAGCGTGTCTATTCATGTGTAAAATAATTGTCTGGGACTCACTGTTTAGTGGTAGGACACAAACAAGTTGTTAGGAACATTTCTTCGTAAAATTTGTTTTTTTACTTTTTTTATCTTATCTATTTTTCTGTCACCTATGAGCTCCAAAGTGTCCAATTTATCATCTAGAGTATCTCGTCAAGTGTGAAATGATAGACTGAGACTAAATTGGCAACTTTTTGGAAAATATGATATTGGCCAAACGTGTAAGGCATAAATTCTGCAAAATTGTCACTTGTGGTCATTTTTATGTTATCACAATTGTTGACCCAGATTGTACAAAAATGCCAAATCAGACATCCAGTTTAACTACTCTGCATCTAGCCTGTCTATTCATGTGTAAAATAATTGTCTGGGACTCACTGTTTAGTGGTAGGACACAAACAAGTTGTTAGGAACATTTCTTCGTAAAATTTGTTTTTCACTTTTATCTTATCTATTTTTCTGTCACCTATGAGCTCCAGTGTCCAATTTCTCATCTAGAGTATCTCGTCAAGTGTGAAATGATAGACTGAGACTAAATTGGCAACTTTTTTTTTGCAAATATTACTTTGGCCAAACGCGAAAGGTATAATTTCTGGAAAAATGTCACTTGTGGTCATTTTTATGTTATCTAAATTGTTGCTCCCAGATTGTAGAAAAATGCCAAATCAGACATCCAGTTTAACTACTCTGCATCTAACCTGTCTATTCATGTGTAAAATAATTGTCTGGGACTCACTGTTTAGTGGTAGGACACAAACAAGTTGTTAGGAACATTCTTCGTAAAATTTGTTTTTCACTTTTATCTTATCTATTTTTCTGTCACCTATGAGCTCCAAAGTGTCCAATTTATCATCTAGAGTATCTCGTCAAGTGTGAAATGATAGACTGAGACTAAATTGGCAACTTTTTGGAAAATATGATTTTGGCCAAACGCGCGAGAGGCATAAATTCTGCAAAATGTCACTTGTGGTCATTTTTATGTTATCTCAATTGTTGCCCCCAGATTGTACCAAAAATGCCAAATCAGACATCCAGTTTAACTACTCTGCATCTAGCCTGTCTATTCATGTGTAAAATAATTGTCTGGGACTCACTGTTTAGTGGTAGGACACAAACAAGTTGTTAGGAACATTTCTTCGTAAAATTTGTTTTTCACTTTTATCTTATCTATTTTTCTGTCACCTATGAGCTCCAAAGTGTCCAATTTATCATCTAGAGTATCTCGTCAAGTGTGAAATGATAGACTGAGACTAAATTGGCAACTTTTTTGCAAATATGATTTTGGCCAAACGCGAAAGGCATAAATTCTGGAAAAATGTCACTTGTGGTCATTTTTATGTTATCTCAATTGTTGCCCCCAGATTGTACAAAAATGCCAAATCAGACATCCAGTTTAACTACTCTAAATCTAGCGTGTCTATTCATGTGTAAAATAATTGTCTGGGACTCACTGTTTAGTGGTAGGACACAAACAAGTTGTTACGAACATTTCTTCGTAAAATTTGTTTTTCAATTGTATCTTATCTATTTTTTTGTCCCTAATGAGCTCCAAAGTGTCCAATTTCTCATCTAGAGTATCTCGTCAAGTGTGAAATTATAGACTGAGACTAAATTGGCAACTTTTTGGAAAATATGATTTTGGCCAAACGCGTAAGGCATAAATTCTGCAAAATTGTCACTTGTGATCATTTTTATGTTATCTCAATTGTTGCCCCCAGATTGTACAAAAAATGCCAAATCAGACATCCAGTTTAACTACTCTGCATCTAGCGTGTCTATTCATGTGTAAAATAATTGTCTGGGACTCAATGTTTAGTGGTAGGACACAAACAAGTTGTTTAGGAACATTTCTTCGTAAAATTTGTTTTTCACTTTTATCTTATCTATTTTTCTGTCACCTATGAGCTCCAAAGTGTCCAATTTTCTCATCTAGAGTATCTCGTCAAGTGTGAAATGATAGACTGAGACTAAATTGGCAACTTTTTTTTTGAAAATATGATTTTGGCCAAACGCGAAAGGCATAAATTCTGGAAAAATGTCACTTGTGGTCATTTTTATGTTATCTCAATTGTTGCCCCCAGATTGTACAAAAATGCCAAATCAGACATCCAGTTTAACTACTCTGCATCTAGCGTGTCTATTCATGTGTAAAATAAATTGTCTGGGACTCACTGTTTAGTGGTAGGACACAAACAAGTTGTTAGGAAACATTTCTTTCGTAAAATTTGTTTTTCACTTTTATCTTATCTATTTTTCTTTCACCTATGAGCTCCAAAGTGTCCCAATTTATCACCTAGAGTATCTCGTCAAGTGTTTCTGGTCACCTATGAGCTCCAAATGTGTCCAATTTATCTCATCTAGAGTATCTCGTCAAGTGTGAAATGATAGACTGAGACTAAATTGGCAACTTTTTGGGGAAAAGATTATTTTGGCCAAACGCGAAAGGCATAAATTCTGTTGCCAAAAATGTCACTTGTGGTCATTTTTTATGTTATCTCAATTGTTGCCCCCAGATTGTACCAAAATGCAAATCAGACATCCAGTTTACCTACTCTGCATCTAGCGTGTCTATTCATGTGTAAAAATAATTTGTCTGGGACTCAACTGTTTAGTGGTAGGACACAAACAAGTTGTTAGGAACAATTCTTCGTAAAATTTGTTTTTCACTTTTTATCTTATCTATTTTTCTGTCACCAACGAGCTCCAAAGTGTCCAATTTATCATCTAGAGTATCTCGTCAAGTGTGAAATGATAGACTGAGACTAAATTGGCAACTTTTTTTTTGCAAATATTATTTTGGCCAAACGCGTAAGGCATAAATTCTGCAAAATTGTCACTTGTGGTCATTTTTATGTTTATCTCAATTGTTGCCCCCAGATTGTACCAAAATGCCAAATCAGACATCCAGTTTAACTACTCTGCATCTAGCGTGTCTATTCATGTGTAAAATAATTGTCTGGGAGACTCAAGTTTAGTGGGTAGGACACAAACAAGTTGTTAGGAACATTTCTTCGTAAAATTTGTTTTTCACTTTTATCTTATCTATTTTTCTGTCACCTATGAGCTCCAAAGTTGTCCAAATTTCTCATCTAGAGTATCTCGTCAAGTGTGAAATGATAGACTGAGACTAAATTGGCAACTTTTTGGAAAATATTATTTTGGCCAAACGCGAACAAGGCATAAATTCTGGAGAAAATGTCACTTGTGGTCATTTTTATGTTATCTCAATTGTTGCCCCAGATTGTACCAAAATGCCAAATCAGACATTCAGTTTAACTACTCTGCATCTAGCGTGTCTATTCATGTGTAAAATAATTGTCTGGGGACTCAATGTTTAGTGGTAGGACACAAACAAGTTGTTAGGAACAATTCTTCGTAAAATTTGTTTTTCACTTTTATCTTATCTATTTTTTTCTGTCACCAATGAGCTCCAAAGTGTCCAATTTATCATCTAGAGTATCTCGTCAAGTGTGAAATGATAGACTGAGACTAAATTGGCAACTTTTTGGAAAATATGATTTTGGCCCAAACGCGAAAGGCATAAATTCTGCAAAAAATGTCACTTGTGGTCATTTTTATGTTATCTCAATTGTTGACCCCCCCCAGATTGTACCAAAATGCCAAATCAGACATCCAGTTTTAACTACTCTGCATCTAGCGTGTCTATTCATGTGTAAAATAATATTGTCTGGGACTCAATGTTTAGTGGTAGGACACACAAAAAAGTTGTTAGGAACATTTCTTCGTAAAATTTGTTTTTTCTTTTTATCTTATCTATTTTTCTGTCACCAATATGAGCTCCAAAGTGTCCAATTTATCATCTAGAGTATCTCGTCAAGTGTGAAATGATAGACTGAGACTAAATTGGCAACTTTTTTGCAAATATATTTTTTGGCCAAACGCGAAAGGCATAAATTCTGCAAAATTGTCACTTGTGGTCATTTTTATGTTATCTCAATTGTTGCCCCCAGATTGTACCAAAAATGCCAAATCAGACATCCAGTTTAACTACTCTGCATCTAGCGTGTCTATTCATGTGTAAAATAATTGTCTGGGACTCAATGTTTAGTGGTAGGACACAAACAAGTTGTTAGGAACATTTCTTCGTAAAATTTGTTTTTTCCACTTTTATCTTATCTATTTTTCTGTCACCTATGAGCTCCAAAGTGTCCAATTTATCATCTAGAGTATCTCGTCAAGTGTGAAATGATAGACTGAGACTAAATTGGCAACTTTTTTGCAAATATTATTTTGGCCAAACGCGAAGGCATAAATTCTGGAAAAATGTCACTTGTGGTCATTTTTATGTTATCTCAATTGTTTGCCCCCAGATTGTACCAAAATGCCAAATCAGACATTCAGTTTACCTACTCTGCATCTAGCGTGTCTATTCATGTGTAAAATAATTGTCTGGGACTCACTGTTTAGTGGTAGGACACAAACAAGTTGTTAGGAACATTTCTTCGTAAAATTTGTTTTTTCACTTTTATCTTATCTATTTTTCTGTCACCTATGAGCTCCAAAGTGTCCAATTTCTCATCTAGAGTATCTCGTCAAGTGTGAAATGATAGACTGAGACTAATTGGCAACTTTTTGGAAAATATGATTTTTGGCCAAACGCGAAAGGCATAAATTCTGGAAAAAATTGTCACTTGTGGTCATTTTTATGTTATCTCAATTGTTGCCCCCAGATTGTACCAAAATGCCAAATCAGACATTCAGTTTACCTACTCTGCATCTAGCGTGTCTATTCATGTGTAAAATAATTGTCTGGGACTCACTGTTTAGTGGTAGGACACAAACAAGTTGTTAGGAACATTTCTTCGTAAAATTTTTTTTTCACTTTTATCTTATCTATTTTTCTGTCACCTATGAGCTCCAAAGTGTCCAATTTATCATCTAGAGTATCTCGTCAAGTGTGAAATGATAGACTGAGACTAAATTGGCAAACTTTTTTGAAAATATGATTTTGGCCAAAACGCGAAAGGCATAAATTCTGCAAAATTGTCACTTGTGGTCATTTTTATGTTATCTCAATTGTTGCCCCCAGATTGTACCAAAATGCCAAATCAGACATCCAGTTTAACTACTCTGCATCTAGCGTGTCTATTCATGTGTAAAATAATTGTCTGGGACTCACTGTTTAGTGGTAGGACACAAACAAGTTGTTAGGAACATTTCTTCGTAAAATTTGTTTTTTCACTTTTATCTTATCTATTTTTCTGTCACCAATGAGCTCCAAAGTGTCCAATTTCTCATCTAGAGTATCTCGTCAAGTGTGAAATGATAGACTGAGACTAAATTGGCAACTTTTTTTTGAAATATGATTTTGGCCAAACGCGAAAGGCATAAATTCTGCAAAAAATGTCACTTGTGGTCATTTTTATGTTATCTCAATTGTTGCCCCCAGATTGTACAAAAATGCCAAATCAGACATCCAGTTTAACTACTCTGCATCTAGCGTGTCTATTCATGTGTAAAATAATTGTCTGGGACTCACTGTTTAGTGGTAGGACACAAACAAGTTGTTAGGAACATTTCTTCGTAAAATTTGTTTTTCACTTTTATCTTATCTATTTTTCTGTCACCTATGAGCTCCAAAGTGTCCAATTTATCATCTAGAGTATCTCGTCAAGTGTGAAATGATAGACTGAGACTAAATTGGCAACTTTTTGGAAAATATATTTTTGGCCAAACGCGAAGGCATAAATTCTGGAAAATGTCACTTGTGGTCATTTTTATGTTATCTCAATTGTTGCCCCAGATTGTACAAAAATGCCAAATCAGACATCCAGTTTACCTACTCTGCATCTAGCGTGTCTATTCATGTGTAAAATAATTGTCTGGGACTCACTGTTTAGTGGTAGGACACAAACAAGTTGTTAGGAACATTTTCTTCGTAAAATTTGTTTTTTCACTTTTATCTTATCTATTTTTCTGTCACCTAACGAGCTCCAAAGTGTCCAATTTCTCATCTAGAGTATCTCGTCAAGTGTGAAATGATAGACTGAGACTAAATTGGCAACTTTTTGAAAAATATGATTTTGGCCAAACGCGAAAGGCATAAATTCTGGAAAAATGTCACTTGTGGTCATTTTTTATGTTATCTCAATTGTTGCCCCCAGATTGTACATAAAATGCCAAATCAGACTTTCAGTTTACCTA
>CAJHNH020006833.1:0-10274 GCA_905116865.2 Candidula unifasciata | reverse complement strand
ACTATCTATCTATCTATCTACTTATCTATCTATCTGTCTATCTATCTATCTGTCTCTCTAATATCTATCTAGCGTTATTATCTATCTATCTATTACTATCTATCTATTATCATCTACTATCTATATTATCTATCTAGCTATTCTATCTATCTATCTATATATCTTTATCTATTATATATGCTATCTATAATCTATCTATATCTATTATCCTATCTATCTATCATCTATCTAGCTATTATCTATCTATTAATCGATCATCTATCTATCTATCATCTATCTATCTATCTAAATATGCTATTATATACAACTATCTATCTATCGGCCTATCTATCTATCCTGCCTATCTATCTCTATCTTCTGCCTGCTGACTGTCTATCACTGCCTATCTATCGTGTCATTATAGAGGGTTTTCGGCATTTTGAGACCTATGTGTCAATAGATCTCATTTAACTAAATCTTCCAAAGCTGTTTATTAATTTTTTTTTACAATTTTGTTAGGTATGCTAGAAATAAAGTTAACAGTTGACCAATGTCGAATTCACGTTATTTGGATACTTGTGCTAGGAAGTATCAAAGAGTTTTTTTAAATAGAATATACAATTAACTTTCATTAATATCTTTTCTTCGGGATAGCACCGTCAAGCGGCTATCCAAACATTCTGAAAGCAATCGAGGTACCGATCATAAATGCCCAGCAGTGTGCAGATTTGTACAAAAGAGTCAAAGGCTTCAATACACAAACAATGCTCTGTGCGGCCAACATCGCGGGAGGGGGTGATTCTTGCGATGGTGACAGTGGTGGGCCGCTGGTCTGTAAGCTTTCAGGTAATATTATATATAGGGGAAACACCGGGCAACATTATATTGTGGGGAACATTCAGTAATATTATACTTAGGGGGACATTGGGTGACATACCTAGGGAAGCATTGGGTAACATCATATTGAGGGGAACATTTGGCAACATTATATTGAGGAGCACATTGAGTAACATCATTTTGAGGGGACAGTTGCACAATATCATATTGAGGGGAACATTGGCCAACATTAAATTAAGGAGAACATTAGGCAACATCATATTAAGGGAAACATTGGGCACCATCATATGGAGGGGAACGTTGGGCAACATTATATTGAGAGGAACATTGGGTGACATCACACTGAGTGGAACATTGTGTTACATTATACTGAGGGCTACATTGGGCAACATTGCATTTATGTTGAACATTGGGTGGCATCATAGTGAGGCAAACATTGGGGTTAGTAGATAACACTATTTGATAAAGTGAGTTTTGTTTGTGAAATATTATTTCTATTGAAGCTTTGGGTGTGACACGTATGTTATTTATAGTGGACTTTTAGGAGTGAGAGGTAATATTATTCTCAAAGGAACAGAGGGTCTGAAAAGTAACATTCTTTATAATGGATCTTGGGGTGGAAAGGCAATATTGGTAATGCGGAAAGGGGGGGGGGTGAAGGGTAACATCACCCCCCCCCCTCCCCTGAAGTATCGATTTGTCTACAAATTATAGGTCTAGCCCTATATGTCCAATACGCACAAAGGAGTGGATAAGTGTCCTTTACTTTGCTTTACTTACAGGAACCATTCGATGTGAAATTCAACATTTCATCTATGGGTTTTGGGGTGTCAAAGATAATATTGTTGATCTCTATTTAACATGAATACATCTATTTTCTAGATGAAATGTTCAGTACAGTTAATTTTCTTGCCTTCAGATATGAAGAGTATAGTCACTTTTTTGACAACACCTTATGTAATGCTGTTTGTTCTAGTCTTCTGCTTGAGTATCAAAGATAACTTTTTTTTAAACAAACCTTTCTTAGTTTAAATATCGCGGTCTTTCTTCTTCTTTTGTTATAACTCAGTTTTTCGGATTGTGTTCCGGGGTCGTGGTTTTATAAATATGTCTAGCGCTTCTGGAATGTCTTGGGGAATTGAGTTGTGTTCATCTATATGCAGGATCCAATTTCACGGCTTATCCATGTCTTTATATGTCTTCCTTTTGCATTACGCCCCAGACATTCTGCTGAAGAAAGTCTTATATACAGTTTGGTCTGCTTGCATTTTTGATAGATGGTCAAATCTCTTCATTCTCTATCTTATAATGAAATGCAGGCAATTCGTTTTTCTAACTTTCATAATAAGGCAGGTATATGTGATCAGTTCTCTCTTTGTCTTGTTGATTACCTTACAAACAGCGATTATTACTTTTATTTAAAAAATATAACTATGAAAATGTAATCACAAAGGTTTATATGCATGTTATGTTGCAGGTGTATACACAGTAGTTGGTATCACCTCATGGGGAGTAGGATGTGCTTTGCCAAATAAGCCTGGTGTTTACGCGAAAGTCTCAACCTTTATCGACTGGATAACGAGGACTGTTAGCTTCAACAGCTACACCAGGGCAGAAGAAACATTTCCACCAAAACCATAACTGTGTTATCAAGCTACTTCTGTGACGCTGGTTTATTGTTCTGGATATACCAGAAATTGGCATTTGCTTATTTGAAAACAATGTTTGTTTTTTCTCCGCAGTAAATTTAAATAATGCGGACAGAAATAATACATTGCCTAATTTATTGCTTAGCATTTTTCCCTGCATTACAAAGAGTTAAATCAACACATATTAAAGGAAATAAATGAATCCTTTGGCGGAAATGCATAAAATAACGCCAAGCTGCTACAGACGTATATATACGTCTGCCCGGTAGACTGCATAAGACGTATTAATACGTTTTCTGCCTTCTCACTGCTAAGGACGTATTAATATGTGTTCGTCTTTTCTTACAGATTGCTAGGAACCGTAATTCTCGGGGGGGGGGGGGGGGTGAAATGGCAATATACATTATTTAAATCTGATCAAATTGACCCATTTACATACAATAAAAACCCTTATCACATACTTTTTTAGGAGTATTTAGATGCATTCGAAAAGTCCTGCCTTCAACCCCAGCATGCACTCTTTTTATTGTAAATTTTCAACTTTGGCTCCATGTAGTTTCCGCCCTACTGATTTAAATTTAGGTGCATTCCATAACAATACTAATTATTATTACAGTCTTCATCCAAATGTGGTTATTCAAATCGAAAGGTAGATCAATTTAGTGACAGTCACGGGTAAATGTTTCAAAGTCCAAGATAATTCTGTACCAAGAGTAAGTAAAGTAAAGGACCCCTTTCCACGCCTTTAGACGTATAGGGCATATAGGGTATATAGGGCTACGCCTATATTTTGTAGACTATACTGCACAAGTTGAGTGATCTGGTCAGCATCACGACATCCGCCTTTACTTCACGGAACGGCACCGGGTAACCACTCTAGGCTGGGTCGACCTGGGAGCCAAAGTAATTTTAAAAAGTCTGGCTCCACCAAGGAGCGAACCCACGACCTTCCAATCCACGCTTAGCGTCTAGCCGCTCTGCCACGGTGACTTCCTCTGTACCAAGAGCCAGGTATTAATATCTCGGAGTTCAATAATAACGATTTTACTGACTGTCACATGCAAATGTCTCCAAGCGCACATTCAATCAATTTACTGACAGTAATGTGGGATCTAAAGCTCAATAATTCAGAAAGCACAGCATCACTTTTCTCTCTCCCCCTGAAAAAAAAAACAAAAATATAAATTTGTATTAAAAACCAGCTCATTCCACAGACGGACACTCCTACCATTCTTGGCGTTACACTTGATTCGCGACTAACTTGGAAGTCACACGTAGAAGCAGTACAGGGGGAAGCATTCAAGAAGCTTGCAGTGATGAAATAATTAGCGGGTACCACATAAGACGCTAACTCCAGAATCCTAAAACAAGTATATACTGGAGCAGTCAGGCCAGTCATGGAATATGCCTCCACTGCATGGGCTGCAGCAGCCAAGACAACAATAGGAAAACTAGACAAGGTTCAGAATATGGGATTAAGGATTGTTCTCTGAGCCATGAAAACCACCCCCATCAGAGAGATAGAGAGGATAGCAGATACTGAACCACTCGAACTCAGAAGACAATACAAAACTCTTCTACAGTATGAGAAATTAAGAAGACTTCAGAGTCACCCACTGTATTTTAAATTTCAAGAGAGAACAAAAAGCAGACTGAAGCGTCAGAGCTCCAACTACCTTGCTAGAGAACTGTACAGACAACACCAAGATCTGCTTAAAAGAGATTTTGCACTGTGCGAAATACCTAGGCTAGAACCATGGACAAGCAAGCAATAAAAGGCAAATGTAGTCCTAAAGGTACCAGGGATCACTTCAAAAGATGCCCGGACGGAGACACAACAGAGAACCCTGGGTCTTGCTATGTTTGATGAGAAGTATCCAAACATCACTTGGATTCATGTTTTCACCGACGGCTCTGCTACAATTGCAGTCAGAAAGGGAGTTGTGGAATATACATTAAACCCCCTAGCAGTAGAGCCGAAACTCTCTCTCTCTCTCTCTCTCTCTCTCTCTCTCTCTCTCTCTCTCTCTCTCTCTCTCTCTCTCTCTTTCTCTTCTCTCTCTCTCTCTCTCTCTCTCTCTCTCTCTCTCTCTCTCTCTCTCTCTCTCTCTCTCTCTCTGCCAGCAGGTGACATCTGCACTAACTTCAGAGCTGAGGCAACTGCCCTCCTTTCTGCAGTTCAACATCTCATCACTCAAGAACACAAAGGGCACAAAATTGTTATACTCAGTGACCCATTGTCTGTTCTTCAAGCACTATCAAGTGAAAAACAAGACAAACTAATTGTAGATCTAAGGACCGATATTGGCTTACTCTCCAAGGAAGCAGAACTGGTCTTGCAGTGGATACCAGCCCACTGTGGTATTCAAGGAAATGAGAGAGCAGATGAGTTGGCAAAAGCAGGGAGTAATCTTCTACAACCTCATCCACCACACAGCTACAAGTAAAACAAAACAGCGCTAAAGCAGTCTTTCAAGTGGGAGTGGAGAAGGCAGAATGGAGATTACAGACCAGAGAGTGACAGCATAAACAAACTCAACAGGAAGGAACAAACATCAGTTTTCATACATTTGACTGGACACTGTGGTCTTCGAGCACACCTGTACAGGATAGGCATAAAAGAGTCTGCTGCCTGTGATTGTGAAGCAGAAAGACAGACTCTGAGCACATAATGCAGTACTGCCCTTACCTCTCCCAGCAAAGACTGTGGATCTGGCCCAGGGGATCCACATTACGAGAGAAGCTATGGTGGACCGGTGGCGACCTTAAACGCACAATCCTATTTGTGACCCAGACATGATTCAATGTTTAGCATGACTGATGTCGAACACAGAAGAAGAAGAAGAAGAAAAACTTACCGTCACTGGTAAATGTCTCCAAGTCAATGGTTAACCTTTTACTGACAGTCATGAGTAAATGACTCCAAGCCCAAGGTAAATCTCTGTACCGACAGCCAGGGTAAATGTCTCACAAGATCAAGAAACCATTTAACCGACAGTCACAGGTAAATGTCTCCAAGTCCAAGGTAGGTCATTTTACTGACTGTCACAGGTAAATGTCCTCAGACCTCACGATTAATCATTGTGCGTAGATGAACCTGTGTGTATTCGCAAGTCTAAAGTAGATCATTGTACAGATAGTCAAGGGTAAATGCCCTCATATTTAAGGTAAATCTCGCAGTCGTTTTCCTATAGCGCCGGTGGTGATTGATTCAAATTCAGCTTTAACAAAGGACTACTTTCATGCCAGTGATATTTGTAAAATAATCTTTCCTTACTCCATGGTTGATGTAGTCAATATCAAGCTGGCTGTCTGTAACCCCGGAGATAACCCGATTCTTATTCAGGATGTGTCGACCTGGGAGGCATTTTTTTTCAAATCCATACAGTGCACATTCAAACCCAAGAGCTTGTTGCTGACAAGCGAGCTTCAGGGCACTACGCCACCAAGGTCACCATCTAATCCACATTTGGATTATTATTTATATGTTTACTTCAAAAGAAAGCTAACACCGGTAAGTTTGGAACAAAGCAGGCTACTGAAGCTGCCGGATCAAAAGATTAGTGCTCTATCTGTCTACCTGTAGGAGCTCCCCTCCCTGATCATCTACCAGCCATAGCTAAGTTTCTGGTCTGCCATGACAAAAAGTTTCCAGTTGCATGTCCTCTGCTTAGGATAAGGCTAGTATCCTCCCCAGTGTGTTCCTCCATCCGAAGCTGTTGTAGCAATATGGGATGTCAGGTTTAGTATACGCCGCCCAACATTAACAGAAGACAGGTGGTGCCGACTAATGTTATACGGTAGTTCAGACGTATCTGACTAGGACCTGACAACCAACGTTATCTACAGCAAACTTCTAATGTCCGTCAACAGACATAGCGTTGTCTGAAGCAAACATATTTACTACAACTGACCTAACGTTGTCTGCAGCAAACATCGTTGTGTCCAACAACAGAAATGACCTTGTCTACAACAAACACCGTGTGTTCTGCAGCAGAAAATAACGTGTTCTACGGCAAGTTTCATGTGTCCTACAAGAGATATTTTTTATAGCAAACATTGTGTGTCCACACCGAATAAACAACAGATTCAGGGTTGGCTGCACAACGGCTCTCCTCCTTCAGTTGCATCGTCTTCCTGGACCATTCCCCGTGAATTTTCTGTCTAAAGTGGCTATTTTAAACATTTACAAAGTTCCTCCTGCTTCCTCGTTAGTTTGAAACAGTCATACGTGAGTTAACATTACAAATAGGACTTAATAGCACTTCTATCAACCAACTCCCCGCACAGAATGTCATATTTAGTGAAATTAAATGTAGCTGTCACGTTTTATGACATATTATGGGAAGCAATGTACTCGAAAACCTCTAATTTTGTGGAAAGTGCAAAGAGAAGACAAAGATACATACTTGGTTGGCTTAGCCAGTTCAATTGGAATGAACAAAAGCACTGACTGGATCTGTGATTCCTGTGCCTGTGTGTGATTGTGAAACATGACCGCTAGCGATTATCTGCATGACAGGGCACATGTTGTTGATGAACATTGTTTTCCTTGGAATCTATTAAAACAGCCTGTATCTCAAACCCACTTACATTAAGGTACCCAATTATTCCAAATTACCTTTTGTTATTATGTCTTTATATTCCACCGTTAAGCTCTTTTCTTCGTTTTCTTTGAGTTTATTTCATTGCTCGGGCAATAGTATACAATCGTCGATACAACTATGTGCAGTTTGGCGATTGTCAGTTTATTAAATTCATAGGGTTGTTATTTATCGTTTTACAATATATCAAAGACCCCTAAATTGAAATCAAAATTACTTGTCATGCAACTATACAATTGTAATTTGCCACTCAGTGTTCAACCTTAAATGTCAACTACATATACTAATCAAACTCTAACAACAACGTGTTAATTTGAAGCAGTTGTTAACAGCCATTGTCTAGTTGACGTATATTTATTTAATCACCTCCTTGTGGGATGTAATGTTTGGTTATTTTGAAGCCCCACCCTGAATTTTGCCAGGAGCCGCAATATAATAGCCCGGCCATAAATATGGTCTAATGGCTGAACGCGGTTTCCGCGACCTCTCCACGGGTTATCCTCATCCACATGGTGGCACTTTGTGTCATCTGGTGTTTATCGCTTGTGTGATGTCCAATTGGGGTAAAATGTACTACTACTACTAGTAGTAGATAGGTGTCGCGGTTCTATATAGGTATCCTATTGAGGACATCCATTACTTGTTTATCTGGTCAAGTGGCTCTGTGAGATGTGCACCTTATGTTTCCCAGCTAATCAAGGCCATGACTAGGCGATTTTTTATACTTCGACACCAAGGGAGCCATAGGAATAGTGCTCTAACGGAGAATGGTATAGGAAGCTGTGTGGACACACGGGAACCATAACAAAGACAAGAAGAAAATTTATAAAACTGGAAAATAAAATGAAAGAACATTTAATCAAGTTACAAAATACGAGTATATACTTTTATAACTATATCATTGTCATTATACTTTTGTGCCGTTTTACGTCACGTAATGCTGGCAGTTTATTCACCCATTCCGTGCTATTGTCTGCAACTACATCCATATCGTTGATAGTATAGAATCCAGTTAAGAACCTTCGACCCTTCTCCTCAACGATCGACTAAGGGTTTCTTTTTGTCGTCCTCTTTTTCTCAATCCAGTTGATTTCTGATATAGGTGCCTCTTTGGTGGATATCTGTTCGCTTCTTTGGTGATTTGCCCATTATTTCGTCATCTTCGTATGTATTTTAGCTTGATCCCGTCAACGCCTTAAGAATGAAAACAGAAATACCAGTCAGATTTCCCAAAAGCGTCATTTAACCTCACGTTTGGTCACTTTACAGTTACAGTACCCGTTTTCGCCATCCGCAGTGTAACGTTTCTACAAACACGAGGGCACAGTGACTAACTTACCTGTCTTTGGGCACGAAGTTCACAGGTTCAAATTCGTAACGGCGTTGCAAAACTTAATGGCAAAATGTAATGTTTAAATTCTACATTTCACGACCTCGCTGGTGCAACAGAGTTTTTGCGCTGCGCTTAGATTTTTCGGACTCAGACTTTAGTAAGAAGTAGAAAGGAGGACTTATGGAGTACTAACCTTGTGCCATGATATTGATCCGGACATAAACCTGATAGGGCGGAAATGTAAACTCCACATTGGCTTCGTTACCAGTATTAGAACGAAGATGTGATTTTCCAGAACAATATAAACCTTTCTCTTAAAACTATACACTGCTCAGAAATGTTTAGTACATACATTTCACATTTTCGTATATTAGTTTGTACAATGCTGTGCGTTTACAAGTAGTCTGTCCACTATTAAGTGCCCACAGAGTGCAACCAATTAAAGTTATTTGTGGCCTAACAGTATTTACAGATGCCAGCACACAGAAAAAAGTGAGGGTTGAGACTCTCAACCACGTAGCAACTTACCAGAGGCTTGGATCACGAAACCTTTACATTGGTGCACAATAATAGCAATCCTGATAATAACTGTACAAAAAATTACCATCATTATCAACAGTATTTGCTCACTGGCATATAAATGTAACAATATAAATGGAAAACAAATATCAAATGTATAACTACACATTTAATAAGAGAAAGTCAATACATGGTTAGAGGTCAATGTTAATACAACCTGCTGTGGCAATCTCTATAACATCCGCCTCGTCTACAATTCTGACATACTTTGACAAAATGTTGTGCCGTCTCCACAACGAAGTCTAGACATAGGACACCTACTGCTATATTAGGTAAAATTGCACTTTGAGGCTCTAATCTCTTCCACAGTGCCACTCTGATACAGTTGTCAATTATTTGATCTCTTCTACTTTTCACTTCAATATTCGCTCAACTCTATTATTCGCTCATCGCATATGTGCTTGTATAAGTTAATAAGTAAATTCACCCTTTTAAGTTAGTTTCTAGAAAGTTCCAGATCGGATATCTCTATAACACCCACTTTGGATATCTCTATAATACCCACCTCGGATATCTCTATAATACCAAACCTTCTTTTTTTTCTGGCTTTAAAGTTAGTGAAATCGTTTCACAATGCAATCATCGACAATTACCAAGGTCTGATACAATTGAAAGGACGCTTCTTTGACGATATAGATGACATCCAAAGGGCCGTAACATCGACTTTATGGGCCATAACAACAGAGGAACTACAGAGAGGTCGTTCCAGTGTTTGTTAAATTGTGCAACTTGCTGTATTAGTGCACAAGGGGCTTACTTTGAATAAAATGCAGGTTATATCTTCAACTGTTGATTATTTTAATTTTCATGAAATTAGTCTCATTACTTGATTGTCGGACCTTGTTTTATTGTCGCATGACCGCATCCACACATCTGCCACAGCAGGAAGGTCCATATAGCTGACCACCCTAAACTCGTCATCGTAACTATGTAATAGAATAGGCCAAGCAAAGTTAGATAGTTCGTTTGTTGTGGGGGAGTCCTGATAGGAAAAATCCATATAAAACCCTTTGATAATGACTCTTTTAGGCTTTGAGTGTCGAATTGAATGTTAGGACACCTTTTCTGCGCCTATTCTAAATAAATTGTCTGACCACTGCACTGCATTAGTGAGCGCAATTCGTACGCTAACTGTCTGTTGTTAGGGGACGTGTTTGTGTTGGCGTCACTCTCTACAGTCCGGTCTTGGAGGCAGGCGTTTTTTCCTTGTGTCTCGCAAATTGACCGTTATACAGACAAGATTCCTGGTTCTCTTTTTATATTTACAAGGGGTGAGTTTTTCTTAAGGACTTT
>CAJHNH020006832.1:0-10280 GCA_905116865.2 Candidula unifasciata | reverse complement strand
AGCCAGTTGAATGAAGAGACCGGGTAGCCAAAATAAAATAGCCGGCAATCCCAAAGGCAGTAACTCGAGAATTTAGATAAAACTTTTGTGACAGTCAGCCCCCCTGGTGTTTGGGGGCCCCCAAGGTAAAAATAAAGCGACAAGGAAAAAAAGGGGCGGTTTGGAAACCCAAAAAAACATTAAAAAAAAGGTGTTTGGGTTTTCTACAATTTCGCAGCTTGCATGTAGCACAGCAAAAATTAGGGGAGAAAAATTTATTTTTCTTTGTTAACTTTAGATATCTTCAACACATGGGGACAGGGCCAAAGTTTTCCCTTCTTCTTATGAGATTTCCCCAAAAATTTTTAGGCTAGAAACCCCCATTTTTCGGTTTGATGTAAACACGGGGGCTCCTGTAGGGTTTTCCTGCTCGCTGCCCAACTGGTACACCAGGTATGCAATTTTTCAGTAAAAAATAATTTCTACGAAACTGAAAGTCCACAGCGTTTAGTCTCTCTTTGGGGATTTATTATATTTTCCCTGTCCATAGATGGCCCTTTCCTGACACCGCACGCGACCAAGTGTCTACCCCCATTGCCTTTCACCCCAGAAACCCCGGAAAACAAAAATGAAGGGATTTTGAAAAACACTGCGTGCTATATCAACTAAGGCCGCTGTTTTCGTATGTCCCCCGCCTTGATTTCAAAACCCCTTTCTTTGGGGTTGCGAGAAAAACATGCTTTGAGACTCCTGAGTATTCAGCCATTCTAGGCCCTTTTACCACACAAGATTAAATTGGTAATAGGACAAATAAGATTTAAAAGGGGGGGGTGAGCGGACAGCGATGAGTTAAAATGTGGTATTACGGAAAACAGAAAGGGTTAAAACGGGGTGATGCGGGCAGAAAATAGGTTAAAAAAAGTGGATTCGGGCAACAGAAAAATTTTTAAGTGGGTATTACGGACAAAAGCAAGTTAAACGGGTATTTCGAAAGGTGTCAACATGGGGTGTTACTAAAAACAGTTTAACCCTGAAAATCGTGGGAATCAGGGTGGGGAAGATAAAAAAAGATTGTGCGTGGGGGGGGCATCAGTGCAGAGAGATTGTCGGTGTTTTCGTGGCTGGGGGAAATTTTTTTTACGTTCTGGTCATCGGGTGAGCTTGCAGGAGCGTACTTTTGTGTTTTTTGAAACAGCAAATTATTTTTGTGTGCAAGAAGTGACACGTCCAAAAAAAGTTTTTTAGGAATTTTGGGTGGGGGAGGGGTACGATACCTTCTTTTTAAATATTTTTCAACAAAAACAACACAAAACAACAACAACCCAAAAGGGGGGGGGGGGGGGAGGGGGACTTTTAAAAAAAGCTTGATTAAATATTAATGACATCATAGTCTAGCTCTATAATAATACAAAAGGGGTTTTGAGGTCCCTTGGAGGGAAAAACCCAAAAAGACCTACCGCACCCTAATAACAGTGGTGACTCAACTAAATGAGGGGGGGGGGGGGGGGGTTACGAAGTAGCGCGTATTTTGCCTGAAAGGCAAGGAAACCCAAAAGCTGCATACAAATAAATCAGAAATCAAAACGGATGAGGGCGCAACAACGGTTCGGAAAAAGACTAAAGCCGGGTGGATAAAACAAAACCAGACCTTTCTGTCAGAGTTACAACCGGCGAACTTTTAAAAAGATGTAAGTCAGGTTTTGCCCCCCTGCGTACTGGTGTGTAAAGGGGCCCTTTTTCTTTTTTTTAGTAGATAGTAAATATAGTAGTAGTATTTGTAGTGTATAGTAGTAGAGTAGTAGTGTAGTAGTAGTAGTAGAGTAGTAGTTTTTTGTTGTTTTGTTGTTGTAGTGGCAGCAGCAGTAGTAGTAGCACGCAGTAGCAGCAGAAAAATTTTGCGCCAGCACATAGTATATCAGCAGCAAAAAGTAGTAGCGCAGCAGCATCGTAGTAGTAATTTAGTAAGTAATAGTGTAGTAATAGTAGTAGTAAGTAATAAAGTATAGTATGGCAGCAGCAACAGTGTAGTAATGTAGTATAATAGTACAGTAGTTAAAAGTAGTAAATTTTGTAGTGTAATAGTAGTAGTAATAAAATTTGTAGTAATAGTTTATATTATAATAATTATTATGTTGACATCCTACATAATAGACGCCAAAACAGTTTTTTAAACAGCTGTCTTACAGTGACCAAATTGCTGGACATTTTCGAAGGTAACCTACGGGAAAATTAAAATCTGTGAAATTTTGGGATTCGTTCCAGTGAAATGCATTTTTAAAGTTGTCGTTTTTGTTGCACTTCGGATGGCTACCATATGTTTAAGCGTGTGTATGCTAGTGCAACATGTAGCAGCATTTGTCAATTTTCCACAAGAGATTTTGATGAAGACTCTGTATGTTTTTCTTTGGCCGGAGCGGAAAACTTTTGGGGCCCCGTTAGTATAAACTGAAAAAAGTTTACCGATTACAGATAGTAACTGATGAAAGAGGCCAATTTACACCCCTATCAAAGATAAATGATATGAAAACAGCCCTGTGGGAACAACATCACCCCAAAATTTACTGACAAAAGATGTTTGAAGGGTTTTGGTCTTCTCGTAGAAAGACAGCTGAAAAAACTCCCAAAAAGGGAATCCAAGTGAAAAGAGGGGATATGAAAGAAAAGAGGTCGCCCTTATGGAAGGGGGACTTTTTATTCAAGAGCTTCTAAAAAGTACGGAATAAAAATTTACCCATCGCTCCCCATCACTAGATGTTTTGGCCGGTAAAAACCCGGGTGTTTTGGGGAAAAATAACAGGCGACAACGGGTGGCTGTGCAAAATTTCGTGGAATACTGATAGGGAACTAGGTTTGGGATTTTGTGGGAAAAATATTTACTTTTTTCGAGGGGCAAATGGATCACCACGTTGGCGGATTGATACAACGGGGTTTTGGCGAGGGATCTGGCGATACTCGAGTTAGGGGAAAAGCCAGGTGTACGTTAATACACGGAATTGGCCCCCTTGTTTTGGAACTCTAAAGAGCTAAAGATAGGGACGGGGGGGGGGGGGGCAAATGGAAAGCTCTGAGTGTTTTGATGTTGTGACAATACGCTCGGGACCCCAGAAGTTTTCCTCAACCCTACTTTTATTTCCTTTGTTTTTTAAAGTATACAGGAAAATAGGGATTGGATAACCCTTAATAAAGACCAAATAAACCCCTTTAATTCTCCGGACCGGGTATACAAACACTACAACTTTTTCCAGATTTAAGTGAAAAGGTACGAGAAAAGACGACCAAGAGACTTACGCTGGAGTTTCACACCTTTTTGGGTGTCAGTATTTTTTCCACCAGACTTTAGGAGCAGCTAAATCGGCTAATTTGGGGTTTAAATTTCCCCCCTGAGGTTACCAAACTCGAGGGCGGGTCCGCGGTCACTTTTGACACAGTTAGGGGAAAAGTTTTGGGCAGAAGAATTGACAAAGTCGGATTTTTTTGTGAACGGGTCAAGTAGACTGGGGGTGTAAAGGGCCTATTAGCTGGGACCAGTTAATTGAACCTGTAGAATGTGAGGGGGGAATGCAAACAATTGTTGTACATCAGACTGACAGGGAAATACCCCACGGGGGAGGAGCTGTGATATCCTTAAAAAGAATGTTTTTTTTAGGCGTAAGTGGGAGGAGTTGAAAAAAATTATAAAGGGGTGAACTAAGGTTGGTAAAGAATCCTGTCGAGCACTGCCATCTGTTGGGCTTAACCAAGCTTAGACAGAATTTTTGGGCTCGGGGGTTTCATTTTTCGGGTAAGATTAAAATTTGGGTTTCCCCAAATCTATATTTTATGAAGAGATCAACTGTCTTTTTGCTCAAGTGGTCTCATATTTGAGTCCCCTAGGGGGAATTTCTTCTTTCTCGTAGGGCACGTCACATTGCTTTATTTTCCATTTGATAGTGCCCTGAATTTTTTTGGGCACATGTGTTTCAATTTTTTAAAACCTAAATGTTGTTTTTCCCTTTAAAATTTAATGAACTATCTGTTTTTGAAACTACAACGGAAGAAAAATTTTGGGCAATCTTTTCAGTGGGGTTTTAATGTGAATCGTATTACATACAGCTAAAAACCTGAAAGGGTTTTTAACTTCGGGGGCAAATGCGGAGTTTGATCCGGAGAGTAAATCCTTGGATTTGGTATTTGATTCGCCTCAGAAATATTGTTGCTTTCGGGGCGCGTCGTGGTTCCAAGCATAATTCCAGAACTGGTTCTGTTGTGTTTGTCATTTTGAGTCTGTACGAGAGCTGGCACCGAGTAGAAGACTTGATATCATTACAGGAGTGTAGGGGAAGGCAGAAGAAAACATTTGGGAATGGAGCATAAGCCCTTCCAAATTGGACAGGAGTGAATGTGAGCATGAGGGAGAGATGAAAGTTTTTTTTAAAATAAACATGTTGAGTAGTATAATATACATTTTAGTGTACATCAGAGCAGATACTACAAAATGCGCTTGTTTCTTCATTTCCCCAGTTCCCACATTGGGCAGGGATAGTAGGCATCCATTATTTGCCGACCGTCGAGTGTAACGACCTGCAGAAAGCAGGGAGGACGACAAACTGGAAAAGATAGGCAGGGTTCAACCCGGGAAAACGTCCAAAGGTTGTTTTTCCAATCCCTTTTATGATTCATCATCCCATCTTTTAAACTTACGCCAAAACAATTTATTTTAATTTCGATTTATTAAAAAAATCTTTTTCATGTTGTTAAACATATTTGATAAATTGTGTATTTAGGTTCAAGGGTCTTTGTGCATATTAGTTTATTTCAGCTAACAAATATTTAAACACTTGAGGGGGGCTTTTAATAATGCCGGAGAGGAGGCAGTCGGGGGGTTAAATGAGCCCTGGATTTAATCACGTGGGTGTATCAAATATTATCACCCCTTTTCCTACCTGTGGATAAAAAGTACAGCACTTTCATTAGGGAAGAGCCACTCGCTGTTTTTTTGGCTATCCGGGGACTGTCTGGGATCAACATAGCTTAGTAATAGTCAGTTTCTCACGTGGGTGGGCATTTTAAGTTAAAACCCACCCCCCCTAAATCAGTGTTTTTTACCCACGGGGGCGCGCGAAAATTTGGGGGGGCTCGCCGGGATTTTAAACATCGGCGAAAATTTTGGGGATCTCCCCTGGGGGGTTAAACATCATGTAACCTTTTGTGTCGCTCTCTAGTTTAAAAAACCTGACAAGGGCGTCCCCCCCGGGGACAAACCCGGCAGCCCCCTAGACTAACGAAAAAAGAAGAATTTATAGATTTCTTTTAACTCTTAATCCAGTTTTAGACAAAAATTATCTTAGAAATTGGTAAGGGGAAGATTAAATTATAATAACTGAAAAAGAAATTTAATTGAGAAATATATGAGTTTAATGTCTATCATTAAAATTTCAAAACTTTGATCAATGGAAATCTATAGTGCTTAGTTAGATTTGATGAATTGATGATTTTTTTTTTGCTTGCATATTTCATTTGATAAGATTGTAAAACTATTACATGCTGACTCATATTGAAAAAAAAAAAAATTAGGATGAGTTAACTCGTTTTGATCATTTATGGGTTTTATCCTTTTGCGCTAAGTATTCTATGGGGCTGTTAATCTGGTAGGCGCTTTGCATCATATACATCTTTGTGGGCGATAGTCCCCTCTGGTCCCCAAATTTCATGTACTTTGCTCGACATATCCTTTTTCCTGACTCGAGGAGTATCTATGATTTCTATAGACCGATAGTAGAGAAGGACTTACTACCGTACCAAAAAGATGAAAGGGAAATTCGGGATAGCTGAGGGTAGAGTAGGGGCCTTTAGAAACATATTTTAAATCCCAGATGGATATTTTTGATTATAGGGTTTCCCGTAATGCTGCAGAGAAAAAGCGCCATTGGGAGCTAGAAAAATATAAAGGCGGGAAAACAGCTTAGGGGGAAAGGTAAAAAAGGGGGGGGGAAAACAGTAAAAAAAGTAGGTAGAAAGAGAATCATTTTTAAGAGAAGAATAAAAGAGAGATAGAGTGTATTCGAAGGATTTGCTAAAGGATGCGGCGGAAAAGTGAAGAAAATTTATCGAAAACTGCTATTTTAGAGGGGAGAAAAAGATAGGATAAAACAGCAAGAGAAAACATTAGCGTTTAGGGAAAATGCGAGTATATGGGGGAAAAACCATTACCCCGGTAAACTCAAACAGATTGGTGGGGGGCCCCCCTAACCCCTTTAGGGGGCACTCCCCTTTGGGCCCCTTCAACGCTAAGGAAAAAACATAAAAACGGGGACAGTATCTCACACCTCTTATTCCTCAGAGAAAAAAGGCAAAAAAGGAGAACTTTCTTTAGGGATAACCGATTACTTGCTGGACCCCTTTAAATTCCATCTTAGGCCCCAAAAACAAAAGATGGGAAAAAAAGCGAAATCTTTAAAAGGGCAGATCTACATTTTGGAACCCCCTTTCTCCCATACCCAGACGAGATAAAAGAGAGCGAACCTGACAGTAGTGACAAACGTGATAACGTTGTAAACCCTAGACTAGCGGTTCGACTGGGCACACCAGACTTAATGAGGACGAGGGCAAGAAATACCAACTCCCCTTCCCCTTTTGGGCCCTTTATGCAGAAAAGGGAAAAAGAACGGTGTAGGGGGTAACGCGAACCCGTTTCCCTATTTCCTTGGGGGCGGCCGCATGTAAAGGGAATGTGTTTGTTCTGACTTTGCAAACCCCAAGGGGTTTTACTGCGATGGCGGCAACACACCTCCTGATTTGCTTTCACTTTACTTGGGAATGAAAGCAACCAAAGTGAAAATAGCAATGGGGAGGAGAGTTCCCCGGGCGTTTGACGATCTTTGAGACTCGACATAAAAAAAGGGGCAATTCTCTAGGCCCTGTGCACGTCGTAATGGACAGACAGAAGTGTTTGCCCTTACGAAGAAGAAAACTTTTCGTGAGCAGGGAGAAAACTGTCTCTCCCGCTTGTACAGCTGGGGGGAAGGGATACTTTGAGAAGGACCCCGAAGCAGAAAAAAGCCCCTGAAAAGTAGGGGAAACCCAACATTTTGGTCTGGTAACTCTTTTCTTCGAAGGAAGTGCAGGGTATCTCAGCTGGTGGGGGAAACTTCATTTCGAAGAAACCCACTTACATCTCAGGAAACCCTGGTTTTTTACGATTTGATGTTACCCTGACTTGATTTTGTCTTTGTCTGGGCTATCTTTGTTAAAGCAATTCCACCCCCCAAAATTTTGGTAGGTAAAGACAGAATGACCCAAGAGGCAACAAATGGAACTCTTCGGAGAAATTGTTATGGTAAGGGCACTAAAATTTTTGGGATCACGATGAGTAAAAATCCCCCGTTTAAAAGGGGATTTTTAACAGTTTTTCAAGGTCTGTAAGGAAAAAAGAGGATCCAACCTGACTCACTAATCCTTTGTAGAACACTTCAGGGTCTCCCCAGGCAGAAGGGCGCGCGAAGTGAGGAAACGCACAGAGGTTGTCATCAACGGCGCAGAGGGGTCCCCCTTGACAAAGCATGGTCTTTTATATCCCATGGAAGGAGGAACCTCCGGACAAAGGGACTTACGAGCGAGTTTTTGGAAAACCCGCTCATTCCAGGTCAATGACGTATTGAATTTTCCTGGGTGAAAGGACATGGTTTTCTGCAGACGAGTGCAGGGGAATTCCCCCCTGCCATAAGAATAGGAAACAAAAACTTTGGGCAGTTATGCAAAAAAAGACTTGAAAATTCTGGAAGCCACAGAGCGTGCAATGGCGGGGGCAGGGGGACCGAACTTAAGGGAAGCTCTGGGGCAATCCGGTGACCCAGAATGTCTTTCCTCAACCCACTTTTATTTCTTTGTATTTTGAAAGTATACAGAAAATAGGGATTTTGGGTACACCTTATGACGACCACATCCCCCCTTAAATTTTCCTGGACCCTTGGTATATCAAACACTACAATTTTTCCCAGATGTTAAGTGTTAAGGTACAGAGATAAGATGACCAAACAGACTTACTGACTGGAGATTACCACAAACGTTGGGTCAATATTTTTTTCCTAGCCCGATTTTTGGAGCAGTAAATCCCTTTAATTTTGGTTTAAATTTCCCCCCGAGGTTACCTAACCCCACGGCAGGGCCCACGGTCACTTTGCACAGTTAGCGGAAAATGTGGCAGAAGAATTGACAAATCGGATTTTTTTTGTGATGCAGGTCAAGTAGACTGGAGGTGTGACTGGCCCCATTAGCTGGGACCCTTAATTGAAAACCCGTGAATTTAGGTGGGAAGCAAACAATGTTGTACAGTCACTGTGCAGGGGAATATACACCCCCCAAAGGGGGGAGCTGTGAATCCCCTTTAAAAAAATGATTTTGGCGTAATGTAGGGGGAGCTTGATAAAAATTTTAAAGGGGTGCTATAGGGCTGTAAATGAGATCCTGTCGAGCCCAAAGCCATCTTGGGGTTTAACCCAAGCTTAGACAGAACTTTTGGGTCTGGTTTCATTTTTTTCCGGGAAGATTTAAATTAGGGTTCCCAATTTTATATTTTTTGATGAGACTAAATGTCTTTTGCTCAAAGGGGTCTTCATCCTTGTGTATCCCGGGGGAATTTCTTCATTCTCGTAGGGGACTGTACATTTCTTTTTTTCCTTTTTTAAAATGTAAATGTTTTTCGGGGACATTGTTTTCAAAGTTGTAAAAACCCAATTTGTTTTTGCCATGAAATTTAATGAACTATCATGTTTTGAAACTACAAGCGTGAAAATAACTTTTTAATCTTTTCAGTGTGGTTAATGTGAAACGTAACCATACAGCTAACACACTGAAATTGTTTTAAATTCGGGAGGCTAATGCGGGATTGATCCGGGAGTAAATCCCTTTAGATTTTGGGATTTGATTCGCCCCGAAATTTGTTAGCTTCTGGGCGGTCGAGGTTCCCAAACATAGATTCCGAACTGGTTCTGGACTGATTTTCATTTTTTATCTGTACGAGAGTGGCACCTGACTGAAGACTTGACATCTTAAGGGATGTAAGGAAGGCAGAAGATGTAACGTTTGGGGTAGACAAAAGCCCTTTTAAAATTTGGGCGGATGAAGTGAGCATGGGGGAGAGAAATGTTTTTTTTAAAAACTGCTTGAGTTAGTATAATTACATGTTAGTGACTCTAGAGGAAACTACAAATATGCGCTTGTTTCTTCATTCTCCGTTCCAAATGGGCAGGGATATAGGCATCCATTATTTGCCGACCGTCGAGTGTAAAGCCTGCAGAAAGCCGTGAGGGGCGACAAACTGAAAAGATAGGGAGGGTTCAAACCGAGAACGTCCAAAGGTTGTTACTTTCCAAACCTTTATGATTCATCATCCACTCATTTAACTTATAGCCTAAAAAAGTCTTTTTAAATTTTGATTTATTCAAATAAAATTTTTTATGTGTTTTAAAACATAGTTGTTAAAAAGTGTACTTAGGTTCAGGTCTTTGTGCATATTGTTTACTTCAGTAACAAATATTTAAATCACTTGATGGGGCTTTTAAGTAATGCCAGGAGAGGAGAGCAGCGGAGGGGTTAAATGAGCACCGGGTTATATCACAGTGGGGGGTACCCGAATCTATTACCCCCCTCCTATCCTGGGATACAAGTCAGAACTTCTTCATGGAACAGCCACTCGTGTTTTCTTGGCTACCCGGACTGTAGGATCAAAATGCTTAGATAATGTCCATTTCCCGTGGGGGGGCATTTTTTAAGGTTTCAAACCCACACCCTCACTAAATCAGTGTATTTACCCACGTGGGCGCGCGACAGATGTCGCTTATTGAATCAAGTCAACTTAATTAACCCAT
The DNA here is from genome assembly GCA_905116865.2 of Candidula unifasciata. Taxonomy (NCBI): domain Eukaryota; kingdom Metazoa; phylum Mollusca; class Gastropoda; order Stylommatophora; family Geomitridae; genus Candidula; species Candidula unifasciata. Next base: position 456 of record CAJHNH020006832.1, on the reverse strand, counting down.
CTTGCAATGTTCCTCCCACGCCGCTTAAAGGCAAAAAGTAGAAATTGATGATGACATATATTTTCTATTCAACACATTTTATTTGTATGCTCCTTCAAGGTACCTTCTCTATTTATCTATATGTTAAGAAGGAAGTAAGAGTTGATTCTTTTAAAGTGATGCCATAGACACAACATTTGACTCGAACAAAGGTGGTTCTATTTATAAATATATATTTCCATTTTCTATTTACACGCTGCATGTTTTCATTAAACAAGCAAACTTTCCCACGCACGATTTCTCACAGATGCGTAGGGATGGAAATAGGGGGAAAAGGGGAAAAAGAAATGTATTAACACATATTCAGCAACTATTTCTATCTTCCCAAACGAAGAAGAGGCTTTTTTAAAAGAGGCCCAACCCTGCTGTGTAAATTACGAAGTCCCCGGGCTTTTTGGTCTCTGTCCCCAAAACCCC
>CAJHNH020006831.1:0-10281 GCA_905116865.2 Candidula unifasciata | reverse complement strand
AAAATTTTTTTTTCACTTTTTTTACTTTTTTTTTCTTCCCCTGTGGCCCAAAGTGCCCAATTTCCCACTAGAGTACTCGCAAGTTTGAAATGATGACTGAGACAAAATTTGAAATTTTTTTGGAAAATATGTTTTTGGGTTAAAACACAAAAACGCATAAATTCTGGAAAAATGCCAGGGGGTCATTTTATGAATCAAATTTGTTGCCCCAGTTTGGTATAAAATCCCAAATAAGAATATTTTCCCTACTTGATCTACGTGTCTATTCTGTGTAAAATTTTTGTCTGGGACTAAATGTTTAGTTTAGGCCCAAAAAAGTTGTTGGGTACAATTTTTCGTAAAATTTTGTTTTTCACTTTTATCTTATTATTTTCTGTCACCAAAGCTCAAACTGCCCAAATTTTATCATCTAAGTTCTCATAATTTTGGAAATGAAAATGAGACAAAATTGGCAATTTTTGGAAAATTATTTTTTTTTTTTTTTTTTTTTTTTATTTAGCCAAACGCGAAAGGCATAAATTCTGGAAAATGTCACTTGGTCATTTCTGATTTACTCAATTGTTGCTTCAGATTGTACAAAATACAAAGCAGAACATCAGTTTAAATACTCTGCATCTAGCTTCTATTCATGTGTAAAATATTGTCTGTACTCATTTCGTTTGTAGGACACAACAAGTTGTAGGAACAATTCTTTCTTCATAAATTTGTTTTCACTTTTATTCTATTTTTTCTGTCCCCAAGAGCTCCACAAGTGTCCAATGTTCATCTAGATTATCTCGTCAAGTGTGAATTAGAGAATGAGACTAAATTGCACTTTTTGGAAAATATTTTGGCCAAACGCGAAAGGCATAAATTCGGAAAAAAAATGTCATTTGTGGTCATTTTATGTTATCTCAATTGTTTGCGCCCAGATTGTACAAAATTGTCAAATCAGACATTCAGTTTACCTACTCTGCATCTAGCGTGTTCTATTCATGTGTAAAATAATTGTCTGGGACTCACTGTTTTAGTGGTAGGACACAACAAAAGTTGTTAGGAACCAATTCTTCGTAAAATTTGTTTTTCACTTTTATCTTATCTATTTTTCTGTCACCAACGAGCTCTAAGTGTTCCAATTTATCATCTAGAGTATCTCGTCAAGTGTGAAATGATAGACTGAGACTAATTGGCAACTTTTTGGAAAAATTGATTTTGGCAAAACGCGTAAGGCATAAATTCTGCAAATTGTCACTGTGTTCCATTTTTATGTTATCTCAATTGTTGCCCCCCAGATTGTAACAAAATGCCAAATCAGACATCCAGTTTACTACTCTGCATCTAGCGTGTCTATTCATGTGTAAAATAATTGTCTGGGAACTCAATGTTTAGTGGTAGGACACAACAAGTTGTTAGGACACAATTCTTCGTAAAATTTGTTTTTCACTTTTATCTTATCTATTTTTCTGTCACCAACGAGCTCCAAAGTGTCCAATTTCTCATCTAGAGTATCTCGTCAGTGTGAAATGATAGACTGAGACTAAATTGGCAACTTTTTTGGAAATATTATTTTTGGCCAACGCGTAAGGCATAAATTCTGGAAAAATGTCACTTGTGGTCATTTTTATGTTATCTCAATTGTTTGCCCCAGATTGTACCAAAAATGCCAAATCAGACATTCAGTTTACTACTCTGCATCTAGCGTGTCTATTCATGTGTAAAATAATTGTCTGGGACTCACTGTTTAGTGGTAGGACACAAACAAGTTGTTAGGAACAATTCTTCGTAAAATTTGTTTTTCACTTTTTATCTTATCCTATTTTTCTGTCACCAACGAGCTCCAAAGTGTCCAATTTCTCATCTAGAGTATCTCGTCAAGTGTGAAATGATAGACTAAGACTTAATTGGCAACTTTTTGGAAAATATGATTTTGGCCAAACGCGAAAGGCATAAATTCTGAAAAATTGTCACTTGTGGCCATTTTTATGTTTTCTCAATTGTTGCCCCCAGATTGTACAAAAATGCCAAATCAGACATTCAGTTTACCTACTCTGCATCTAGCGTGTCTATTCATGTGTAAAATAATTGTCTGGGACTAAATGTTTAGTGGTAGGACACAAACAAGTTGTTATGAACAATTCTTCGTAAAATTTGTTTTTCACTTTTATCTTATCTATTTTTCTGTCACCAACGAGCTCCAAAGTGTCCAATTTCTCATCTAGAGTATCTCGTCAAGTGTGAAATGATAGACTGAGACTAAATTGGCAACTTTTTGGAAAATATGATTTTGGCCAAACGCGAAAGGCATAAATTCTGGAAAAATGTCACTTGTGGTCATTTTTATGTTATCTCAATTGTTGCCCCCAGATTGTACCAAAATGCCAAATCAGACATTCAGTTTACCTACTCTGCATCTAGCGTGTCTATTCATGTGTAAAATAATTGTCTGGGACTCAATGTTTAGTGGTAGGACACAAACAAGTTGTTAGGAACAATTCTTCGTAAAATTTGTTTTTCACTTTTATCTTATCTCTTTTTCTGTCACCAACGAGCTCCAAAGTGTCCAATTTCTCATCTAGAGTATCTCGTCAAGTGTGAAATGATAGACTGAGACTAAATTGGCAACTTTTTTGAAAATATGATTTTGATATAACGCGTAAGGCATAAATTCTGCAAAAATGTCACTTGTGGTCATTTTTATGTTATCTCAATTGTTGCCCCCAGATTGTACAAAAATGCCAAATCAGACATCCAGTTTAACTACTCTGCATCTAGCGTGTCTATTCATGTGTAAAATAATTGTCTGGGACTCACTGTTTAGTGGTAGGACACAAACAAGTTGTTAGGAACATTTCTTCGTAAAATTTGTTTTTCACTTTTATCTTATCTATTTTTCTGTCACCTATGAGCTCCAAAGTGTCCAATTTCTCATCTAGAGTATCTCGTCAAGTGTGAAATGATAGACTGAGACTAAATTGGCAACTTTTTTGGAAAATATGATTTTGGCCAAACGCGAAAGGCATAAATTCTGGAAAAATGTCACTTGTGGTCATTTTTATGTTATCTCAATTGTTGCCCCCAGATTGTACAAAAATGCCAAATCAGACATTCAGTTTACCTACTCTGCATCTAGCGTGTCTATTCATGTGTAAAATAATTGTCTGGGACTCAATGTTTAGTGGTAGGACACAAACAAGTTGTTAGGAACAATTCTTCGTAAAATTTGTTTTTTTCACTTTTATCTTATCTATTTTTCTGTCACCAATGAGCTCCAAAGTGTCCAATTTATCATCTAGAGTATCTCGTCAAGTGTGAAATGATAGACTGAGACTAAATTGGCAACTTTTTTGGAAAATATTATTTTGGCCAAACGCGAAAGGCATAAATTCTGCAAAAATGTCACTTGTGGTCATTTTTATGTTATCTCAATTGTTGCCCCCAGATTGTACAAAAATGCCAAATCAGACATCCAGTTTACTACTCTGCATCTAGCGTGTCTTATTCATGTGTAAAATAATTGTCTGGGACTCACTGTTTAGTGGTAGGACAAACAAGTTGTTAGGAACATTTCTTCGTAAAATTTGTTTTTCACTTTAATCTTATCTATTTTTCTGACACCTATGAGCTCCAAAGTGTCCAATTTCTCATCTAGAGTATCTCGTCAAGTGTGAAATGATAGACTGAGACTAAATTGGCAACTTTTTTGCAAAATATGATTTTTTGGCCAAACGCGAAAGGCATAAATTCTGCAAAATTGTCACTTGTGGTCATTTTTATGTTATCTCAATTGTTGCCCCCCAGATTGTATAAAAATGCCAAATCAGACATTCAGTTTACCTACTCTGCATCTAGCGTGTCTATTCATGTGTAAAATAATTGTCTGGGACTCACTGTTTAGTGGTAGGACACAAACAAGTTGTTAGGAACATTTCTTCGTAAAATTTGTTTTTTTACTTTTATCTTATCTATTTTTCTGTCACCTATGAGCTCCAAAGTGTCCAATTTTCTCATCTAGAGTATCTCGTCAAGTGTGAAATGATAGACTGAGACTAAATTGGCAACTTTTTGGCAAATGATTTTGGCCAAACGCGAAAGGCATAAATTCTGGAAAAATGTCACTTGTGGTCATTTTTATGTCATCTCAATTGTTGCCCCCAGATTGTACAAAAATGCCAGATCAGACATTCAGTTTACCTACTCTGCATCTAGCGTGTCTATTCATGTGTAAAAAAAATTGTCTGGGACTCACTGTTTAGTGGTAGGACACAAACAAGTTGTTAGGAACAATTCTTCGTAAAATTTGTTTTTCACTTTTATCTTATCTATTTTTCTGTCACCTATGAGCTCCAAAGTGTCCAATTTCTCATCTAGAGTATCTCGTCAAGTGTGAAATGATAGACTGAGACTAAATTGGCAACTTTTTTGCAAATATGATTTTGGCCAAACGCGAAAGGCATAAATTCTGGAAAAATGTCACTTGTGGTCATTTTTATGTTATCTCAATTGTTGCCCCCAGATTGTAAAAAAAATGCCAAATCAGACATCCAGTTTACCTACTCTGCATCTAGCGTGTCTATTCATGTGTAAAATAATTGTCTGGGACTCACTGTTTAGTGGTAGGACACAAACAAGTTGTTAGGAACATTTCTTCGTAAAATTTGTTTTTCACTTTTATCTTATCTATTTTTCTGTCACCAATGAGCTCCAAAGTGTCCAATTTATCATCTAGAGTATCTCGTCAAGTGTGAAATGATAGACTGAGACTAAATTGGCAACTTTTTTGCAAAATATGATTTTTTGGCCAAACGCGCGTAAGGCATAAATTCTGGAAAAATGTCACTTGTGGTCATTTTTATGTTATCTCAATTGTTGCCCCCAGATTGTACAAAAATGCCAAATCAAACATCCAGTTTAACTACTCTGCATCTAGCGTGTCTATTCATGTGTAAAATAAATGTCTGGGACTCACTGTTTAGTGGTAGGACACAAACAAGTGGTTGGGTACATTTCTTCGTAAGATTTGTTTTTCACTTTTATCTTATCTATTTTTCTGTCACCAATGAGCTCAAAAGTGTCCAATTTCTCATCTAGAGTATCTCGTCAAGTGTGAAATGATAGACTGAGACTAAATTGGCAACTTTTTGGAAAATATGATTTTGGCAAAACGCGAAAGGCATAAATTCTGCAAAATTGTCACTTGTGGTCATTTTTATGTTATCTCAATTGTTGCCCCCAGATTGTACAAAAATGCCAAATCAGACATTCAGTTTACCTACTCTGCATCTAGCGTGTCTATTCATGTGTAAAATAATTGTCTGGGACTCAATGTTTAGTGGTAGGACACAAACAGTTTGTTAGGAACATTTCTTCGTAAAATTTGTTTTTCACTTTTATCTTATCTATTTTTCTGTCACCATGAGCTCCAAAGTGTCCAATTTATCATCTAGAGTATCTCGTCAAGTGTGAAATGATAGACTGAGACTAAATTGGCAACTTTTTTGCAAAATATTATTTTGGCCAAAACGCGAAAGGCATAAATTCTGCAAAATTGTCACTTGTGGTCATTCTTATGTTATCTCAATTGTTGCCCCCAGATTGTACCAAAATGCAAAATCAGACTTTCAGTTTACCTACTCTGAATCTAGCGTGTCTATTCTTGTGTAAAAATATTGTCTGGGACTCACTGTTTAGTGGTAGGACACAAACAAGTTGTTAGGAACATTTCTTCGTAAAATTTGTTTTTCACTTTTATCTTATCTATTTTTCTGTCACCAATGAGCTCCAAAGTGTCCAATTTCTCATCTAGAGTATCTCGTCAAGTGTGAAATGATAGACTGAGACTAAATTGGCAACTTTTTGCAAATATTATTTTGGCCAAACGCGAAAGGCATAAATTCTGCAAAAATTGTCACTTGTGGTCATTTTTATGTTATCTCAATTGTTGCCCCCAGATTGTACAAAAATGCCAAATCAGACATCCAGTTTACCTACTCTGCATCTAGCGTGTCTATTCATGTGTAAAATAATTGTCTGGGACTCACTGTTTAGTGGTAGGACACAAACGAGTTGTTAGGAACATTTCTTAGTAAAATTTGTTTTTCACTTTTTATCTTATCTATTTTTCTGTCACCTATGAGCTCCAAAGTGTCCAATTTATCATCTAGAGTATCTCGTCAAGTGTGAAATGATAGACTGAGACTAAATTGGCAACTTTTTTGCAAATATTATTTTGGCCAAACGCGTAAGGCATAAATTCTGCAAAAAATGTCACTTGTGGTCATTTTTATGTTATCTCAATTGTTGCCCCCAGATTGTACAAAAATGCCAAATCAGACATCCAGTTTAACTACTCTGCATCTAGCGTGTCTATTCATGTGTAAAATAATTGTCTGGGACTCACTGTTTAGTGGTAGGACACAAACAAGTTGTTAGGAACATTTCTTCGTAAAATTTGTTTTTCACTTTTATCTTATCTATTTTTCTGTCACCAATGAGCTCAAAAGTGTCCAATTTCTCATCTAGAGTATCTCGTCAAGTGTGAAATGATAGACTGAGACTAAATTGGCAACTTTTTTGCAAATATTATTTTGGCCAAACGCGTAAGGCATAAATTCTGCAAAATTGTCACTTGTGGTCATTTTTATGTTATCTCAATTGTTGCCCCCAGTATTGTACAAAAAATGCCAAATCAGACATTGAGTTTAACTACTCTGCATCTAGCGTGTCTATTCATGTGTAAAATAATTGTCTGGGACTCACTGTTTAGTGGTAGGACACAAACAAGTTGTTAGGAACATTTCATATTAAAATTGGTTTTTCACTTTTATCTTATCTATTTTTCTGTCACCTATGAGCTCAAAAGTGTCTAATTTCTCATCTAGAGTATCTCGTCAAGTGTGAAATGATAGACTGAGACAAAATTGGCAATTTTTTTGGCAAATATTATTTTCGCCAAACGCGTAAGGCATAAATTCTGCAAAAATGTCACTTGTGGTCATTTTTATGTTATCTCAATTGTTGCTCCCAGATTGTACAAAAATGCCAAATCAGACATCCAGTTTAACTACTCTGCATCTAGCGTGTCTATTCATGTGTAAAATAATTGTCTGGGACTCACTGTTTAGTGGTAGGACACAAACAAGTTGTTAGGAACATTTCTTCGTAAAATTTGTTTTTCACTTTTATCTTATCTATTTTTCTGTCACCAACGAGCTCCAAAGTGTCCAATTTCTCATCTAGAGTATCTCGTCAAGTGTGAAATGATAGACTGAGACTAAATTGGCAACTTTTTTGCAAATATTATTTTTGACCAAACGCGAAAGGCATAAATTCTGCAAAATTGTCACTTGTGGTCATTTTTATGTTATCTCAATTGTTGCCCCCAGATTGTACAAAAATGCCAAATCAGACATCCAGTTTAACTACTCTGCATCTAGCGTGTCTATTCATGTGTAAAATAATTGTCTGGGACTCACTGTTTAGTGGTAGGACACAAACAAGTTGTTAGGAACATTTCTTCGTAAAATTTGTTTTTCACTTTTATCTTATCTATTTTTCTGTCACCTATGAGCTCCAAAGTGTCCAATTTATCATCTAGAGTATCTCGTCAAGTGTGAAATGATAGACTGAGACTAAATTGGCAACTTTTTTGCATATATGATTTTGGCCAAACGCGTAAGGCATAAATTCTGCAAAATTGTCACTTGTGGTCATTTTTATGTTATCTCAATTGTTGCCCCCAGATTGTACAAAAATGCCAAATCAGACATCCAGTTTAACTACTCTGCATCTAGCGTGTCTATTCATGTGTAAAATAATTGTCTGGGACTCACTGTTTAGTGGTAGGACACAAACAAGTTGTTAGGAACATTTCTTCGTAAAATTTGATTTCTCTTTTATCTTATCTATTTTTCTGTCACCAACGAGCTCCAAAGTGTCCAATTTCTCATCTAGAGTATCTCGTCAAGTGTGAAATGATAGACTGAGACTAAATTGGCAACTTTTTGGAAAATATGATTTTTGGCCAAACGCGTAAGGCATAAATTCTGCAAAATTGTCACTTTTGGTCATTTTTATGTAATCTCAATTGTTGCCGCCATATTGTAAAATACTGCCAAATCAGACATTCAGTTTAACTACTCTGCATATAGCGTGTCTATTCATGTGTAAAATAATTGTCTGGGACTCACTGTTTAGTGGTAGTACACAAACAAGTTGTTAGGAACATTTCCTCGTAAAATTAATATTTTCACTTTTATCTTATCTATTTTTCTGTCACCTATGAGCTCCAAAGTGTCCAATTTCTCAGCTAGAGTATCTCGTCAAGTGTGAAATGATAGACTGAGACTAAATTGGCAACTTTTTTGCAAATATTATTTTGGCCAAACGCGTAAGGCATAAATTCTGCAAAATTTTCACTTGTGGTCATTTTTATGTTATCTCAATTGTTTGCCCCAGATTGTACAAAAATGCCAAATCAGACATCCAGTTTAACTACTCTGCATCTAGCGTGTCTATTCATGTGTAAAATAATTGTCTGGGACTCACTGTTTAGTGGTAGGACACAAACAAGTTGTTAGGAACATTTCTTCGTAAAATTTGTTTTTCACTTTTATCTTTCACCAACGAGCTCCAAAGTGTCCAATTTATCATCTAGAGTATCTCGTCAAGTGTGAAATGATAGACTGAGACTAAATTGGCAACTTTTTTTGCAAAATATTATTTTGGCCAAACGCGTAAGGCATAAATTCTGCAAAAATGTCACTTGTGGTCATTTTTATGTTATCTCAATTGTTGCCCCCAGATTGTACAAAATGCCAAATCAGACATCCAGTTTAACTACTCTGCATCTAGCGTGTCTATTCATGTGTAAAAATAATTGTCTGGGACTCATTGTTTAGTGGTAGGACACAAACAAGTTGTTAGGAACAATTCTTCGTAAAATTTGTTTTTCACTTTTATCTTATCTATTTTTCTGTCACCAACGAGCTCCAAAGTGTCCAATTTATCATCTAGAGTATCTCGTCAAGTGTGAAATGATAGACTGAGACTAAATTGGCAACTTTTTTGCAAATATTATTTTGGCCAAACGCGTAAGGCATAAATTCTGCAAAATTGTCACTTGTGGTCATTTTTATGTTATCTCAATTGTTGCCCCCAGATTGTACAAAAATGCCAAATCAGACATCCAGTTTAAACTACTCTGCATCTAGCGTGTCTATTCATGTGTAAAATAATTGTCTGGGACTCACTGTTTAGTGGTAGGACACAAACAAGTTTGTTAGGAACATTTCTTCGTAAAATTATTTTTACCCATCTAATTATTTTGTAAAGTGTGAAATTAGACGTGATTTAAATTTGGCAATTTTTTAGAAATGGGTTTTTGGGCCAAAACGCCAAAGGCTAAATTCCAAAAAAATTGTCACTTGTGTTATTTTTATTTTATCACAATTGTTGCCCCCAGTGAAAACAAAATGCCAAATCAGTCATCCATTTAAACTACTCTGCATCTACATGTCTATTCTTGAAAATAATTGTCTGGACCGCTGTTTAGTATAGACAAAAACAATTTGTTGGGAAACATTTTTTTCGGAAAATTTTTTTTCACTTTATTTTTATCTATTTTTTTTTTGCCCCACGAGCTTAAAAAGGTCCAATTTCTCTCTAATGTCTCGTAAAGTGTGAAATTATAGACGGACTAAATTGGAACTATTTTGCACTTTTATTTTGGGGCCAAACGAAAAGGCAAAAATCTGGAAAAATTGTCACTTGTGGTAATTTTTTATTTTTCTAAATTTTTGCCTCCAAATTGTAAAAAAATGCCAAATCAGACATCCATTTATTATCTGCATCAGCGGTCTTTCTGTGTAAAAAAATTGTCTGGGACTCACTTTTTTATGGTAGGACACAACAATTGTTAAATTTTTCTTGTAAATTTGTTTTCACTTTTATTTTATCTATTTTGCTGTCACCAAGTGAACCAAAGTTCAAATTTCTCATCTAGATACTCGTCAGGTGTGAATTATGACTGAGACAAAATTGGCAACTTTTTTTGAAAATATTTTTTTTACCCAAACGGAAAGGCATAAATTCTGCAAAATTGTCCTTGTGTCATTTTTATGTTTTCTAAAATTGTTGCACCCAATTGTCAAAATCCCAAATCAACTTCATTTACCTACTCTCCCACAGCTGTCTATTCATGTTAAAAATATTGTCGGGACTCAATTTTTAGGGGTAGAACCCAAAAAAGTTGTTAGAACAATTTTTCGTAAAATTTTTTTTTTATTTTTATCTTATCTATTTTCT
>CAJHNH020006830.1:0-10281 GCA_905116865.2 Candidula unifasciata | reverse complement strand
TCCTAAACTTTTGTTTTCCTACCATAAACAGTGAGCCCCGACAATTTTTTTACACAGAATAGACACGTGATGAGAGTATTAAAGGATGCTGATTTGATTTTTGTACAATGGGGGCAACAATTGAGTAAATAAAAATGCCCAAAAGTGAAATTTTGCAGAATTATGCCTAGCGTTTGGCCAAAATTTATTTTTGAAAAAAAAGTTGCCAATTTAGTCTCATCTAAATTTTTCACATTGCGAGATACTCTAGATGAGAATTGGACATTTGGGAGCTCGTTGGTGACAGAACAATAAAAGAATAAAGTGACAACAAATTTTCGAAAAAGTGTTCCTAACACGTGGTTGTAGTCCTACCACCTAAACATTGGTCCCAGTCAATATTTTACACTGATGAGACATCCGTATAGGCAGAGTAGATAGTAAGCTTGAATGTCTTATTTGGCATTTTGGGTACTCTTGGGACAGCAATTGAGAAGCATCATAATAGGACCACAAGTGACATTTGTTCCGAATAATGCCTTTCGCGTTTGGCCAAAATAATATGTTGCAAAAAAAGTTCCATTTGAGTCTTATTCTTATCATTTCACACTTGCGCGATAAGCTTGAGGATAAATGGACACTTTGGGACTTCGTTGGTGACAGAAAAATAGATAGGTATAAAAGTGAAAAAAACAAATTTTCCGAAGAATTGTTCCTAACAAAAGGCCTTTGTTTGTGTCCTACCACTAAACATTGAGTCCCAGACAATTTTTTTACACATGAATAGACACGCTAGATGCAGAGTAGGTAAACTGAATGTCTGATTTGGCATTTTGGTACATCTGGGGGCAACAATTGAGATAACATAAAAATGACCACAGTGACGCATTTGGTCAGAATTTATGCCTTTCGCGTTTGGCCAAAATCATATTTTCCAAAAAAAGTTGCCAATTTAGTCTCAGTCTATCATTTCACACTTGACGAGATACTCTAGATGAGAATTGGACACTTTGGAGCTCATAGGTGACAGAAAAATAGATAAGATAAAGTGAAAAACAAATTTTACGAAGAATTGTTCCTAACAACTTGTTTGTGTCCTACCACTCAACATTGAGTCCCAGACAATTATTTTACACATGAATAGACACGCTAGATGCAGAGTAGGTAAACTGAATGTCTGATTTGGAATTTTTGTACAATCTGGGGGCAACAATTGAGATAACATAAAATGACCACAAGTGACATTTTTCCAGAATTTATGTCTTACGCATTTGGCCAAAATCATATTTTCCAAAAAGTTGCAAATTTAGTCTCAGTCTATCATTTCACACTTGACGAGATACTCTAGATGATAAATTGGACACTTTGGAGCTCGTTTATTGACAGAAAGATAGATAAGATAAAAGTGAAAAACAAATGTTACTAAGAAATGTTTCTAACAACTTGTTTGTGTCCTACCACTAAACATTGAGTCCCAGACAATTATTTTACACATGAATAGACACGCTAGATGCAGAGTAGTTAAACTGGATGTCTGATTTGGCATTTTTTGTACAATCTGGGGGCAACAATTGAGATAACATAAAAATGACCACAAGTGACAATTTTTCCAGAATTTATGCCTTACGCGTTTGGCCAAAATCATATTTTGCAAAAAAGTTGCCAATTTAGTCTCAGTCTATCATTTCACACTTGACGAGATACTCTAGATGATGAAAATTGGACACTTTGGAGCTCGTTGGTGGCAGAAAAATAGATAAGATAAAAGTGAAAAACAAATTTTACGAAGAAATGTTCCTAACAACTTGTTTGTGTCCTACCACTAAACAGTGAGTCCCAGACAATTATTTTACACATGAATAGACACGCTAGATGCAGAGTAGGTAAACTGAATGTCTGATTTGGCATTTTGGTACAATCTGGGGCAACAATTGAGATAACATAAAAATGACCACAAGTGACAATTTTGCAGAATTTATGCCTTTCGCGTTTGGCCAAAATCATATTTGCAAAAAAGTTGCCAATTTAGTCTCAGTCTATCATTTCACACTTGACGAGATACTCTAGATGAGAAATTGGACACTTTGGAGCTCGTTGGTGACAGAAAAATAGATAAGATAAAAGTGAAAAACAAATTTTACGAAGAAATGTTCCTAACAACTTGTTTGTGTCCTACCACTAAACATTGAGTCCCAGACAATTATTTTACACATGAATAGACACGCTAGATGCAGAGTAGTTAAACTGAATGTCTGATTTGGCATTTTGGTACAATCTGGGGGCAACAATTGAGATAACATAAAAATGACCACAAGTGACAATTTTGCAGAATTTATGCCTTACGCGTTTGGCCAAAATAATATTTGCAAAAAAGTTGCCAATTTAGTCTCAGTCTATCATTTCACACTTGACGAGATACTCTAGATGATAAATTGGACACTTTGGAGCTCGTTGGTGACAGAAAAATAGATAAGATAAAATGTGAAAAACAAATTTTACGAAGAATTGTTCCTAACAACTTGTTTGTGTCCTACCACTAAACATTGAGTCCCAGACAATTATTTTACACATGAATAGACACGCTAGATGCAGAGTAGTTAAACTGAATGTCTGATTTGGCATTTTGGTACAATCTGGGGGCAACAATTGAGATAACATAAAAATGACCACAAGTGACAATTTTTCAGAATTTATGCCTTTCGCGTTTGGCCAAAATCATATTTTGCAAAAAAGTTGCCAATTTAGTCTCAGTCTATCATTTCACACTTGACGAGATACTCTAGATGAGAAATTGGACACTTTGGAGCTCATTGGTGACAGAAAAATAGATAAGATAAAAGTGAAAAACAAATTTTACGAAGAAATTGTTCCTAACAAGTTGTTTGTGTCCTACCACTAAACATTGAGTCCCAGACAATTATTTTACACATGAATAGACACGCTAGATGCAGAGTAGTTAAACTGAATGTCTGATTTGGCATTTTTGTAAAATTTGGGGGCAACAATTGAGATAACATAAAAATGACCACAAGTGACATTTTTGCAGAATTTATGCCTTTCGCGTTTGGCCAAAATCATATTTTCTAAAAAGTTGCCAATTTAGTCTCAGTCTATCATTTCACACTTGACGAGATACTCTAGATGATAAATTGGACACTTTGGAGCTCGTTGGTGACAGAAAAATAGATAAGATAAAAGTGAAAAAACAAATTTTACGAAGAATTGTTCCTAACAACTTGTTTGTGTCCTACCACTAAACATTGAGTCCCAGACAATTATTTTACACATGAATAGACACGCTAGATGCATAGTAGTTAAACTAGATGTCTGATTTGGCATTTTTGTACAATCTGGGGGCAACAATTGAGATAACATAAAAATGACAACAAGTGACATTTTTTGCAGAATTTATGCCTTACGCGTTTGGCCAAAATAATATTTGCAAAAAAAGTTGCCAATTTAGTCTCAGTCTATCATTTCACACTTGACGAGATACTCTAGATGATAAATTGGACACTTTGGAGCTCGTTGGTGACAGAAAAATAGATAAGATAAAAGTGAAAAACAAATTTTACGAAGAAATGTTCCTAACAACTTGTTTGTGTCCTACCACTAAACATTGAGTCCCAGACAATTATTTTACACATGAATAGACACGCTAGATGCAGAGTAGTAAAACTGGATGTCTGATTTGGCATTTTTGTACAATCTGGGGGCAACAATTGAGATAACATAAAAATGACCACAAGTGACATTTTGCAGAATTTATGCCCTTACGCGTTTGGCCAAAATCATATTTTTGCAAAAAGTTGCCAATTTAGTCTCAGTCTATCATTTCACACTTGACGAGATACTCTAGATGATAAATTGGACACTTTGGAGCTCGTTGGTGACAGAAAAATAGATAAGATAAAAGTGAAAAACAAATTTTACGAAGAATTGTTCCTAACAACTTGTTTGTGTCCTACCACTAAACATTGAGTCCCAGACAATTATTTTACACATGAATAGACACGCTAGATGCAGAGTAGTTAAACTGAATGTCTGATTTGGCATTTTTGTACAATCTGGGGGCAACTATTGAGATAACATAAAAATGACCACAAGTGACAATTTTGCAGAATTTATGCCTTCCGCGTTTAGCCAAAATAATATTCTCAAAAAAAGTTGCCAATTTAGTCTCAGTCTATCATTTCACACTTGACGAGATACTCTAGATGATAAATTGGACACTTTGGAGCTCATAGGTGACAGACAAATAGATAAGATAAAAGTGAAAAACAAATTTTACGAAGAATTGTTCCTAACAACTTGTTTGTGTCCTACCACTAAACATTGAGTCCCAGACAATTATTTTACACATGAATAGACACGCTAGATGCAGAGTAGGTAAACTGAATGTCTGATTTGGCATTTTGGTACAATCTGGGGGGGCAACAATTGAGATAACATAAAAATGACCACAAGTGACAATTTTCCAGAATTTATGCCTTACGCGTTTGGCCAAAATAATATTTGCAAAAAAGTTGCCAATTTAGTCTCAGTCTATCATTTCACACTTGACGAGATACTCTAGATGATAAATTGGACACTTTGGAGCTCGTTGGTGACAGAAAAATAGATAAGATAAAAGTGAAAAACAAATTTTACGAAGAATTGTTCCTAACAACTTGTTTGTGTCCTACCACTAAACAGTGAGTCCCAGACAATTATTTTACACATGAATAGACACGCTAGATGCAGAGTAGTTAAACTGGATGTCTGATTTGGCATTTTGGTACAATCTGGGGGCAACAATTGAGATAACATAAAAATGACCACAAAGTGACATTTTTGCAGAATTTATGCCTTACGCGTTTGGCCAAAATCATATTTTCAAAAAAGTTGCCAATTTAGTCTCAGTCTATCATTTCACACTTGACGAGATACTCTAGATGATAAATTGGACACTTTGGAGCTCGTTGGTGACAGAAAAATAGATAAGATAAAAGTGAAAAACAAATTTTACGAAGAATTGTTCCTAACAACTTGTTTGTGTCCTACCACTAAACATTGAGTCCCAGACAATTATTTTACACATGAATAGACACGCTAGATGCAGAGTAGTTAAACTGGATGTCTGATTTGGCATTTTTGTACAATCTGGGGGCAATAATTGAGATAACATAAAAATGACCACAAGTGACATTTTTCCAGAATTTATGGCTTTCGCGTTTGGCCAAAAATAATATTTTCCAAAAAGTTGCCAATTTAGTCTCAGTCTATCATTTCACACTTGACGAGATACTCTAGATGATAAATTGGACACTTTGGAGCTCGTTGGTGACAGAAAAATAGATAAGATAAAAGTGAAAAACAAATTTTACGAAGAATTGTTCCTAACAACTTGTTTGTGTCCTACCACTAAACATTGAGTCCCAGACAATTATTTTACACATGAATAGACACGCTAGATGCAGAGTAGGTAAACTGAATGTCTGATTTGGCATTTTGGTACAATCTGGGGGCAACAATTGAGATAACATAAAAATGACCACAAGTGACATTTTTGCAGAATTTATGCCTTTCGCGTTTGGCCAAAATCATATTTTCAAAAAAGTTGCCAATTTAGTCTCAGTCTATCATTTCACACTTGACGAGATACTCTAGATGATAAATTGGACACTTTGGAGCTCATAGGTGACAGAAAAATAGATAAGATAAAAGTGAAAAACAAAGTTTACGAAGAATTGTTCCTAACAACTTGTTTGTGTCCTACCACTAAACAGTGAGTCCCAGACAATTATTTTACACATGAATAGACACGCTAGATGCAGAGTAGTTAAACTGGATGTCTGATTTGGCATTTTTGTACAATCTGGGGGCAACAATTGAGATAACATAAAAATGACCACAAGTGACAATTTTTCCAGAATTTATGCCTTACGCGTTTGGCCAAAATCATATTTTCCAAAAACGTTGCCAATTTAGTCTCAGTCTATCATTTCACACTTGACGAGATACTCTAGATGAGAAATTGGACACTTTGGAGCTCATAGGTGACAGAAAAATAGATAAGATAAAAGTGAAAAACAAATTTTACGAAGAAATGTTCCTAACAACTTGTTTTGTGTCCTACCACTAAACAGTGAGTCCCAGACAATTATTTTACACATGAATAGACACGCTAGATGCAGAGTAGTTAAACTGGATGTCTGATTTGGCATTTTTGTACAATCTGGGGGCAACAATTGAGATAACATAAAAATGACCACAAGTGACATTTTTTTCCAGAATTTATGCCTTACGCGTTTGGCCAAAATCATATTTTTCAAAAAAGTTGCCAATTTAGTCTCAGTCTATCATTTCACACTTGACGAGATACTCTAGATGATAAATTGGACACTTTGGAGCTCGTTGGTGACAGAAAAATAGATAAGATAAAAGTGAAAAACAAATTTTACGAAGAATTGTTCCTAACAACTTGTTTGTGTCCTACCACTAAACATTGAGTCCCAGACAATTATTTTACACATGAATAGACACGCTAGATGCAGAGTAGGTAAACTGAATGTCTGATTTGGCATTTTGGTACAATCTGGGGGCAACAATTGAGATAACATAAAAATGACCACAAGTGACATTTTTCCAGAATTTATGCCTTTCGCGTGTGGCCAAAATCATATTTTCCAAAAAAGTTGCCAATTTAGTCTCAGTCTATCATTTCACACTTGACGAGATACTCTAGATGATAAATTGGACACTTTGGAGCTCGTTTGGTGACAGAAAAATAGATAAGATAAAAGTGAAAAACACATTTTACGAAGAAATGTTCCTAACAACTTGTTTGTGTCCTACCACTAAACATTGAGTCCCAGACAATTATTTTACACATGAATAGACACGCTAGATGCAGAGTAGTTAAACTGGATGTCTGATTTGGCATTTTTGTACAATCTGGGGGCAACCATTGAGATAACATAAAAATGACCACAAGTGACATTTTTCCAGAATTTATGCCTTTCGCGTTTGGCCAAAATCATATTTTCAAAAAAGTTGCCAATTTAGTCTCAGTCTATCATTTCACACATGACGAGATACTCTAGATGATAAATTGGACACTTTGGAGCTCATAGGTGACAGAAAAATAGATAAGATAAAAGTGAAAAACAAATTTTACGAAGAATATTCCTAACAACTTGTTTGTGTCCTACCACTAAACAGTGAGTCCCAGACAATTATTTTACACATGAATAGACACGCTAGATGCAGAGTAGTTAAACTGAATGTCTGATTTGGCATTTTGGTACAATCTGGGGGCAACAATTGAGATAACATAAAAATGACCACAAGTGACAATTTTTCAGAATTTATGCCTTTCGCGTCTGGCCAAAATCATATTTTCCAAAAAGTTGCCAATTTAGTCTCAGTCTATCATTTCACACTTGACGAGATACTCTAGATGATAAATTGGACACTTTGGAGCTCGTTGGTGACAGAAAAATAGATAAGATAAAAGTGAAAAACAAATTTTACGAAGAATTGTTCCTAACAACTTGTTTGTGTCCTACCACTAAACATTGAGTCCCAGACAATTATTTTACACATGAATAGACACGCTAGATGCAGAGTAGTTAAACTGAATGTCTGATTTGGCATTTTTGTACAATCTGGGGGCAACAATTGAGATAACATAAAAATGACCACAAGTGACATTTTCCAGAATTTATGCCTTTCGCGTTTGGCCAAAATCATATTTTCCAAAAAGTTGCCAATTTAGTCTCAGTCTATCATTTCACACTTGACGAGATACTCTAGATGATAAATTGGACACTTTGGAGCTCGTTGGTGACAGAAAAATAGATAAGATAAAAGTGAAAAACAAATTTTACGAAGAAATGTTCCTAACAACTTGTTTGTGTCCTACCACTAAACATTGAGTCCCAGACAATTATTTTACACATGAATAGACACGCTAGATGCAGAGTAGGTAAACTGAATGTCTGATTTGGCATTTTTGTACAATCTGGGGGCAACAATTGAGATAACATAAAAATGACCACAAGTGACATTTTCCCAGAATTTATGCCTTACGCGTTTGGCCAAAATAATATTTTCCAAAAAGTTGCCAATTTAGTCTCAGTCTATCATTTCACACTTGACGAGATACTCTAGATGATAAATTGGACACTTTGGAGCTCATAGGTGACAGAAAAATAGATAAGATAAAAGTGAAAAACAAATTTTACGAAGAAATGTGTTCCTAACAACTTGTTTGTGTCCTACCACTAAACAGTGAGTCCCAGACAATTATTTTACACATGAATAGACACGCTAGATGCAGAGTAGGTAAACTGAATGTCTGATTTTGGCATTTTTGTACAATCTGGGGCAACATTGAGATAACATAAAAAATGACCACAAGTGACAATTTTTCCAGAATTTATGCCTTACGCGTTTGGCCAAAATAATATTTGCAAAAAAAGTTGCCAATTTAGTCTCAGTCTATCATTTCACACTTGACGAGATACTCTAGATGATAAATTGGACACTTTGGAGCTCGTTGGTGACAGAAAAATAGAAAAGATAAAAGTGAAAAACAAATTTTACGAAGAATTGTTTCTAACAACTTGTTTGTGTCCTACCACTAAACAGTGAGTCCCAGACAATTATTTTACACATGAATAGACACGCTAGATGCAGAGTAGGTAAACTGAATGTCTGATTTGGCATTTTGGTACAATCTGGGGGCAACAATTGAGATAACATAAAAATGACCACAAGTGACATTTTTCCAGAATTTATGCCTTTCGCGTTTGGCCAAAATAATATTTTCCCAAAAAGTTGCCAATTTAGTCTCAGTCTATCATTTCACACTTGACGAGATACTCTAGATGATAAATTGGACACTTTGGAGCTCGTTGGTGACAGAAAATAGATAAGATAAAAAGTGAAAAACAAATTTTACTAAGAAATTGTTCCTAACAACTTGTTTGTGTCCTACCACTAAACAGTGAGTCCCCAGACAATTATTTTACACATGAATAGACACGCTAGATGCAGAGTAGGTAACTGAATGTCTGATTTGGCATTTTTGTACAATCTGGGGGCAACAATTGAGATAACATAAAAATGACCACAAGTGACAATTTTCCAGAATTTATGCCTTTCGCGTTTGGCCCAAAATCATATTTTCCAAAAAGTTGCCAATTTAGTCTCAGTCTATCATTTCACACTTGACGAGATACTCTAGATGATAAATTGGACACTTTGGAGCTCATAGGTGACAGAAAAATAGATAAGAATAAAAGTGTTACACATGAGTAGACACGCTAGATTGCAGAGTTAGTTAAACTGGATGTGTCTGATTTGGCATTTTTTTTTTTTTTTGTACAATCTGGTGGCAACAATTGAAGATAACATAAATTGACCACAAGTGACATTTTGCAGAATTTAATGCCTTTCGCGTTTGGCCAAATAAAATCATTTTTTCCAAAAAGTTGCCAATTTAGTCTCAGTCTAGATCATTTCAACTACATTGACGAGAATACCTCTAGATGAAGATTGGACCACTTTGGAGGCTCGTTGGTGACAGAAAAATAGATAAGATAAACAGTGAAAAACAAATTTTACGAAGACATGTTCCTAACAACTTTGTTATGTGTCCTACCACTAAACATTGAGTCCCAGACAATTATTTTACACATGAATAGACACGCTAGATGCAGAGTAGTTTAACTGGATGTCTGATTTGGCATTTTTGTACAATCTGGGGGCAACAATTGCAGATACATAAAAATGTGACTCACAATTGACAATTTTGGCAGAGATTATGCTTAAACGCGTTGTGCGCAAAATGATATATTTGCAAAAAAGTTGCCAATTTAGTCTCATCTATCATTTCCACACTTTGTGCGAGATACGTCTAGATGAATAAAGTTTGACGGCTTTGGAGGGGCTCGTTGGTGACAGAAAAATAGATAAGATAAAAGTGAAAAAACAAATTTTACGAAGAGATTGTTCCTTTAACAACTTGGTTGTGTCCCTACCACTACTAAACAGTGAGTCCCCAGAAAATTTATTTTACCCATGAATAGATACGCTAGGATGCAGGTAGTTAACTGGATGTCTGATTTTGGCATATTTGTACAATCTGGGGCTAACAGTTGAGTAACATAAAAATGGCCACAAGTGACGATTTTATAGAAATTTAAGTTCCTTTTTTTTCCCCAATCTTTTCGCGTTGCCAAAATCATATTTTCCAAAAGTTGCCAATTTAGTCTCCAGTCTATCATTTCACACTTGACGAGATACTCTAATGAT
>CAJHNH020006829.1:0-10283 GCA_905116865.2 Candidula unifasciata | reverse complement strand
AAGCCGCAAGTATTAGTTGAACTACAGGGGTTTGTAAACTGAACAACTGTGTATGGCATATGTATTTGATTATTTGATGTATTATTATATATGATGATGATAGCAAAATAGGAAACATTTCCATGATTCCATTTACAGGAGAAGTCAAACAACTAGGTGTTTGTTATTTGAGACTAACCTGGGCTAATAAGACCGGCTTGTTAACTTCTTGTTATTAATATATTACTATTTGTCTGCTTTGCGAATTCAGCTTAGTTTTAGTGTTATCTGTTGATCACATCGGTTGGAGAGATATTGTTGACCTTAATAAACTTCTTATTGTTGTGTAATCTTGAATCTGGTTGGTTTAGTTCTATTGATTATTTAGAATCAGGTTTAGTAACTTGTATTAGTCGTCATATAGAGTTAGAGTCAGAACTGCACTGGTACAACAGTACTTCAAGGGTCGCAGACATTCCTGCGGCCTCTGTTTAAAGAACCTATCTTCTTCTCTTATCTATCTCTTTTGAATTGATCCAAGGGTGAGAGTACTTAATTGCTCCGCGTAACGACATACCTACTTAGTCTATATTGTCTTCTCACTATTATCTTTTATGGTCTTTAACGGTTCCTCATTTTCTCTTATATCTACCTAAACTACTCTTTCATACCTTTAAGCCTTACAACCACCCATCGGGGAAATCACTCTGGGACATTAATAAGCCGCTTTATACGACATGCTTGTTGGGAAAGGGAGTCTGTTTTTTGCCCCCACCCCCACATGGGGCCCGAGCTCCCTAGGAGAAGTTATTTACTAAAAACATCAATAAGATGGTGACTGCTTCTGGCTATTATGATTTGCGTCCCTACATTCTTGCCTGAGACTTTGACCCAGATGTAATTGTCTTTCTTGTCTGATGATGTCATGTTTGCTGTTTCTTTCTGGAGCCAGTCAGAGTTGTAATTCGAAAGTGGTAGAAGGGGGTCGGGGGAGTTGTGGAGCATGTAAAGAGAATTTTTGTTATCTTACAAGTGAACAGTGCCTTATTGAAAAGATAAGCAATGGGAAACATTCGCTACCTTTACCTACATTTCTATTAGCTAGACTAATACATACAATAGCCGATTACAACCAGAGTTATTCAGCACTTGTACAAAAGATACAAAAGAAATAGAAATTAAACAATGCACAGACGTCTTGATTGCGGCACGCCTTGTACAACATTCAGTCTCGGTTGTCCGAGAAGGGTGCACCCGACTCATTCCTAATCCTTGCGCGGTTAATACAACAGACTGGCCCCTAGCATTTAGTACTGTGTGTGCTCCCAGCATTTAGTGTGTTTTCGTTTGGTTTATGCAACGGACCAACATCACGGCACAAGGGTAGTAACCCATAAGTGTTCCCCTCTACTTCTCACTCAAGCCTGAGTTCGAAGTATCTTAGCGCAGTGCACCAACTCGATAGCACCGGCCAAAATGCTGAAATATTTTGGGTCGCTGCTAACACTGAGCAGAGACTGCTTCTGCTTCTGTTCCAGGGACTTGTACTTTCTCCCATCGAATATGCTCTTGCTATCCTCACTGTCAGCCAAACTCAAATTGAAAGTCTCGAGAAGGCGCAAAATGAAGCAATGCGCATAATTCTGAGGTGCACTGGAGACAGCTCTTGTGTAGCAATGAGGTACTTTCTTGACTTCCCTATCATGAACTACAGGATCAAGATCTGGAGGGCTCGTGCATACCACAAGATAAGCTCAGATCTGAAGCACCCTTTGCACCACATGCTCTTCAAGAAAAAGGGCAATAGGCTTAAAAGGGGCAAATCCTGGCTGGGTAGGGCAGAGGATGACATCATGCAGGTTTGCAGCCTTACAGACATCCATCCAGGTGAGGAGCGGATACCAGCCCAATCTCACATTCTCCTTTGTCGTGACGCTCGATAGGAGTTGTCGGGAGCAGAATCCAGCTGCTGTCAATGCCGAGGTACGCGCGCCTATCAGTGACAAGTCAGATCAGACAGGTGTGGTGATCTTCACAGACGGGTCCGTTATACGAGGACATAAGAGTGCACGGGCATTTAAAGCTCGCTCTTCAGGCAAAACAGTTCAAGAAGCCAGTGGTGCCTTCTCCGTGACCACCAGCAGCATGACGATGAAGTTGATGGCGGTGACACAAGCTTTCATGTGGCTAGAATTACAGGACTATTCCCGCGAGTGTGTGCTGAGTGATTTTTTTTGGGCGTGATCCGGCGGGTCGATGTAGGCTAGTTACGCAGACAGTGGTTTTAGTCATTGCAAAACTCTCCTGTGTGTGCAGCTACCTTCCTATTCGTCCCATGGGATGCAGGCGTTGTTATGCCTGGACAGCGCGATAGGATACTCTTTTTAGGGCTGTACCGAATAGTGATTTTCACTATTCGACCGAATACGAATAATGGGACCAACTATTCGGCCGAATACGAATAGTGTATAGTGTATAAAATATATCTAAAAAAAAAAAATAAAAAAAAACATGCAAATGTACGCTGAAATTTTACTCCAAATAAAGTAGCACAGAATAGTCATCTTCTCCTTAAGCATTCTGAGCCCTTGAGGTTTACTGCTGAAGATATCATTCGTCTCCATTCATCTCTCTGGCTGGCCTTCTCTGCACAATTTGTGACACCAGTTGTTTGCAGGTCTGACTGGACATTATCTCTCGAACTTCTTTTTTGTCTGCCTCGTGGTCTACGCCCATTCCTCTCTCAGGTGTATACAGATTTACTTCTCTGTCATCTGACAGTCTTTCAATATGCCCCAACCATTTTAGTCTGTTAGCTCTCATGATGCCAGTGATCAATGGTGATTTAAACAGATTAAGTCTCTTTGTTGCTTCTCACTCTCCACTCCCCCGCTGTTTGCATCTTTGTTGGGTCCAAAGATTTGTCGCAAGACTGCTTTCGAAAACCTGTAAAAAGGCCTCATCTCTTTTATTAATGCTTCAAGTTTCAGAGCCATATAAAACGACTGGTCTTATCAATGTTTTACATATTTTGATCTTAGTGTTGCGAGATAGAGACTTTGACTTTAGCAGATGTTGAAGGGCATAGTATACTTTATTTCTAGATTATTTTCTAGATTGTAATTCTTCTCTCAGCATGTTGGAGCAGTTAAAGTTTGCACCCAAGTACATATGTGTTTCCCTTCATTTGGTACAGCCCTAACTGTTTTCGATTTCCAACTGCCAAGGGATTGTTTACATGCGCAACAATACACACGGCTTTTGATCTTACAACCGAGAAACCAGGGGAAATTACTAGAGGTCCACATAAAAAATCCCAGACTTCACCCGGTACCTCCAGCACTCAAGGCTGACACGATATCTCGAGACAACCCAGCATTAAGTAATGTGTGTTCTAGCATCATTTAATTCTGTGTGTGCTTCTGGCACTTAGTAATGTATGTTCTCCCATCATTTAGTTCTGTGTGTGCTTCTGGCACTTAGTAATGTATGTTCTCCCAGCGTTTAGTTCTGTGTGTGCTTCTGGCACTTAGTAATGTGTGTTCTCCCATCATTTAGTACTGCGTGTGCTCCTGGCACTTAGTAATGTGTGTTCCCATCATTTAATACTGCGTGTGCTTCTGGCACTTAGTAATGTGTGTTATTCCATCATTTAGTACTGCGTATGCTTCTGGCACTTAGTAATGTGTGTTCTCCCAGAATTTAGTACTGTGTGTGCTTCTGGCACTTAGTAATGTGTGTTCTCCTATCATTTAGTACTGCGTGTGCTTCTGGCACTTAGTAATGTGTGTTCTCCCTGCATTTAATACTGTGTGTGCTTCTGGCACTTAGTAATGTGTGTTCCCCTATCATTTAGTACTGCGTGTGCTTCTGGCACTTAGTAATGTGTGTTCTCCCTGCATTTAATACTGTGTGTGCTTCTGGCACTTAGTAATGTGTGTTCCCCTATCATTTACTACTGTGTGTGCTTCTGGCACTTAGTAATGTGTGTTCTCCCAGAATTTAGTTCTGTGTGTGCTTCTGGCACTTAGTAATGTGTGTTCCCATTATTTAGTTCTGTGTGTGCTTCTGGCACTTAGTAATGTATGTTCTCCCATAATTTAGTTATGTGTGTGCTTCGGGCACTTAGTAATATGTGTTCTCCCATCATAGTTCTGTGTGTGCTTCTGGCACTTAGTAATGTGTGTTCTTCCATCATTTAGTTCTGTGTTTGCTTCTGGCACTTAGTAATGTGTGTTCTCCCATTATTTAGTTCTGTGTGTGCTTCCGGCACTTAGTAATGTGTGTTCTCCCAGCATTTAGTATTATGTGTGCTTCTGGCACTTAGTAATATGTGTTCTCCCATCATTTAGTACTGTGTGTGTTCTGGCACTTAGTAATATGTGTTCTCCCAGCATTTAGTACTATGTGTGCTTCTGGCACTTAGTAATGTCTGTTCTCCCAGCATTTAGCACTATATGTGCTTCTGGCACTTAGTAATATGTGTTCTCCCAGCATTTAGTACTATGTGTGTTTCTGGCACTTAGTAATATGTGTTCTCCCAGCATTTAGTACTATGTGTGTTTCTGGCACTTAGTAATGTGTGTTCCCATCGTTTAGTACTGTATTCTCCCATCATTTATTTCTGTGTGTGCTCCCATCATTTATTACAGTGTGTGCTCTCTGCTTCAGTACTGTGTGTGCTCCCATTATTTAGTACTGTGTGGCTCCCTGCTTCAGTACTGTGTGTGCTCCCATTATTTAGTACAGTGTGCTCCCATCATTTAGTACAGTGTGCTCCCATCATTTAGTTCAGTGTGCTCCCATCGTTTAGTACAGTGTGCTCCCATTATTTAGTACTGTCTGTGCTCCCTGCTTCAGTACCGTACTCACGGGAAGCCCGTGTAACTGGGACGAGGCTGGCACCAGCCCCTTGCAGTGTTAGAGGCGGCAACAATTTTTTGCTGAATCAAATGTTATCACGGGACTCGACACGTGCCCACCAGCGCACACAGGGCTGTCGTTGTTCTGGATGTTTCTGGCTACACTAGAATCTGCACACTACAATGGTTCTCAGACTGTGGAGGTTCTCTAGGCTGTACAGTCACCTGTTGACGCTTAGGATTGAATAGTACTGAGCTCAGTTTTACACCCCGAATAAGTTTGTTGGAGGCAGTGGCACCAACATAAAGTAATCTTAGGATGGAAAGGGGGGGGGGATTGGGGGAGGGGGGTGAAGGTTTGGGGTGGGGGGTTGGGGGTGGTGGTGTTGAGAGCTCAGTACACGCATAATTCTCTAGAAGTCTTAAGTTTATTATTATTATTTATTTATATTATTTTTGTTGATGTTATTGTTGTTGTTGTTATTCGACAGAGGGCCCAGTCTTCTTTACATTTTCTAGACCAGTGGAGGTGAATCTTTAGTCCTCTTTAAATGTTGTGGAAAAAGGGGGGGGGGGGGGGAGGTGAGGCTGTGTGGCGGGTAACTTCGCTTTAACTAGCGAATGCACTATGTGCACTTCACAGAGGGAATTACAAACAGTAAATCTTAAAAAGGGTTTATATTACCCCCAGCCTTGCTGGTTAAATTAGAGGATTTGGGGTTTGCCCACATCTGATTCCCTACTGTATTAAAACTTGTATATTTAAATGTTCTTAAGTTCACTGACAATGTTTACAGTTAAAAGGAAACTCCATAAAGCTGTAGGGGAACATTAAAACTAACATTTATTAGGATTTTCAAATCAATATAAATTCAAATGATAACTAAATGGCTGTGGATATAAAATCCGGTTATAAAAAGATAGTGGTCAACCTGTCCACTTAGCTGTAGCTTATGTCAGCTTCTGGCTAAGCCTCGGTGACACATCAGGCAGGCCGAATCTTCCGGTCCAGTCCGGACAATCGGGTATCTGCAGCTTAGCTTAGGATCTACTTCTGGACTACCATCTGGAATACAATCTGGAACTAGAACAATAGAACAGTCCTTATACAAACAGTCAGGAAGTTCTAACTAACTGGAGACAACAATACCTCCAGTCTTTAAACTGTTACACTACACACATACATATGGAGTAGGATAGTAACAGGTGTTCACATTCTACTGGTATAGAATGGGAATGTATACAGAACATGGTTCATAATCCTGATGGGAAAATATTTAGGAAACCAGTTTCATGAATGCTCTCAAGAACAAGAGTTTACATCACACAAAAAGAAAGGACATTCCTCAGTGTAAATAGTTCTGATGTCTGCACACTTGTACTCCTTTAAAGGGTTAACATGCTTACACACACAGACATACACAGTCATATTTCACAATATTCTCGTTTTAACCACATGGGTTCACATTACAATGAATGACAGCAGGGAGTGAGTTTACCAAGACCAGGAACTCATAACAGGTGCTTTGCACTGTTTGAAAATAAATGGGATTGACATATCTCCATCAATATACTGGGTGCTGGGATAGATGTCAAAATACAATCATAGATGACAATGGGCTTTCCATCTGTCACAGTATTAACATAAAATATACCACACTCACTCCAGTTTAAATCTAAATCCACACATGTGCTAATCTTATTCAGCAAGAGTTTAGAAGTGGTGAGGGGTGAAATATAATTATTACATTTGTAAGGCCAGCTGCTGTAAAACTGAAATGTATTCCTGGTAATAGGGAAATATATCTACAACAATAATAATTACAAGCAGGGGCCATACATCTCTTTTCTGCTTCTTCTTCTCTGACAGTGTGAATATTAAATTCAGCCTCACTGTGTTATTCACTTTCCAAGCTCTTAAACTAGTCTCAGCATTATCTGGACTAAATCTAAATTAAAGCAAGACAGTGGTTTATTAAGCTAATATCACCATGTGGTAAAATCAACTTAGAAGGGATTAGGTATAATGAATATACACTTCATTCCTTTTTAATTGTCCCACCATGCTGGAAACCGAAACTGGCCGAGATTTCACATGAGGACATAATTATCACTTAATTAATATAAGTATAATAATTAAAAATACCAATGCACGTTTCTAGTAGCAAATAAACATTAATTCAATCATCAAATCGATAATATGTTTGCATACATGTACCATACTAGATCATAAAATGTGGTTAGTGAGGATAAAGAAATTTATCATAGTTTTTGAGCCATGTGGGCATTAAATTTCAGAATTTAACCTGTGGAATTAATTCAGAGGAATAAGCAGCAATACATCAAATTAAACTTATTCTTTTAAACTCACCCCTGGCAGGGAATTCAAACTCAGGCAACAAGACAACAGAACTAACTGAACTGTGTCGATTGGGGAGAACAAAATCTTGACTCCCCCAATCTAGCCTGGAATGAAAAATGGCAGATGGGAAGTCCTACCAAGGGGGAAGTTACTCTTTGTTACCCCTTGCACTACTCTTCGCCTTTATTACCTTTCAACTCTTTAATTATAATTTTGCTACAATGAAGCATTAGGAAAGGAGTAAGAAATTTCTTACTTAGTCCAGTGTTATTATGCTAATTAAAAGCAATAGAAAAATGTTTAGAACTTTGGTAATAATATTATCTAAACAAAGCACTTTTTAAAAGGACAGAAACAGCTGTCCAGACCAGCTCGTCACAGGCTGTACCTGTAAGTAAAAGTAAATAAAGGACCCTTTTCCACGCCTTTAGACGTAAAGAGCATATAGGGCTAGACCTATATTTTTATAGACCAATCGGCACAAGATGGGTGATGTGGTCAGCATCATGCCGTCCGCCTTTACTTTCCCGAGACTGCACCTGGTACCCACTCAAGGCTGGGTCGACCTGGGAGCCAAGGTCATTTTTGAAATAAGTCCGGCTCCGCCAGGGAGCGAACCCACGACCTTCCGATCCGCGGCTAGTATCTAGCCGCTCAGCCACGGCGACTCCCTGAGGCTGTACCTGACCCAAGTAATTTTGTTTGAAATGGGGTGACCTTGAGGTGTTTGGTGCTTAGCTGGGGAAAACAAATCGTCACGTTTAACCAGCCTCCCCGAAAAGGCAGCTTTAGCTTATAACTGTGACAAGCTTATGTGCCCTTAAAAAAAAAAAAAAACTCCTTGCAGTGTTGATGCGCTCAAAAGAGACAAACCCAAATACCGTCCTAACGGGCAACGAAGTCGTCTACCGGTGAGCTATTGGGCCAACCAGTCGCCGATGTTGAGGTGCCAGAGTCCCCATGTTTCTCGCCCATGTCCAGCCCGATTCAAATTGCTGCTGGTACCGCAATAATTGAAGCTCTTTGCTACCTGCTGAAGATGGGAAGCACGCACTTATGGATATGTCCCGAGTCCTATGATGTTAATTATAAACATCCTCGTGTGGGTTGTGGAGTCCCATTGTAGGTAACATTAGCTTTCTCCTCAACAAGCATGTCGTAAGAGTCGATTAATTGGTGGCTTCTTTCAAAGTCGGAGTGCATCTGCCTGAAAGGCAAAGAGCCAACAGTCTGCATACAAATAAGCGAGTTCGGTAAAACGGATATACACGCAAAACTCGGGTACTGGAACAAAGCCAAAGTTCAGAAATGGACGAACAACCAGGTGTTTCCGCCGAGATTCACAGCTGGTGAACCCAGACAACAAACAACAATTCTGAACGCAGCTCACTATCCTGAGACATCTAATTTCGAAGTCAACTGCAATTGGGCAGGTAGCAGACCGCTTTGCGATGATCTTGTCAACGACATGATTAGTGTATCTTTCAGTAAGCAATAGCCAACTGATTGAAATCATTCTGCTGTGGGCCACATTGGGCTCGTAGTCTGTTCATCCATTCCGTGAATCATGTGCAATCCTTTCGATATCATGAATGAAATCCGGTTCAGCACTATTTGTTCTCAACGTTTGTCTTACTATTTCACTTCAGCGTTGTTCTTTTCTCAGTCCATTTACTTCTCATTTCAGTGCCTATTTAGTGATCCTCACTTCGCTTCTCCCAATGAAGCGCCCAACATCTCAAAATTTTTTAAAATTATATCAAGTTCATCAACTACCCCAGGCATTTGTTATCGAATGCCTTTACTGAACTCAGAATTGCTTAGACAAAGGCGTGGGAAAAGGCCCTTTACTTACTTTACTATAGAAGTAAACTAAAAGACCTTTTCCCACGCTTTCAGGCATATTGGGAATATAGGGCTAGACCTATATTTTATAGACCAATTGGCACAAGATAGGTGAGGTGGTCAGCATCACACCGACCGCCTTTACCTCCCAGAACTGCACCTGGCATCCACGCAAGGCTGGGTCGACCTGGGAATCAAGGTCATTTTTGAAAAAAGTTCGGCTCCGCTAGGACGCAAACTCACGACCTTCCGGTCTGCAGGCGGGCGACTAGCCGCCAACGTCACAGCGACTCCCGCATGCATATAAGGCCTTATGTAAAGATTTTATTTGTAAACATGATACTGCAGTAGAAACTCGGTTATCCAGCTCTCGAAAAACCCTTGCTCCATTTTATACGGCCTAATTTTTAGGCTGTACATGATTTTATTGTTCCGACACTTACGTCAGATAAATTTGATCTTAAAATATTGTCAATATTTTCAATGTAGGACTTCCTTTTTCCCGTAAAAACAAACGTTTCAAGCTGACTGTGATACGTAAGAAACATCTATAAAGTACTGCTCTGCACTAAGAAGTCAGAAAATATGAACAAGAGCAGTTTTTGATATTTAAAAAAAGTGTGTTTTAATGATATGGATGGGTGGTTTTTATCTGGCCTAAACTTTCGACGTATGAGTCTGGATACTGCACAACCTACTGTATTTGAAATATATCTTTTATTTTCTAATTCAGCACAGTACAAATATTATTATTATCAATATTCACTTAAACAAGGATTGGTCCCTTGAAGCACCCTTGAAAATGTGTAAGAGGCTCCCAGTGTTTTCTTTGCAATCCGTGAGGACCAGTGTTGGGTTGCCACCTTGAACGGTTTAGGTTTGATGGGGTTTCGGTCAGTGGTATGAGAATCAGACTGTGGAAGAGATCCAGTCCTCACCACGTTTACATTCCGGAAGACAGCAAAGATATGCGGTCTCCAACTTAGATTGCGAAGACGGTACACAATTTAGTCAGTTAATTTCCCGTGTAGTTTCTGGGTTCCATGGTTGGGGAATGGAATGGGGGAGGGAAGATGATCCACTGCTCCCTAAGAAGCATGTCGTAGAAGTCGACTAACAGTCTGCATACAGATAGGCCATATTTGTATAACGGATGCGCTCGCAAAACTCAAGCTCTGAAACAAGGCTAAGTCCAGAAATGGGCGAACAACCAGAACTTTCCACCGTAGTCGCCC
>CAJHNH020006828.1:0-10290 GCA_905116865.2 Candidula unifasciata | reverse complement strand
CTTTTACCCCCTTTTTTCCCAAAAAAAAATTTGCAAAAAAAGTTCCCAAATTTAGTCTGTCTTCATTTCACCTGCGAGTCTCTAGATGAAAAAATGGCATTTTGGAGCTCTGACAGAAAAAATTAAGAATAAAGTGAAAAACAAAATTTTACGTAACAATGTTGCTAACAGACTTGTTTGTGTCCTACCACTAAACATTGAGTCCCCAGACATTATTTTAACACATGAATAGACACGCTAGATGCAGAGTAGTTAAACTGGATGTCTGTTTTGGCATTTTTGTACAATTCTGGGGGCAACAATTGAGATAACACAAAAATGACCACAAGTGACATTTTTCCAGAATTTATGCCTTTACGTCGTTTGGCCAAATAATATTTGCAAAAAAGTTGCCAATTTAGTCTCAGTCTATCATTTCACACTTGACAAGATACTCTATCTGAGAAATTGGGACCACTTTGGAGCTCGTAGGGGCGCAGAAAACTAGATAAGATAAAAGTGAAAAACACATTTTACGGAAGAAATGTTTCACTAACAACTGTTTGTGTCCCTACCACTAAACAGTGAGTTCCGGACAAATTATTTTACACCATGAAAAGACACGCTAGATTGCAGAGTATGGTAAACTGAACGCTGATTTGCATTTTGGTACAATCTGGTGGCAACAATTTGAGGATAACATAAAAATCACCCACAGGACATTTTTTTCCAGAGTTTAATGCCTTGCACGTTTTGGCAAATCATTTTTTCAAAAGCTTGCCAATTATTCTTCAGTCTATCATTTCACGCTTGCAAGATACTCTAGATGATAAATTGACCTTGGAGCTCTTTGGTGACGGAAAATAGATAAGATGCAGGTGAAAAACAAATTTTACGAAAATTGTTCCAACACTTGTTTGACCTACCACTAAACATTGAGTCCCAGACAATTATTTTACACATGAATAGACACGCTAGATGCAGAGTAGTTAAACTGGATGTCTGATTTGGCATTTTTGTACAATCTGGGGGCAACAATTGAGATAACATAAAAATGACCACAAGTGACAATTTTGCAGAATTTATGCCTTACGCGTTTGGCCAAAATAATATTTGCAAAAAAGTTGCCAATTTAGTCTCAGTCTATCATTTCACACTTGACGAGATACTCTAGATGATAAATTGGACACTTTGGAGCTCGTAGGTGACAGAAAAAATAGATAAGATAAAAGTGAAAAAAAATTTTACGAAGAAATTGTTCCTAACAACTTGTTTGTGTCCTACCACTAAACAGTGAGTCCCAGACAATTATTTTACACATGAATAGACACGCTAGATGCAGAGTAGTTAAACTGGATGTCTGATTTGGCATTTTTGTACAATCTGGGGCAACAATTGAGATAACATAAAAATGACCACAAGTGACAATTTTGCAGAATTTATGCCTTTCGCGCGTTTGGCCAAAATCATATTTTCCAAAAAGTTGCCAATTTAGTCTCAGTCTATCATTTCACACTTGACGAGATACTCTAGATGATAAATTGGACACTTTGGAGCTCGTTGGTGACAGAAAAATAGATAAGATAAAAGTGAAAAACAAATTTTTACGAAGAAATGTTCCTAACAACTTGTTTGTGTCCTACCACTAAACAGTGAGTCCCAGACAATTATTTTACACATGAATAGACACGCTAGATGCAGAGTAGGTAAAACTGAATGTCTGATTTGGCATTTTTGTACAATCTGGGGGCAACAATTGAGATAACATAAAAATGACCACAAGTGACAATTTTGCAGAATTTATGCCTTACGCGTTTGGCCAAAATCAATATTTTCAAAAAAAGTTGCCAATTTAGTCTCAGTCTATCATTTCACACTTGACGAGATACTCTAGATGATAAATTGGACACTTTGGAGCTCGTTGGTGACAGAAAAATAGATAAGATAAAAGTGAAAAACAAATTTTACGAAGAATTGTTCCTAACAACTTGTTTGTGTCCTACCACTAAACAGTGAGTCCCAGACAATTATTTTACACATGAATAGACACGCTAGATGCAGAGTAGTTAAACTGAATGTCTGATTTGGCATTTTTGTACAATCTGGGGGCAACAATTGAGATAACATAAAAATGACCACAAGTGACAATTTTGCAGAATTTATGCCTTACGCGTTTGGCCAAAATCATATTTGCAAAAAGTTGCCAATTTAGTCTCAGTCTATCATTTCACACTTGACGAGATACTCTAGATGATAAATTGGGACACTTTGGAGCTCGTTGGTGACAGAAAAATAGATAAGATAAAAGTGAAAAACAAATTTTACGAAGAATTGTTCCTAACAACTTGTTTGTGTCCTACCACTAAACAGTGAGTCCCAGACAATTATTTTACACATGAATAGACACGCTAGATGCAGAGTAGGTTAAACTGAATGTCTGATTTGGCATTTTTGTACAATCTGGGGGCAACAATTGAGATAACATAAAAATGACCACAAGTGACAATTTTGCAGAATTTATGCCTTACGCGTTTGGCCAAAATCATATTTTCCAAAAAAGTTGCCAATTTAGTCTCAGTCTATCATTTCACACTTGACGAGATACTCTAGATGATAAATTGGACACTTTGGAGCTCGTTGGTGACAGAAAAATAGATAAGATAAAAGTGAAAAAACAAATTTTACGAAGAAATGTTCCTAACAACTTGTTTGTGTCCTACCACTAAACAGTGAGTCCCAGACAATTATTTTACACATGAATAGACACGCTAGATGCAGAGTAGTTAAACTGAATGTCTGATTTGGCATTTTTGTACAATCTGGGGGCAACAATTGAGATAACATAAAAATGACCACAAGTGACAATTTTTGCAGAATTTATGCCTTTCGCGTTTGGCCAAAATCATATTTTCAAAAAAGTTGCCAATTTAGTCTCAGGACAGAAAAATGGATAAGATAAAAGTGAAAAAACTAATTTTACAAAGAATTGTTCCTAACAAACTTGTTTGTGTCCTACCACTTTTTGCAGAATTTATGCCTTACGCGTTTAACCAAAATAATATTTGCAAAAAAGTTGCCAATTTAGTCTCAGTCTATCATTTCACACTTGACGAGATACTCTAGATGATAAAATGGACACTTTGGAGCTCGTTGGTGACAGAAAAATAGATAAGATAAAAGTGAAAAACAAATTTTACGAAGAATTGTTCCTAACAACTTGTTTGTGTCCTACCACTAAACAGTGAGTCCCAGACAATTATTTTACACATGAATAGACACGCTAGATGCAGAGTAGTTAAACTGGATGTCTGATTTGGCATTTTTGTACAATCTGGGGGCAACAATTGAGATAACATAAAAATGACCACAAGTGACAATTTTGCAGAATTTATGCCTTACGCGTTTGGCCAAAATCATATTTTCCAAAAAGTTGCCAATTTAGTCTCAGTCTATCATTTCACACTTGACGAGATACTCTAGATAATAAAGTGGACACTTTGGAGCTCGTTGGTGACCGACAAATAGATAGGATTAAAGTGAAAAACAAATTTTACGAAGAATTGTTCCTAACAACTTGTTTGTGTCCTACCACTAAACAGTGAGTCCCAGACAATAATTTTACACATGAATAGACACGCTAGATGCAGAGTAGTTAAACTGGATGTCTGATTTGGCATTTTTGTACAATCTGGGGGCAAAAATTGTGATAACACAAAAATGACCACAAGTGACAATTTTGCAGAATTTATGCCTTACGCGTTTAACCAAAATAATATTTGCTAAAAAGTTGCCAATTTAGTCTCAGTCTATCATTTCACACTTGACGAGATACTCTAGATGATAAAATGGACACTTTGGAGCTCGTTGGTGACAGAAAAATGGATAAGATAAAAGTGAAAACTAATTTTACAAAGAATTGTTCCTAACAACTTGTTTGTGTCCTACCACTAAACAGTGAGTCCCGGACAATTATTTTACACATGAACAGACATGCTAGATGCAGAGTATGTATACTGAATGTCTGATTTGGCAGTTTGGTACAATCTGGGGGCAACAATTGAGATAACATAAAAATGACCACAAGTGACAATTTTGCAGAATTTATGCCTTACGCGTTTGGCCAAAATCATATTTTCCAAAAAGTTGCCAATTTAGTCTCAGTCTATCATTTCACACTTGACGAGATACTCTAGATGATAAATTGGACACTTTGGAGCTCGTTTGTGACAGAAAAATAGATAAGATGAAAGTGAAAAACAAATTTTACGAAGAAATGTTCCTGACAACTTGTTTGTGTCCTACCACTAAACATTGAGTCCCAGACAATTATTTTACACATGAATAGACACGCTAGATGCAGAGTAGGTAAACTGAATGTCTGATTTGGCATTTTTGTACAATCTGGGGGCAACAATTGAGATAACATAAAAATGACCACAAGTGACAATTTTGCAGAATTTATGCCTTACGCGTTTGGCCAAAATCATATTTTCCAAAAAGTTGCCAATTTAGTCTCAGTCTATCATTTCACACTTGACGAGATACTCTAGATAATAAAGTGGACACTTTGGAGCTCGTTGGTGACCGACAAATAGATAGGATTAAAGTGAAAAACAAATTTTACGAAGAATTGTTCCTAACAACTTGTTTGTGTCCTACCACTAAACAGTGAGTCCCAGACAATTATTTTACACATGAATAGACACGCTAGATGCAGAGTAGGTAAACTGAATGTCTGATTTGGCATTTTTGTACAATCTGGGGGCAACAATTGAGATAACACAAAAATGACCACAAGTGACAATTTTGCAGAATTTATGCCTTACGCGTTTGGCCAAAATAATATTTGCAAAAAAGTTGCCAATTTAGTCTCAGTCTATCATTTCACACTTGACGAGATACTCTAGATGATAAATTGGACACTTTGGAGCTCGTTGGTGACAGAAAAATAGATAAGATAAAAGTGAAAAAACAAATTTTACGAAGAAATGTTCCTAACAACTTGTTTGTGTCCTACCACTAAACAGTGAGTCCCAGACAATTATTTTACACATGAATAGACACGCTAGATGCAGAGTAGTTAAACTGAATGTCTGATTTGGCATTTTGGTACAATCTGGGGGCAACAATTGAGATAACATAAAAATGACCACAAGTGACAATTTTGCAGAATTTATGCCTTACGCGTTTGGCCAAAATCATATTTTCCAAAAAGTTGCCAATTTAGTCTCAGTCTATCATTTCACACTTGACGAGATACTCTAGATGATAAATTGGACACTTTGGAGCTCGTTGGTGACAGAAAAATAGATAAGATAAAAGTGAAAAACAAATTTTACGAAGAAATGTTCCTAACAACTTGTTTGTGTCCTACCACTAAACAGTGAGTCCCAGACAATTATTTTACACATGAATAGACACGCTAGATGCAGAGTAGTTAAACTGGATGTCTGATTTGGCATTTTTGTACAATCTGGGGGCAACAATTGAGATAACATAAAAATGACCACAAGTGACAATTTTGCAGAATTTATGCCTTACGCGTTTGGCCAAAATCATATTTTCCAAAAAGTTGCCAATTTAGTCTCAGTCTATCATTTCACACTTGACGAGATACTCTAGATGATAAATTGGACACTTTGGAGCTCGTTGGTGACAGAAAAATAGATAAGATAAAAGTGAAAAAACAAATTTTACGAAGAATTGTTCCTAACAACTTGTTTGTGTCCTACCACTAAACAGTGAGTCCCAGACAATTATTTTACACATGAATAGACACGCTAGATGCAGAGTAGTAAAACTGGATGTCTGATTTGGCATTTTTGTACAATCTGGGGGCAAAAAATTGAGATAACATAAAAATGACCACAAGTGACAATTTTGCAGAATTTATGCCTTACGCGTTTGGCCAAAATCATATTTTCCAAAAAGTTGCCAATTTAGTCTCAGTCTATCATTTCACACTTGACGAGATACTCTAGATGATAAATTGGACACTTTGGAGCTCGTTGGTGACAGAAAAATAGATAAGATAAAAGTGAAAAACAAATTTTACGAAGAAATGTTCCTAACAACTTGTTTGTGTCCTACCACTAAACATTGAGTCCCAGACAATTATTTTACACATGAATAGACACGCTAGATGCAGAGTAGTTAAACTGAATGTCTGATTTGGCATTTTTGTACAATCTGGGGGCAACAATTGAGATAACATAAAAATGACCACAAGTGACAATTTTGCAGAATTTATGCCTTTCGCGTTTGGCCAAAATCATATTTTCCAAAAAGTTGCCAATTTAGTCTCAGTCTATCATTTCACACTTGACGAGATACTCTAGATGATAAATTGGACACTTTGGAGCTCGTTGGTGACAGAAAAATAGATAAGATAAAAGTGAAAAAACAAATTTTACGAAGAATTGTTCCTAACAACTTGTTTGTGTCCTACCACTAAACAGTGAGTCCCAGACAATTATTTTACACATGAATAGACACGCTAGATGCAGAGTAGTTAAACTGGATGTCTGATTTGGCATTTTTGTACAATCTGGGGGCAAAATTGTGATAACACAAAAATGACCACAAGTGACAATTTTGCAGAATTTATGCCTTACGCGTTTAACCAAAATAATATTTGCTAAAAAGTTGCCAATTTAGTCTCAGTCTATCATTTCACACTTGACGAGATACTCTAGATGATAAAATGGACACTTTGGAGCTCGTTGGTGACAGAAAAATGGATAAGATAAAAGTGAAAACTAATTTTACAAAGAATTGTTCCTAACAACTTGTTTGTGTCCTACCACTAAACAGTGAGTCCCGGACAATTATTTTACACATGAACAGACATGCTAGATGCAGAGTATGTATACTGAATGTCTGATTTGGCAGTTTGGTACAATCTGGGGGCAACAATTGAGATAACATAAAAATGACCACAAGTGACATTTTTCTAGAATTTATGCCTTTCGCGTTTGGCCAAAATCATATTTTCCAAAAAGTTGCCAATTTAGTCTCAGTCTATCATTTCACACTTGACGAGATACTCTAGATGATAAATTGGACACTTTGGAGCTCGTTTGTGACAGAAAAATGGATAAGATGAAAGTGAAAAACAAATTTTACGAAGAAATGTTCCTGACAACTTGTTTGTGTCCTACCACTAAACATTGAGTCCCAGACAATTATTTTACACATGAATAGACACGCTAGATGCAGAGTAGGTAAACTGAATGTCTGATTTGGCATTTTTGTACAATCTGGGGGCAACAATTGAGATAACATAAAAATGACCACAAGTGACAATTTTGCAGAATTTATGCCTTTCGCGTTTGGCCAAAATCATATTTTCCAAAAAGTTGCCAATTTAGTCTCAGTCTATCATTTCACACTTGACGAGATACTCTAGATGATAAATTGGACACTTTGGAGCTCGTTGGTGACAGAAAAATAGATAAGATAAAAGTGAAAAAACAAATTTTACGAAGAATTGTTCCTAACAACTTGTTTGTGTCCTACCACTAAACAGTGAGTCCCAGACAATTATTTTACACATGAATAGACACGCTAGATGCAGAGTAGTTAAACTGAATGTCTGATTTGGCATTTTTGTACAATCTGGGGGCAACAATTGAGATAACATAAAAATGACCACAAGTGACAATTTTGCAGAATTTATGCCTTACGCGTTTGGCCAAAATAATATTTTCCAAAAAGTTGCCAATTTAGTCTCAGTCTATCATTTCACACTTGACGAGATACTCTAGATGATAAATTGGACACTTTGGAGCTCGTTGGTGACAGAAAAATAGATAAGATAAAAGTGAAAAACAAATTTTACGAAGAATTGTTCCTAACAACTTGTTTGTGTCCTACCACTAAACAGTGAGTCCCAGACAATTATTTTACACATGAATAGACACGCTAGATGCAGAGTAGTTAAACTGAATGTCTGATTTGGCATTTTTGTACAATCTGGGGGCAACAATTGAGATAACATAAAAATGACCACAAGTGACAATTTTGCAGAATTTATGCCTTACGCGTTTGGCCAAAATCATATTTGCAAAAAAGTTGCCAATTTAGTCTCAGTCTATCATTTCACACTTGACGAGATACTCTAGATGATAAATTGGACACTTTGGAGCTCGTAGGTGACAGAAAAATAGATAAGATAAAAGTGAAAAAACAAATTTTACGAAGAAATGTTCCTAACAACTTGTTTGTGTCCTACCACTAAACAGTGAGTCCCAGACAATTATTTTACACATGAATAGACACGCTAGATGCAGAGTAGTTAAACTGGATGTCTGATTTGGCATTTTTGTACAATCTGGGGGCAACAATTGAGATAACATAAAAATGACCACAAGTGACAATTTTGCAGAATTTATGCCTTACGCGTTTGGCCAAAATAATATTTGCCAAAAAGTTGCCAATTTAGTCTCAGTCTATCATTTCACACTTGACGAGATACTCTAGATGATAAATTGGACACTTTGGAGCTCGTTGGTGACAGAAAAATAGATAAGATAAAAGTGAAAAAACAAATTTTACGAAGAATTGTTCCTAACAACTTGTTTGTGTCCTACCACTAAACAGTGAGTCCCAGACAATTATTTTACACATGAATAGACACGCTAGATGCAGAGTAGTTAAACTGAATGTCTGATTTGGCATTTTTGTACAATCTGGGGGCAACAATTGAGATAACATAAAAATGACCACAAGTGACAATTTTGCAGAATTTATGCCTTACGCGTTTGGCCAAAATCATATTTTCCAAAAAGTTGCCAATTTAGTCTCAGTCTATCATTTCACACTTGACGAGATACTCTAGATGATAAATTGGACACTTTGGAGCTCGTTGGTGACAGAAAAATAGATAAGATTAAAGTGAAAAACAAATTTTACGAAGAATTGTTCCTAACAACTTGTTTGTGTCCTACCACTAAACATTGAGTCCCAGACAATTATTTTACACATGAATAGACACGCTAGATGCAGAGTAGGTAAACTGAATGTCTGATTTGGCATTTTTGTACAATCTGGGGGCAACAATTGAGATAACATAAAAATGACCACAAGTGACAATTTTGCAGAATTTATGCCTTTCGCGTTTGGCCAAAATAATATTTGCAAAAAAGTTGCCAATTTAGTCTCAGTCTATCATTTCACACTTGACGAGATACTCTAGATGATAAAATGGACACTTTGGAGCTCGTTGGTGACAGAAAAATAGATAAGATAAAAGTGAAAAAACAAATTTTACGAAGATGTGTTCCTAACAACTTGTTTGTGTCCTACCACTAAACAGTGAGTCCCAGACAATTATTTTACACATGAATAGACACGCTAGATGCAGAGTAGTTAAACTGGATGTCTCATTTGGCATTTTTGTACAATCTGGGGGCAAAAATTGTGATAACACAAAAATGACCACAAGTGACAATTTTGCAGAATTTATGCCTTACGCGTTTAACCAAAATAATATTTGCAAAAAAGTTGCCAATTTAGTCTCAGTCTATCATTTCACACTTGACGAGATACTCTAGATGATAAAATGGACACTTTGGAGCTCGTTGGTGACAGAAAAATGGATAAGATAAAAGTGAAAACTAATTTTACAAAGAATTGTTCCTAACAACTTGTTTGTGTCCTACCACTAAACAGTGAGTCCCGGACAATTATTTTACACATGAACAGACATGCTAGATGCAGAGTAGGTAAACTGAATGTCTGATTTGGCATTTTTGTACAATCTGGGGGCAACAATTGAGATAACATAAAAATGACCACAAGTGACATTTTTCTAGAATTTATGCCTTTCGCGTTAATTTAGTCTCAGTCTATCATTTCACACTTGACGAGATACTCTAGATGATAAATTGGACACTTTGGAGCTCGTTTGTGACAGAAAAATGGATAAGATAAAAGTGAAAAAAACAAATTTTACGAAGAAATGTTCCTAACAACTTGTTTGTGTCCTACCACTAAACAGTGAGTCCCAGACAATTATTTTACACATGAATAGACACGCTAGATGCAGAGTAGGTTAAACTGAATGTCTGATTTGGCATTTTTGTACAATCTGGGGGCAACAATTGAGATAACATAAAAATGACCACAAGTGACAATTTTGCAGAATTTATGCCTTACGCGTTTGGCCAAAATAATATTTGCAAAAAAGTTGCCAATTTAGTCTCAGTCTATCATTTCACACTTGACGAGATACTCTAGATGATAAATTGGACACTTTGGAGCTCGTTGGTGACAGAAAAATGGATAAGATAAAAGTGAAAAACTAATTTT
>CAJHNH020006827.1:0-10297 GCA_905116865.2 Candidula unifasciata | reverse complement strand
AGCTTTATCGTTTGTTCGGCGTACGATGTATTACCGTCCGGTGTTAACATGGTTAAATGGTCTGCGACCAACGATCCGACTTGCCGGTCGTGTAAAGCGAAGCAGACTCTAGAACACGTCCTGTCCGCGTGCAGGAAAGCCCTAGGTCAAGGCCGATTTACCTTGCGACACAACAAGGTGCTAAAAGAGTTAGCAGCCGTTGTTGACCAGGCTAGAATGAGGGCTAACGCCAGAGCCAGT
Organism: Candidula unifasciata; assembly: GCA_905116865.2. NCBI lineage: Eukaryota > Metazoa > Mollusca > Gastropoda > Stylommatophora > Geomitridae > Candidula > Candidula unifasciata. The sequence goes on along the minus strand of CAJHNH020006827.1, from coordinate 10,057 downwards.
CCTACCATCGTCCCCATTCGTTTCCTCAAGGCTGGACAGGTTCCAAAAGGTAAGGTCAACCAAAACGCATTCGCTCCATCTGTGCTAGACTCTGCGAGGGACTGGTTACTAGCGGTTGATCTGCCGGGCCATAAAAGGTACCCCGAGTTGATCCGGAAGACCGGCCTGCGACCTGACATAGTTCTCCATTCTGCGCAAAAACAGCAGCTCATCCTGATTGAGTTGACATTCCCGTATGAGTCGCGTATGGAAGAGAATCACACGTATAAGCTCGAGAAATACAATGATTTAGCAGCCGGTCTGAGTAGAAACGAGGCGTACACAGTACGGGTCTTTGCCGTCGAAGTGGGAGCTAGAGGCCTCGTTTTCACTTCGCTCTACAATGTGGTTAAAGAACTAGGATTGCGCGGTAATGAACGGAAACGAACACTAAAAAAACTGGGCGAGGCAGCCGAAAGGGCCTCGAGCTGGCTTTGGACGCAACGCAACAACGTAGGGGACGGGCCTCGGTGAGCTGTTCCGGGTGTCTAGCGGAAAAGGGTTTCTCACCCCTTGAAAGTGCATCGTATCCGAATTGTCTGCCAGTGTCTCTATTCGAAAGAAAAACACAATCGGGTAATTTCGTGCAGCAGGGTACCAGCCCTGAGCTTCATGAACTCAGGTGGGCCCACCTCCGAAAATGTTTAGGAATCGTGGGCCGAAACACTTGTCGACGAGGATAATTTCTACTGACGACTGGTAGATCCCTGCTGTACTTGCTCCCTGTGAGTTTATTCCTACAGAAGAATTTAAGACCACTAGTATTAGACAAGATGATATTCTCTCACCTGACCTCTTCTTTCTTATGATGGCTGATGTCATCAAGATCTGTAAGAAGAAGACAAATAAATACTCAGTAGGGTACTGGAAGATGAGACAAATCTGTATATCAGGGCTAGCATTTACAGATGATGTGGCCCTGATAGCTAAATCAGAGGCACATCTTCAATCCAACTTACTTGTCTGGAAGAAGGAGCTTGAGAAAAGTAAGCTGACCATCAGTATCTGCAATTTAAAACCATAGTGATCTCAAGAGAGGATACAAAACATCAGATCAGGATCAGAGAATATGTGCAAATCCAGCCAGTCTGTCTGCCTGTTCATTACCCACCACGTTTGCATGGCCTGGAGAAAACAAATCTAAAGTATGTTCTCTACCCGTAACCTTTCTAGTGAAGCTTGCCACTCTGCTCGAAGCATTCGTGTCTTCACCTTTCTCACTATGCTTTCAGAGTTTGTTCCAATTATGACATTTGTATGTATTTTTTCTCTAGCTGCAGTTAACACCTCCACCCCCATTCTCATGCTGGATGTTGTGTTGTCCTTTTTTAGGCTCTACTACAGTTTTAGTGGCAAATTCGAACGTGCTTTATTCCCAAACACTCAAAATATTCCTCTGACTCCTCTGGCTCCTGCCCTTCTATTTCTATGCCCTTTTCCGTCTCCATTTCCTTGCTTTCTCCTCTTTACAGTTGTGAAATCTAAGAAGTCGACTGGGACAGCATTTCATTGTGCCAAGAAGAAGAAGTTTAGTACACAATAAATTGATGCTTTTAGAGAATGTTTAATTTTTTTTTTTTTTTTTTGGTAAATATAATTTCTGTCGTCTTCACTTCTCGAAATATTTCCTTTTCCCATTTTAAACTGAAATAAACTGTTGGTAGCCGAGGTCAGCTCTAAAATATTCTGCCTTAAAGAGAATTCTGCTCGTTCATCAATTGTCTGGATAATGTGAATGCACTGGACATTAAGAAACATGTTATAGACTCATGTGTGCTGTGGCTTCATCGTCACAGGATCCACAAGTATTGTTACTAGAGGACCATTCCATGACAGTCACATGCAAACATGTCCGCCCTCAAGAGAGGTCATGAACCGAACAAGGGAATTTCCACCCATCCAGAGAGGCTTCCATTAGCTGAGTTGATCTGAGTCATAAATTGACATAAAAAACATGATGCATTCCCATATGCGCTCCCTCCTCATCTTCAGCAGCCATCGCAGCGTTCCAATACTAATGGTACTGTGGCAGTGTCTGCCAAATGATCGCATGTTCATCCATCACTCTGAGCTGGACACGAGAGCTCTAAAAATTGGTATCAGTCCACTTGATTGTACCCAGGTCGATGATAAGGACGTTGAAACGTTTGCTCTTGTTTATTGATCAATTAATCAACTAGTATAAAGTATACTGTTAACAAATTACTATTCCGCTTGGTAACACGACATCAACAACATCACTCAAAATGAAAAAAATGAAAATACCACTCTCGTTTCTGCACCACCTCTATACAGTGACTCTTTTACGTTGCTCTACTCCAGTGTATCACTTCTGCTTGATAAGCCATAATATAATGGATAAAATAAGTTTATTCTGTTACACTCAGTTCCACATCTTTAAAAAATCGTCAGTTTTCTTTCCTAATGCAATTATCGTCAAACATGGCATTATGGCGTAGGAGACGTATGGTCCCTTCATTTAGCTCTACGTTCTTCTCCCTGTTAGTTACCCTAACACCATAAGCCGTAAAAACACTTTTAGGTTACATCTCTTTCTAGTTTCGTCAATTGTTAGTCTAACTGAGCTACGACTGGCTATGTACAACGCCCAAAACCACTCTGCGAGGGTTGTCTTATCAACTGTGTATTGCAAAAGTCTCATCATCATCATCATGCAGCAGGTCCTTTGCAGAACGTAGCTCTCATCACAGTCTGCCTGAAATAAACTCGGTCTCTAGCCAGTTCTCCCGCCTCATGTACATTCATACTCAAGGAGTCACTTATATTTTGTGCCCATCTTCGTGTCGGTCGGCCCCTGCCTCTCCTTCCTGGTACCATGCCACCTGCTATAATTTTTTCCAGTCCATCGTAGCGCTTGATATGACCAAAATATTTCAGCTTTCGAGAACGGATGCTGTTTATTAGCCAGTCTTCCTTGATGTTCAGATCTTTAAAGATGTCAATATTTCTCATCTTTCTTTGTCCAAGATATTATATCTTACTATAACATGTCAGCTCAAAAGTCCCTATTCTCTTTCTTAAGGACTGATAGATAGTCCACGACTCACATCCGTATGTAGCCACAGGGAAGATGCATGCTCTCAAAATTCTAATGTGTATCTCCTTGCTGGTGCTTAACCATAGACTTTTAAGGCTGCTTAATCTTTGCAAAAGACTTTCTACCATTGCATAGTTTCGTGTTTCAGTTTATTGTATCCAACAAACCCAGACGTCTCATTGCTATGTGCTCCGATGCTAGCCACTTTAGAGATCTTTGGAGAAAACTTGTTTTCAGTTACCATGCTAACTCATTGTCTGTCCTGATTTTATACTGATTCAACTTAATGACATGTAATTATACTGTTTATCAAAAATCAGCCACGAATAGGTAATAATCAGTTTTAAATCAGTGTGTCAAAATATTATGTTTTCTTTTTTTTTTAACCATCGGGAAGATGGTCTTTGTAATCAAGAATTTAGATACAGTACCATGTTAGGCTGTAAGGGGCCTCCTTGTCTGGTAGAGTTAATCGACTCTATTATCTCGAGGATTACTTAATGTCACTCAAGGCCATTTCGTTATTTTCATATCTTGTCATTACACCGGAAGGGATATTCTCACTGCTGGAAACAATTTATCTGTGGTATAACTGGGGGCTGTAATAAAACCTGGCGAAATTCATCAATGAGTGACAATTGTACAAAATAACTAGATATCGCTTTGAAATCGAATGCACTGTAAGTTCTGTCTCCGGTGGCTTGTGCTAACATACTCCATAGCTAGCGGAATTCGATTCTCCTTGTGTTATACTTCTATGGAGCATTGGGGATATATAGTTGTAGAAGGTACGCTCTATTACATCCTGGTCGTAGACTGCTTATATGCCCGTCTTGCCTTTTCTCGGAGTGAAGTGATCCGGCCAGACCCTCTGGTAACAGCGAGGTGCCTTATTCTCAGGTGTAGACAGTCATGATTCTTGCATAGCGGCAAGCATCACTTCATAGGTCCCTGGTATTCAGCATCGTTTGGATATTTGCTCCAGAAATGCCAGTGTGTTGGGAAATGAGCAGGTAGATAGACAGGCCGGCTCTGCACCACTTGGTGATAAATTGATGTGTAACAAGCTAAAATATTGTGAGGGCCCTTTGGGAACTAGTGAACAGTGCAGATGCGCAGATAAATCTGTACGGTCTGAGGAGAATGATGTTGCGAGGAGTGACCAGGTGATGTGGCCGACGCTCAACACTCAGGTGAAGGATGAGACGGATATACAATCAGTGTTGCTGGTGCCATCAGAACTGGAACTCTTTATTTGCTGCTAAAGACAGTGATGGAGCATTTATGGGAGTATACTAGTGCTGTGATGTCAATTCTTAATTCAACATTCAACCTTATGTAGATACCTTGGGGCACTTTGGGTGGCATTCATGGGAAGCATGCATTAGACATGGCTTCCGCATATTATTATTTCGCTCCGACAAATGTGCTCAATAACAACTACGCCACAGAAATGTCTTATTCAAGCTCGGAAGAAAAGATTTTTAAAAAAAAAAATGCCCTTATTCTTTTTATATTTTTTTTTTATATTTTGATTTTCAGAATTGTGACGTATTTATTGGACCTGATGGATTATTTTGCAATTCAAGATCAACCGAAGCTTGCTATTGTCATCACATAAATACGACAACAGGTTCAGCTCACTTTGTTGTCAATTATACTGCACAAGAAAACTTGAGTGGTGGAGTAATCGAAGCACAGTGGAGACACCAGAATAGTACTATAGTACACAGCCACAATAATGTGACTCTTCCATCTATTTATGGTAACATGTGTATTTGTTTTGTTGATTCAGTATTGTTTCTTTTATCTATAGATGTAGCAGTAATTATTATTTTATTAGAGAAGTTCTATTCAACAATTATGTTGTAATTTGGATATTGCTAATGCTCTTAGACAAAGAGAGAGAAAGAGGTAGAGAGAGAAAGAGAGAGAGAGAGAGAGAGAGAGAGAGAACCAAAAAAAACTTTTTTTTTCAAAGGGTCACAAATTGCCTATGCATGCCTGTCTTACTTTCGGCCCTTCCAGACACCCATCTTTCACGCAGCAGTTGTATTTTGTCAGTAAAGTATGTTTTTTTCATCTGATAATATGCATATTATGAATATTGAAAAAAAAAAAAAAAAGCATGGGTGGTAAAATGCATGCCCACACTCGTGCGCGTACACACATGTCCAACCACACAAGTAACTACACACCCACATACTTGTCTCTTCTTTTACCGCCTTTCTTTCTGTTAGTGATTTTTGCAAAGAAACTTTTAAAATTCTGTTATTGTCCATCATCGCCCCATCCGGTGCTCTAGCAGGTAAACTGAAAAAGTTGCCCGTAAGGAACGCCACAGTTAGATAGCCTGGCAATGCAAAGGAAATATGTGTGTGTTTGCAAATATTTGCTAAAGTGTTTAACCTGTGATTAAGTATTAGGCTGCTTCCTGTGACATAACCACTAGCTGCTGGATCGTATTTTTCAATGCCTCATGCAGGGTGAGGGCATTAGAATAGAGCATCTTACCAGCTATTATAGAATCTGTCAGCTAGAAAACTACTAAAGATAATGAATGGAATGATGAAGGGCACCAAAGTCCAACAATTGGGTACACCAGTTTTGAATAGAACATACCTTGTAATGAAACAAACACAAATTGTCTCTAGATCTCCCCACGAATGTAGCTTACATAAGCACAGGTTGCCAAGCATTCATGATATATATTCTTATATGTCAACACATTTTTTTTAGGATGAAAATGTTTCGTCATTTGTAGCCCTACTCTGGCTCATGCCAGGGACCGCAATATAGCCTGGCCGTAAATATGGCCTAATGGCTGAACGCGGTTTCTGGTACCTCTCCACGGGTGATCCTCATCCACACGGTGGCACTTTGTGGCATTGGGTGTTTATCGCCGCTTGTGGGGTAGAAAGTCAGTCAGCATTCATGATTTGATTAGGTATACTGAAGACTTGATGTGGTCTAGTAAAATCTTATACGAGGGTCTTATTGGATATTCTGTTTTCAGAAGAACTGCTTAAATTAAAAATGTATCTAGAGCATTGTGTAAAATTGTACTTACACTCTGTCACACACAGAAAAATGTATTTGACCTGCCTGGAATATCCAGTATTTTCAGTTCCCAGATAGCAAGAATGTATTCCTGTCTTGTCAGTTCTTTCATATCTCCATGTGGTTACTGTATCTACCTCAGTCGTGTTAATTCTTTCATATCTTCCTGTGGTTACTGTATCTACCTCAGTCGTGTTAATTCTTTCATATCTTCCTGTGGTTACTGTATCTACCTCAGTCCTGTTAATTCTTTCATATCTTCCTGTGGTTATTTTATCTACCTCAGTTGTGTTAATTCTTTCATATCTCCCTGTGGTTACTGTATCTAACTCAGTCGTGTTAATTCTTTCATATCTCCCTGTGGTTACTGTATCTACCTCAGTCGGGTTAATTCTTTCATATCTTCCTGTGGTTACTGTATCTACCTCAGTCGTGTTAATTCTTTCATATCTTCCTGCGGTTACTGTATCTACCTCAGTCGTGTTAATTCTTTCATATCTTCCTGCGGTTACTTTATATTCATCAGTAGTGTTAACTCTTTCAGTATCGGCCAGTGGTTTCTTTATCTACCTCAGTCTTGTTAATTCTTTCAGTATCGGCCAGTGGTTTCTTTATCTACCTCAGTCTTGTTAATTCTTTCAGTATCTGCCAGTGGTTTCTTTATCTACCTCAGTCTTGGTAATTCTTTCAGTATCTGCCAGTGATTTCTTTATCTAGCTCAGGCTTGTTGATTCTTTCGGTATCGGACTGTGGTTACTTTGTCTAACTGAGTCTTGTAAATTCTTTCAGTATCTGCCAGTGGTTAACTGTATCTACCTTTATATAACTGGGTCTTGTTAATTCTTTCAGTATCGGCCAGTGGTTACTTTATTTACCTCAGGCTTGGTAATTCTTTCAGTATTGGCCTGTCGTTACTTTACCACAGGCTTGTTAATTATTTCAGTATCGGCCAGTGGTTTCTTTATCTACCTCAGGCTTGTTAATTCTGTCAGTATCGGCCACTGGTGTCTTTATCTGCCTCAGGCTTGGTAATTCTGTCAGTATCGGCCACTGGTGTCTTTATCTACCTCAGGCTTGTTGATTCTTTCAGTATCGGCCAGTGGTGTCTTTATCTGCATCAGGCTTGGTAATTCTTTCAGTATTGGCCTGTCGTTACTTTTCCGCAGGCTTGTTAATTCTTTCAGTATCGGACTGTGGTTACTTTATCTAACTGGGTCTTGTTAATTCTTTCATAATCGGCCAGTGGCTAACTTTATCTACCTCAGGCTTGTTTATTCTTTCAGTATCGGCTAGTGGTTACTTTATCTAAATGGGTCTCATTAATTCTTTCACTGCCGTTCTATATTTACTTTATCTCTATCTATATGTCTCCTAGAAGTCTGGTCTAGCCAGTGTTTGAGTGAACAGAAGTGAAATTAAAAACATTATAGGGCTTACTCTTCTTTTTTGCGTTCACAGGCTGTAAGCTTCACCAGAAAATGTAGATTGTTGATTTGATTTGATTTAAGAGCCGACATCACAGCACTCGGGGCATTCCCATAAGCGCTCCCTCCTTATCTTCAGCAGCCAGCAAAGAGTTCCGATACTAATGGTGCCAGTAGCATTCTGATTAAACGTCCTTCTTGCCTTTCCTTTTAGCTCCGAACATCTGCCAGAATCTCTCGTAACTCCCAGCTGCATTAAGCTCACCACACTATGGTGATCAATCTGCTCCTCCGAACTGTACAAGCTCTCCCACAAGGCACTAACCACTTTTGCCTTATCGTGCATCAGTATTCCACCAAGCTGTGCAGAGCCAGCCAGTCTGTCAACCTGTTCATTTCCCAACACACCGGAATGCCCAGGTAAGAAATTCCAGACAATACTTCTAACCCGTGTCCTTCGCAGCAAGGCATGCCACTCTGCACGAAGCATGCCTGTCCTGATCTTCCTCAGCATGCTTTCTGAGTCAGTTACAATCACGGTGTGTGGGTGTGTCATGTTCTCTAGCCAGCGGAAAGCTGCAGTGACCGCCTCCACCTCCATTCTTAAGCTGGATTTTGTGGTATCATATCCTAGGCTCTCCTGCCCCAAACGTCGACCATTAACATTTGCTAAGAAACCCCAAGCACTTTTTTTGCCTCTTGGCACTGAACCGTCTGTGTAAATGATCAACTCTTCTGAGCGAGCATTATCTTGAATCAATATCTGAATTTCCACCACTGTGGCATCTGCTGGCCAGTCTCTGCATTCAGTGTGATTATGACCCTTCACAAGTCTGACTGTTCAGATGGCACTTTGACCCACTCATCTCCTCGTCTAATGTTCTCAGGGATGCAAACCTGTCTGATTGTGTCTTCTGCCTAAGCCATCCATTCTTCCCTCTTATCAGCATTTGACCCTTATCTGCACCCAGTTTCGTGCAAAGGGTGGTCTGTGTCTGCAGCTACCCTTAGATATGACTTCGCCAGCAGCATCTTGTGCCTACATGAAACAGTCGACAAACCAAGGATGTATCGCATACACACCACTGGGGTGACTCTGGTGCAACCCAGAATGATCGGCATTGCTGCGTTCTGTATGCGCTCTAGTTTGTCCATCTGGCTCTTTGAGACGGTAAGCATTACCAGGCCATAATTAATCACTGACAGGATATGGTGCTGATATAGTGTGAAAAGCATTATCTGCTCTATGTCAATTGCAGCCATATTCTTAAGTGCACAAAGTCTTTTTTTGGCATCTTGTCACAGCACTCTCCACATGGTCCTTAAAGGACAGGCTCCTGTTATATGTAATTCCCAGATGCTTCAGTTAGCTCCCTCTGTTGATCTTTCTACCATGTATCATAAGACATGGGACATTAGCTTAAATGATCATGTTGTCCAGAGAACACCACAAAATAGACCCATTTTCCAGTTTAACGGCAGCCTTCATTTCTGTACACCACTCAATCACTTTGCCAACACTCACTAAAAGATCCCGGACTGTTCGTTCCCTCTCTTCCCCCTGCCTATATGGAAGTACATCATCCGCAAAAGTCAGTATCCCTCCAACTCCTGAAGCTTCTAGGCTTGCAGTCTTGCCGTATACACGTTGAAGAGCACAGGCGAGATGGCGGATCCCTGTGGCAATCCTGGGGCCAAAGTGCATGGTTCTGAGGTCCATGATCCTAGTCCTGAACAACCCGACGTGAATACAGGACAGCTGCAATTCAATTCACTATCCATTGACTGACCTCCTTCTCCTTCAGTGCAGTCATCAAGCTGTCGTATCTTACTGTGTTATAAGCATCATCGAGATCCAGTGCTACCGCCATAGTTTCCTGTCCGTTCTGGAACCCTTTATAGACGTCAAAAGCAAAAGTTTCCTCATTTGCCCATTTGTCCTGATTGTTAGTCCACTTCTAGACTTTAGCCAGAGGCACTTGGGAATTTGCTTTATTGTCATGCTTGGTCACTACTCATAGGGAAAATTTTTTCTTTTTCTCTTTGAGTCCCCGAGGGGTTTTTAACACAGGCCAAGGGGTTTTCAAAAAAGCAAAAAACGGGGCACATACTTCATTGGGGGCTAGGCCCTAATCTAAAACAAATTTCGCCTTTGGGGTCAAAAATTAAAACTAAATATTATAAAGTACCTATGTACTCTTGGGGATTTAGAAAAAAATACTTTCTCATGTTGGGTTTTTTTCCTTCTTCAAATTTTCAAGACTTTTTTTGGCCGCCATAATGGGGGTTAATTTACTGCAAAAACAACAACCACAAAATGTATCAAGAACAAAACAACAAAAAACAACATTTGCAGCACGCAACCGAAAATATGGTGCCACACGTTTGTTAATGGGCTGAAGCATTGTTCACGGGTGAGCAAATTTCGGAAATTGGATTGTTCCCGATTTTTTTCTTACTAAGGGGTTTTAACCTA
>CAJHNH020006826.1:0-10301 GCA_905116865.2 Candidula unifasciata | reverse complement strand
GTGTGCGTCAATTCGTCACATGTTGTCAGCCACAATACAATCCCCTAGGAAACAGCCAGAGCACACCGAGAGAGCTACGTCGCAGTTATGGGAGCTCGTTGACAGAAAACCCGAAGCAATACGTCTGAGAATTTGAAGTTTTGAATAGATTACGCAACTGCTGAAGGTCCCAGGAGCGACAACTAATCATTCGGTGGTGGTGTCAATTGTCAATTAGAACCAGGAAATATGTGCAACTAATTTTCAAATAAGTGGCAGAGACAGTGAGTCAAGTTCCTGCGAACCACCCAGCAATTTCACCAGTTGCAGAAATAAAAAATGTCAACTTTACAACAAGGTTGGTGGTGGGTAGATTCACCAACATTGTTGTAATCAGATGAGAAGATAGGACAGTCTGCTGCTGCGTAATGTAGCATTCTGTGACGACTTACTAAAATATCTACAGCCGACTGAAAATCATCTTAAAAAAACTTTTTGAATTTGCTAACATCGAATGTAATAACTTGCAACAGTGGATCAGCCTAGCTACTTAATCAAGACAGCATAAATTACACAGTGAAAAAAGTAATCATCAGTACAACGGTACGCCAGTTACCTTTACACCGCCTGTGTCGAAACGACAAGAAATTACTGCTAGGAAAGACATTAGGTCGATTTGAAACAACAAATCTGATTTTATGAAAATATTTGGCAATTTTACAGACATAAGTTTGTACTAACACATGTATACATTGACTCCTGACACCGAAAATTCAGGTCATCGTTTGAAAACGACTTCTTAGGACACAAAAAAGGAATGTGTGAGGCAGCTCACAGCTAGAAGTATTAAAATCTATGTTGAAACGTTTGAATGAATTAGGTACAGTACCAATATTTTAATTATAAACATCTTTAGATACAGTTTGCAAGCTGTAGTATTGTAAGGAACAGTAAATTATCAGTGCATCCGTGATAAGTAGGAATTTTCTGGAACATTTCCCTAAAATTACGAGGTAGCAAATTAATAAAACGCAATTCAGTCTACATACTGGAGGAAGAATAGTTAATTTTTACGTACGATAACGATTTATAAATACAGTGTACATTTTGGACAATGACAACGGTAGTCCGTGAACTAAAAAGTATTTAGAAATAGAATTAAATTATAAAATTGATTGTGTGTAGAACGGTGATTAATAGATTTTATTGATATTCAAAACAATGTTTTCCCATAATGAATTTAAATAATACGGATACAAACAATACATTGCACAATTTATTGCCAGGTATATTTCGCTCTATCTCATCAGGTGCGTTACTACAGAGTTACATCAACATAAAATGAAGCACAAAAGTGAATATATTCAACTGAAATACGAATAGTCTTTTCGATACCTTGTCTCTGTTACTCAAGTTATGGCAGACAAATTGTGAATAATTTCGCTGAAACTAATTTGGTAATTTATTGACAGCTAATCAGTTATACCCACAGCAATTAATTTGCATATATTGAAATTATTTAACAGATTTTTTTTTTTTTGGGGGGGGGGGGGGGGGGGAGGGCAGGTGTTGTTGATCATTTTAGTTAATAGTCATAGATAAAGTCCAATCACTTAATAGTTTTGCAGCTAGTTTTATACGAATATAGAGAATAATTAGGAGTCATTAATAATAATTAGACATTATTCTTATAAAAACTTATGGATACTGAGAGTGAATTATACATTTATTTATGATTATTTAGTGTTAATTGTAAAGGTATTAACAACCAGCAGAGGGGATTTATAAAAAGATGTCGATTTTTGAGAGGGTATTTATAGTCATTTGAACTGATTTGTTGATCACAATTGGTCTGCTTAACATATTCCATAATCATCTGTATTAACGTTTCATGTGTCCGTCAAGTAAATGTAAGATCATTTGCAGATCTAAGGTGAAGTGTCTGAGACCGGAATCAACAAGGCTGTGGTAATTGGCTTGACTCAAACGGTTACAAACATATAAAGAGGAAGTAAATATTGATACTGAGATACCAAGCTCTAGAGGGGTGAATATATTTCAAAAAAGTAATTGTTGCAATTTGGATAAATACAGCAGAACCTCGCTTAACGAGCACCTCTCATAACGAGTAATTCGCATAACGAGCAAAAAAAAATTGTAAAAGAAGGACTTGCATAACAAGCGACGTTTCGCATAACGAGTGGCGAGGAGCGGGGAAGTCCCGGATTGTGCGCGTGTTACATCAGTCTGTGTTTAGCACTCGTTATAGTAGTGTCGCTTGTGATCACACATTTTCTCAAACTTGTGTTATAATGTGATATGTGTACATGAATCCTCCAGAACTACAAGATGACCCTCCTTAAAAATGTAAGGTTGTCAAGATCCAATTTCTGCCTCCCAACACCACTCCGTTCTCCAGGCTATGGACCAGCAAGTTATTTTTAACTTTCAGAAGCTCTACACTAAAGCACTCTTCGAGCATTGTTTTCAGGTGACTAAAGGAACCAACCTCACTCTCAAAGAGTTTTGGAAATATCACTTCCACGTCGTTGCCTGCCTCAAGATGATCGACAAGGCGGGGGAAGGGGTTACCAAAACAACCCTAGCTTCTTCTTGGAAAAAGCTTTGTCCGGAGATCGTTGTCGATTTGTGACTTTGAGGTGTTCGAGACAGTACCTGTGGAACCTGAAGTCAACGAGATTGTGTCTTTGGCCACTATCATGAGATTGTAGGTGGATAACAGTGATATCGATCTTGTGGAAGAGCACAGCCAAGAGCTGACCACCGAAGAGCTTATGGAGTTGCATTGTGTTTCACAGGAAGAAGTTTTGGAGGAAGGTTTTTCAGAGGAGGAGGTATTAGAAAAGCAACAATCCTCTGGTGTAATATGAGAAATGCTGAAAGCATGGGAAACTGTTGCATCTTACATTGAGAAGCATCACCCTAATAAGGAAGTGGCTATGCGCGCTGCAAATTATTAATGATACATTTATTTAATGGTAATGCTGTGTAGCATTTTCGCCAAATTTTGAAGCGTCGAAAAAAACAAATATCTCTGGACATCTCTCTAGTAAAAAAAAAAATAATTGGCTATGTATCATAATTCGCATTCCAGGTGGGTTCGTACCGCTTTTGAAGAAAAGATGAAAGATGATTCACTCTTCTTGACAATATGTATATAATTTTCTTTGAATAAACGTTATACATAGCATTTTGTGAGTATTTTTTTCGACATGGAACGCCTTATCGTATTTTACATAAATTTATATGAGAAAAATTGTTTCGCATAACGAGTGTTTCACTTAACGAGTATGATTCTGGAACGACTTATGCTCGTTAAGCGAGGTTCCACTGTGGTTTTGTGATTTATACACTTATTTTCTGCTAGCTACATGATTGTAATCAACTAGTTTTATTTATTAAAATTATAACCCAGGTTAGTAATAAAAAAAAGGAAAACTTGGTTTCATGTGTTTGTGAAAAATGCTTGTCACTAACTTGCATTTCAGGGTTAATTGTTGAATTTCTTAGACATTGTTGCGTTACTAACAGAAATGATTAAAAAAAGAACAGTTTTTGGGTTTCAAGATCTACAAAATTCAACCATATCTAATATGTCACAGTGGGTAACCATCGGAAAGGAGCTAGGTCTCCAGTGAGAAGAATTATACAAATATGCAGACCAAGAGCACAAGGAGGGTTAAGCCAAAGAGAAATAGAAGGAAGGGGTGAAATCAGAACAAGAGAAAGAGAAGGAAAGGGTAAAATCAGAAAAAGAAAGAGAGGAGAGAAGACTCTCCAGAGTTCATGACAAAGAGATAAGAGGGAAACAATTGTTACAAAATATAGAGATAAAATAGAACAATTCCTTTAAGAGAAAGAGATAAAGGAGAACGAGATACAAAGGGACATATTAGCAGCACATTCAGTGAGATAAAGAAAAGGTGGAGACGCAGATAAGAACTAAAGAGATGAAGAATGATTCCAGGAGAGAGGCAGCTGTAGAAAAGGAAAGACGAAAGGCTGAAGAAAATAGATACGAGAAATACAGTTTTATTGTGAGGAACTATTGCGTGTACGATGATGAATTTTGAACTCCAGATGCGCATGAGCAGTGTCCGTAGAGAGGACTATGCATTGATTTTTCAAAAACATTTGGAATTTTTTGTTAATTTGTGACAAAAATATCACTTTTTCAATTAGTTCGTTTTTGTAAAGTTCGACATTCGTAGAATAGATTACATACAAGATTTGTGTCATTTGTGAACAATATAGCGTTGAAAAGTTGATGCTAAAGACACCACCCCATGTATTTTTTTGGGATAAAATAAATTTTGTACCACAAAATAGCAATGTTTGACACATAGCAACAGCTGTTTCCAAATATTATTATAGGGCATGTTATATATCATTTTTACCGCCGTCCAAATACCTTTTCATTTCTCTATATACGGAAGCACCTGCGAGCTTTGCCGACAATATACGAAACTAATAGAATCATAGCCATACCAACATTTCATTGGCTCTATTATTTGGCAGCATTTGATTGGTACCTATAAGACATTTCCTTGACGACGAATATCCTACGCATGCGCAGAGCTTGGGTTTCCCCAATGCTGTTTGTTGTTGTGCTGATTCATTTCCATCGCATTTTGAAGTTCTGACGGCTGGTGTTTTAATTAAGATTATTATATACGCTTTCATTATGACAAGAAAAGGATTTGTGTTTGGACAAAAAAAGAGATATAAAAAGCCTAGAGGAATTCATGCAAGGAAACTTAGGGAATCTTTGAATCTGAGGTAATTTTTCTACTTCTAAAATTAAATTTATGATGTCGTTTTCAGGTTTCGCTTTTATTCCGTCTCGATCACCATTAAATTAATGCCATGCTGGTAATGTGATCGATGCTAATTTAATGCTTCTTTTATTTTTGAGTTCCAGCTCTACTTTGGATGCTGACACCAATGAGCCTACGGGTACTGAAGGTGCTGCTGAAACGGCAAACTCAGAAAGTTGTTGTAGAGCACAGCAGAAGTTTGAAGTATACAACAACAAGAATCTGACTGGGGAAACAACCAACTATGACCTTTCATCCTACACAATTATTAATCAACGTTTCTTCAGTTCCCTTGTCTCTGCAGTGGGCTGCAGAAATTGTAGATGTAATAATTTACAACTGGTTACGAAAAAGACAAATGGTCTGGCCTCCCTTATAGAAATTTGCTGTCCAGATTGTGAGTCACAGTGGTCAGACTGGACATCTCCACAAATTGACAAACAGTATGACATCAACTATAGGGCAGTCATTGGGTGTAAAGACAATGGCATTGGCTATGCTAAGTTGAATTCTTTTCTTTCTGTCATGAATATTGAAAATCAGATGCCTCAAACAACATATTATACATTAGCAAAAGTGTGAGCCTTGCAGCCAGGAAAGCAGCAGAGGAAGCAATGTGCCGAGCAGCTTCTGTTGTTGCAGAAAGATCAGCAACTGCAGTTCACCAACCAGACAAAGCCAGTGACACAGGGTGCCCCATCATCACTGTATCATACGATGGCACATGGCAGAAGCGAGGCCATTCATCGCACAATGGAGTCGGGGTTGCCATCGATGTTGATAGTGGTCTCATTCTGGATACGCAAGTCATTAGCAATTATTGCAAAATGTGTGCTAGTGGTCCAAAGCCAAGTTCACCTGAATTTCTTAACTGGATGGAAAGGCATAAATCTGAATGTCAGAAGAATGCAGATTGTTCTTCAAATGCCATGGAGACGGTGGCAGCGAGGATGATATTTTCAAGATCAGTTGAGAAAAGAAGTCTGGTTTATGGCACTTTGCTCTGTGACGGTGATGCAAAGGCTTTTAATGAAGTGCAAAAATCTAAATGCTATGACATTGACATAACAAAAGAAGACTGCATTAACCACATTGCAAAAAGAATGTTTAATGGCCTTGAGAATCTGAAAAAAAGCAATAAGCAGTTGCTAAATCGCAAACTTACAAAGCCCATTATTGAAAAAATTACTAACACTTATGCTAAAAATTTAAAAGACAATGCCCCTGATGTGAAGAAAATGAAGCAGGGAGTGTTAGGTGGATTCTTCCACATGATGAGCACTGACAAGGCACCCAACCACAGACTCTGTCCAGAGGGTGAAAATTCTTGGTGTCACTTCCAGAGAGCCATGAAGACAGGTTTGCACCAAAAACATCGGCCAACATTTTCCCTCGCAAGTTGGCAGCATCATCTACCCTGTTGTGAAAAGGTTGACAGACCCAGATCTTCTTCAACGCTGTGCTAAAATGAGCACTCAGAATGCCAATGAAAGCTTTATGCATTGATTTGGCAGCGCTGTCCTAAAACAACATTTGCTTCGATGTCAGCAGTGGAGACAGCAACTTCCCTTGCCACTCTGTCTTTCAAACTGTGGTCCTATAGGCCTGAAAATGGTATTTGACCAAATGGGACTGGAATGGGGACTTACAAACAACTTGTATGCTACAAGAATGCTGAAGAGAAAGTATTATGATTCCAAAAAACAAACGTTAAGTCTTTCGAAGTGGAAGAGGAAAAACCAGAAAAAACGGCGACTCGAACAAGAACACCAGCATGATGTAACAGAAGGCATAACCTATGTTGCTGGTGGATTTAATTGTTAAATTTATCTGACATTTTCTGTGGATATGATGCAGAATACAACAGACAGGGTAAGAACACTTTATTTCTTTATTAATTATATTTTAAGTGACTTTGAAAGTTTAAAAGTCATTTTTTCTAACAATTCTGTTTTTCTGTTTGTTGTGTGTGGGATCTCCTAAAATCTCAGCTAATATAAAGACTGGAGACGTGAAATTTGGTGTGGATACCCCTAACACAATATTAAAGCTACATGGCTATTTAAAAGTATAGTTTATTAAGTATTTTGTTTTTAAATTTGATTATTATCTCAGAAAGCTACAATTTTGTATTTTTTCAACATACCTAAATTTTAATATTCTAAAAAAAATATTAAGAAACATTTTTGAAGTAAATAAACTAGCCAAGTTCCTAAACGTAGGTTTAAAGTTCATAAATCAATCATCTGTTTCTCAATACCTTTGTTTGTTTTTGGAATTTCAGTTGACTAAGTACATGTCGTTTTTTCATCAAGATGGCGGCTGTTGCCATGGCAACCATGTTTTTTTAAACTTGAAGTGTACAAATGTATCAACATACATCCCTACAAATGACCATTATAAAATAATTGGTCTAACATTGTAAATAAAAAAAAAAAAAAATTTTCATGTAGTGACCCCTTAAGATCTTAGTCAGTGGTCGTCACGGTTATGGGACAGGTCAATGTGATGAGAAAAAACAGAAAGTCTGTAGACTGTGACCCCTAACTAAACTCAAGGCATGTGTAAACACGGAGAGGCCGGTGTTCACCAATTTCCCCCACTGGAGAACATATAAGTGTTGTTGTTTTGATTTTGGTGCTTGTGTTCTGGTCAGTTTTCCAGTCCGTGAGATTCCATTTCGATTAAGTTGGTTTATAGGCGCCGTAGATTTTCTCTCATTCTTGTATATCTCTTCTCATCAGTTCTATTGTTTTGTGGTAGGTTGGTTATGGCTAATAGTATGTTATTCTGTAAGTTGTGTATTAGGAAAGCAGTCTGTACGTTTAAGCTGTGCATAGATTCTTGCTTCCACGTTGTGCTATTATGTTGACTGTCAACAGTAATAGCTTTGTTTCTTATTACGTCATTTTTTTTCATTGTTGTGCTTTCATGTTTATTAGTGTATTTTCTGAAGTGTGTTATCGTGCCTTGAGTGGCAAAATCATTAGATAAAATAAAATTCTATTCGGTGTTTTCAGATTGAGAATTTTTTTCTATGCTGTACCTTGCATCAGATGTAATATATTTGTTATTTTTGTGTGCATGCACATCAGATGTAATATATTTGTTATTTTTGTGTGCATGCACATCAGATGTAATATATTTGTTATTTTTGTGTGCATGCACATCAGATGTAATATATTTGTTATTTTTGTGTGCATGCACATCAGATGTAATATATTTGTTATTTTTGTGCGCATACACATTAGATGTAATATATTTGTTATTTTTGTGCGCATACACATTAGATGTAATATATTTGTTATTTTTGTGCGCATACACATTAGATGTAATATATTTGTTATTTTTGTATGCATGCACATCAGATGTAATATATTTGTTATTTTTTTTTGCGTATACACATCAGATGTAATATATTTGTTATTTTTGTGCGCATACACATTACATGTAATATATTTGTTATTTTTGTGCGCATACACATTAGATGTAATATATTTGTTATTTTTGTGTGCATGCACATCAGATGTAATATATTTGTTATTTTTGTGTGCATGCACATCAGATGTAATATATTTGTTATTTTTGTGTGCATACACATCAGATGTAATATATTTGTTATTTTTGTGTGCATGCACATCAGATGTAATATATTTGTTATTTTTGTGTGCATGCACATCAGATGTAATATATTTGTTATTTTTGTGTGCATACACATCAGATGTAATATATTTGTTATTTTTGTGTGCATACACATCAGATGTAATATATTTGTTATTTTTGTGTGCATGCACATCAGATGTAATATATTTGTTATTTTTGTGTGCATGCACATCAGATGTAATATATTTGTTATTTTTGTGTGCATACACATCAGATGTAATATATTTGTGTGTTTTTTTTTGTGTGCATACACATCAGATGTAATATATTTTTTATTTTTGTGTGCATACACATCAGATGTAATATATTTGTTATTTTTGTGTGCGTATACACATCAGATGTAATATATTTGTTTTTTTTTTGTGCGTATACACATCAGATGTAATATATTTGTTATTTTTGTGTGCGTACACATTAGATGTAATATATTTGTTATTTTTGTGTGCATACACATCAGATGTTATATATTTGTTATTTTTGTGTGCATACACATCAGATGTAATATATTTGTTATTTTTTGTGCGTATACACATCAGATGTAATATATATTTTTTTTTGTGCGCATACACATCAGATGTAATATATTTGTTATTTTTGTGCGCATACACATCAGATGTAATATATTTGTTATTTTTGTGCGCATACACATCAGATGTAATATATTTGTTATTTTTGTGCGCATACACATTAGATGTAATATATTTGTTATTTTTGTGTGCATACACATCAGATGTAATATATTTGTTATTTTTGTGTGCATACACATCAGAGGTAATATATTTGTTATTTTTGTGTGCATACTCATCAGATGTAATATATTTGTTATTTTTTTGTGCGTATACACATCAGATGTAATATATTTGTTATTTTTGTGCGCATACACATCAGATGTAATATATTTGTTTTTTTTTTTTTCTTCAGGAAGGTTTTAGTTTTGTCGTGTTGCACTAAACAAATTCCGCTTAAAATTAATGATGTCCAAACCCCAGAAAAAATGCCGCCCTAAAAGAGTTAAGATGCAAGATGCTTGAGTCACTTCCAAGACTCATGGCAAGAATTTCGAAAGAAAATAAGCCAACGAACTTGAACCATCTGGAACACATTATCGAGAATTATTACGCTGTATATCCTAATATTTTTATTTAATCTGTCATGTGCTCTGTTAGGGGTATGTGTTGTTAAGCCACATTGTTTTCAGACGAACAGTACATAGTAACGATATAGCAGGAACGAATATTGAGTTGCGTACTTTTATTCGATGAATCCGTCCCGCTGTGGAAAAATAAAGGAAGTAAGAGGGAATGTACTAATTACAGAGGAATATCACTTCTCAGTCACACTGGGAAAATGTATGCTAAGATCATCGAAAAAAGGCTGAGACCATTGATAGAGTATCAACTTTCAGAAGCACAGATGGGCTTTCGACGAAACAGAAGTTGCACAGATGCCATTTATACATTGAGACAACTATCAGAGAGGGCAATATAACATGATAAGACATGTATGTTGACATTCATAGACCAAGAAAAAGCCTTCGATAGAGTCGACAGGAATATGCTGTGGGAATGTATGGGGAAAAAAAGGGATCAGCAATCATCTCATTAATATTTGCAAAAGCCTGTACACACGTAGTAAATGCTGCATAAGATCGAAGGCAGGATTGTAAAGAACTTTTATAGTGAACTCTGGTGTGCGTCAGGGCTGTGTACTATCGCCGCTTCTTTTTATAACATACATGGATACCATATGTAGCGAAACAAACTTTAATCATGAAGAAGATATTACAGAATTACTTTTCGTCGACGACCAGGTACTCATAGC
>CAJHNH020006825.1:5000-10303 GCA_905116865.2 Candidula unifasciata | reverse complement strand
TTTGTATATTTCCGTATATCAGGAATGTATTGATAGAGGCCTTGAGAGTTCTCTTTCTCGTTTCAAAGAAACATTGCATACATTATTCTTCTGTAAGTGCCAGCGTCATTTATGGAGAGCAGCAATGTCGCCTGCATGCAGATCCGAACTTAAAGCCTTCAGGCTGTCAAGCGAACGTCTAGCCACTTCGTCACCAATGAAGGATTTTCGCTTGTTATTGAGAATGAAAGGGAAGTAATGTTCAAAGTACAATCACAGCAAATAATTTCTCCTTACCGGCCTTACAAGATTATATTTATCAGAGTAGGTGAATATTTCAGTGCAAGACATCAAGCGAAGATTCACGTAGCTCAGAGGTAACCCCGCTGAAATGCCACCCAGAGGAAATTTGTCTGAATCCCCAGGAGAGGATTTAAAGCACTGAAAGTTGATCCAGTCTGAAATTGTAGACTACCATTTGAAAAATGTCGGTCTTTATCATCTCATTTTCGCTAATTTTTTGTTTGGTATTTAAGGGATGGGGCAGGAACGGTTTGCTATCCATTGACAATGGCTGTTATCATTTCATGCTGCTGTTGAATATCTTTAATGCTATCAGTCTATGTTCTCATAGTGCGACCTCTTGGTTTCCAATCAGATGGTTTCATGTGTAGCGCCTGTGTTATGTTGTTGTGGATGCATTCTAACGAGATGACCAAACCATTTGATCTTTAAGAATTGTGGATTGTTGCTATAATGAGTAACAGCAGCAGGGTAGGTAACATCATGAGACGTTCTACGTATTCTTTTTGTGACTACAGCCTAACCTATACTCACATTTGGATCATCGATGTTGCATCCGACTTGATGTAGTAGTAGTAAATGTTGACCCCACCAGGGCATCATACAAGCGATAAACACCCGATGACACAGAGTGCCACCATGTGGATGAGGATTACCGGGGGAGAGGGCCCAGATAAACACCCGATGACACAGAGCGCCACCATGTGGATGAGGATTACCGGGGGAGAGGGCCCAGATAAACACCCGATGACACAGAGTGCCACCATGTGGATGAGGATTACCGGGGGAGAGGGCCCAGATAAACACCCGATGACACAGAGTGCCACCTTGTGGATGAGGATTACAGGGGGGTGACACAGAGTGCCACCATGTGGATGAGGATTACCGGGGGAGAGGGCCAAGAAACCGCGTTCAGCCATTAGACCATATTTCTGGTCAGGCTACAGTGCGGCCCCTGGCAAGAGCTGGCTGAGTAGGGCTTCAGCTAACGAAAAATTGCATCTCACAATGATATGACTGGATAGTGACTTGATGTGCGTCCACTGGTGTACTTAAGGAGTAATCTTTTTAAACGAAATTTGTATTACCCCATTGTATCACTTGTACGTGTATCTCTAAACTGAAAGCAGTACTTTCAAACCAAAGTAGAATAATTATAAAATTCAATCCGACTGTCCGTGTGTTGGTAATGATGTCTGCTTCTTCTTCTTGTGTCAATTTCTGCTTATGCCGCTAGGCGTTGCAGTTTATCAGACGATCAGCTACCAAGCCAGGGCACACTCAGTCGCTTGTATGCCGTTATGCAGTCTCAAAGTGTCAATGACTCCTTCAGTCCGTCTTCTTCTTTGTCTTCCGCTGCATCTTGATGTTTCGATTTTCAGGTTGTACGTTCTTGTTGCTGGCATCGTTGGTTTCATTCTCATTAGATGACCAACCCAGTTTTTCTTTGTTTATCAATAAACTTGACGATGGGTATTGTTCTAACAGTTGGTGCCTGCTTAAATTTTTTTTTTTTTTTAATGTATCTTTCTTGTTTTCATCCTTTTTTTCTTGCCTCACAAAGATGTCTCATTTATCTTAATCGTCATCATCCTCAAGCGCCTCTGCAGACTGGCATGGGCGATCATGCCTCTATGTAGTCTGCGATTTTCAGAGGATGAATGAGTTCGTATGCTAACGCCCATTCATAGACTCTGAAAGTATGCTGAAAAAGGGTGAGGACAGGGATGCTTCGAGCAGAGTGGCAAGCTTCACTGGAAAGGTCACTGGTTGTAAGCATACTTTGGATCTTCTCTCCAGGCCATGCCAGCGTGGTGGGTTATGAACAGGCAGACAGATTGGTTTGATCCGCACCACTGAGCGGTGAATTGATACATGACAAGGCAAATGTGGTCAAGGTCCTTTGAGAACAAGCACGGAATCAGTAAAGAAAGAAGATTATTATGGCCTGGAGAGAATGAGGCAAATGGGTGTAACCAGAGGGTCTGACCGGATCACTACACTCACAGGAAAGGCAAGATGGATATTTAACCAGATTGTGACCGGTACCATCAGCATTGGAACTCTGCGTTGGCTGCTGAAGATGAGGACAGAACATGCATGGGAATGCCCCAAGTGCTGTGATGTCAATTCTTGACTTAGCTCAACTCAACTCAACATCCATTCATACCATGACAAAAGGCTGTCAAAAAAAAATGTTCGCATTGTATCTTGTGTTTTTGCACAGATCTCACAAGTGGTCACACAATGTTCCAGTTTCGTTCTTCGCATAACATGACCAGAAATGACGACTGTCAGCTTTGAGATGTTTGTGACAACTTGTCATAGAGACCTCGCCTCTTTCAAAACTCTGGCAGGCTTTACTGAATAATCACATTTCCGAGGCCTCAATAAACAGCCCGACATTTCTTTAGCTTGGCAATTATTTTTGCTTACATTTATGTAATCTGATACTTCCTGCAGACAATTTATATCCAGGATAAAGGACTCTATATGTCCCTGAGTAGATCTTATTGTCTGAAAGGTTTGCTTGTATAACCGCCTTAAAGCCGCCCCCCCCCCCCCCACCCATTTCCAAGAAACCTGGGAGATACACAACTTCATCAATAGATTTACCCTTTCGCTTTCACCTGAAAAATCTAGTTATTTGATCCTACTACCTAGGGGATAACCCCCCCCCTACCCCCCCCCCCCGGAGCTCAGGGTTTGTTTAATTGCGCAATAATAGTAATAAGAAGCAGACGGTTTTCTTAGATGTATCGCAGCAACCGTCACTGGGGAGGCAGCAACTAATTGACTGAATTATAAAAATATTAATTTCTGTTATAATGCACCCTTGCCAGTCTCCACAACTGGAATTTTTTTTTTTTTTTTTTTTGGGGGGGGGGGGGGGTGTGACGTGCACCGGCGCTTCATGCTGATGTGTGTCGTACCAAGATGAAGTAAGCCATGTGGGGGTAAAACTTGGTAGAAACTTCAATGCTTTCAAAAGGTAGAGCACGAACGCTATGCGTTAAGTTCCAGCGGGTGTATTGATGTATACAATGATCAACAAAAGGAGAAAATATGCAATTAATAATCCAGACTCATCCAAACACACCAACACAAGCCCGCTCGTACATCCATGGACTGATAAATTCTCACGACGGGTCGCAGCCCGACCTTGAGATCCAGACAGTCATCTCTATCTTCTCTTCTGCAGTCTGAATAAGGTAATGTAAGTATACCTGCTTACTGCCGAACTGTGACCATGTACCAGCTTTCTGCTGAGGTTTATAGTGGAGTCCCGGGGTAAAACGTCCTCAAGGATCCAACTGTATACAACGTCTGCTTCCCTGGAATCCCGGGGTTAAACGTTCTCAAGGATCCACACATCCGTCTACTTCGGACTGTAAACATCATCTGCCATTGACAACAATCCTTCACGACGTTACGTATTGTTTTGACGTCTTATTTGCTCACTCAGTACTGGTGCATTCTAGTGCACATCCGCACGCGACAGGGGACAGGGACGTCAAGAGCATACGCTATGTTTAATTGTGCAATACAAAAAAAATAATAAATTGGTAATATTATTATTATTTTATGCTAAATGAAAACTGGCAAATAACATCTTTGAAATACTATAAAATACAAAAACAACTAGCTTTAAAAAGACGTCCATATACAAGGTCCAACAATTAAGTAATGAGACCAATTCTATACACATATAAATAATCAACAGTTGAAGATATAACCTGTATTTTATTCAAAGTAAGTCCCTTGTGCATAGATACAGCAAGTGGCACGATCTAACAAACACTGGAACGACCTCTGTAGTTCTTCTGATGTAATGGCCCATAAAGTCGATGTTACGGGCCTTTGGATATGAAAATCGTTAAAGAAGCGTCCTTTCAGTTGTTACTTTCAATTTGGGAATAAAAAAATAAAAAACAATCACAGGGAGACTAATCTGGGGAATAGGGTGAAAACCTGAGAACACACACTTGTTTTTGGGCCAAAAACTTGTTTCGGTGATGTCTCTTGGGTACTCAACCCGCTGATGTTTTTGGTCATCAGACAACGAATGTGGTACAAACCGGCAAGCAACTTTTTTCTTGCTAAAATTTGCAGGAAAGTGTTATGAATAGTCTCTCTATTAACACCAAATTCATCTGCCATTATCGTGACAGTAAAACAATGATCTTCTTGTATCAGTTCTCTGACTTTTGCAATAAGTTCATTAT
Source organism: Candidula unifasciata (assembly GCA_905116865.2). Taxonomy (NCBI): domain Eukaryota; kingdom Metazoa; phylum Mollusca; class Gastropoda; order Stylommatophora; family Geomitridae; genus Candidula; species Candidula unifasciata. The sequence goes on along the minus strand of CAJHNH020006825.1, from coordinate 5,795 downwards.
TACGAACAGAAATTGGGCGTTCAGGTCCAGGTGCATTATTAATAATTTCCACACTACTTTTGAATGGTGAATACCACCTAAAAATGTGTGCACGAAATAAACAATTATCCCCATAAACTTGTTGCATCAATTAGATTGTTTTAATGGCGCTTTTTCTGAGTTTTATAAAGAATTTAATGTTAGCTTTTTGCTCCCTTCTGATTGCGTAACATGCACCTCTGATTGGGTCAACAAAATGGCGGTTTATTTTTTGTCTGCTTATCGAGCGGCGATGAAAAGTTACCGGATCATAGATGTAGGTTGCCTCTTTAAATTCTATGCTTTGATTCATAGATGGCATTTTTGTCTTGGCCGTAGTAAAATCAGTCTCATTACTTAATTGTCGGACCTTGTATGGTGTCCAATGAGTGGGGGAAGGATCTGCTTCCTAAACATACTACTCCACCCTCCCCCCCCCCACCCCCTAACCACCGCTCGCTATATTCAAGTTGAGTTTCCGACGTGTATGCCAGGGAGCGTGTCTAATAGGAATCAAACATAAAGACGTGTCTCATGGAAATCAAACATACAGACGTGTCTAATGGGAATCAAACATACAGACATGTCTAATGAGAATCAAACATACAGACGTGTCTAATGGGAATCAAACATAAAGTCGTGTCTAATGGGAATCAAACATACAGACGTGTCTAATGGGAATCAAACATAGGACGTGTCTAATGCGAATCAAAGATTCAGACGTGTCTTATGGGAATTAAACATACAGACGTCTCTAATGGGAATCAAACATAAATC
>CAJHNH020006824.1:355678-417628 GCA_905116865.2 Candidula unifasciata | reverse complement strand
GGGCACTAGGTGGGTAATGTGGTCAGCATTATGCCGGCCGAAAATAGTTGTGTATGCAGATTTAAAAGTCCAGAAGTGGGCGAATAACCAGAAGTTTCCGCCTGAGTTTTATAACTGATGACACAATCAGTTATCCGGACATCTCTCTGATTTATTCATCTTTCTTGAATTCATTACATTTACTGTTAATTTCCCAAGTTCCTTAGGCATTTAACTTTCATGTCATGTCTTTAGTGGTTCGCCAGCTTTCACTTACATGTGTTGAAACTGAAATAACACAATGTATGTTGGTTTCAGAACTCTATAATTAAAGTTTCATGTTGTTTAGACTTTTAAAACCTGCTGTTGCCTTGCCAATGACAGTTATAATTTCTTCCTTTGTGTGTTCTTGACAATCAAATATGTGAACTGATCTGTTATTTCTAATTCCTTTTGACTCTTGCATTACATTTCCCTAATCTGTTACTGATGTCTTCAGAATATTTGTCTTTTCATAACTGCCTTTAGTTGTAGGAACAGTCCACATATGACACCGGACCCTTCATACAACAAATGAGAGCAAAGTTATAAAAAGAAGACATATAAGACTTTTCTCAGAAGAGTTGCTGTATTAACAAGAAAAGGTCAAAGAAACATTTTTTAAAACAAAGAAATTAATGGAGACTAGTACGCTTTATTTCGAAATAAAGTAAGGGTGACAGAAAATAAAACACGGATTACTTACTCATATGCTCTGTGCCTCTGCTCTCGAGGAGATGGAGGGTATAAGCTGCGAGGAGGGGATGCCTGATGATGCTGAAGCTCTCCCTGCGGCGGGTCCCAAGTCTCCTCATGGATTGTATCCGCAAGGCTTGTTAGCATAAAATTGTCGGGGAAGCCTGCCACCCCATCCTGGGGCACCATGGTGCTCTTGCGGCACATGGGACAGGGAAAGTAACCCGGGCGGTTGCCAGGATTACGGCGGACATAGTCCTGCAAAGGTGTAAGGGTAAAACTGTTCATATCAATTCAAGACTTGTGTACCTATAAAATAAACCTACACTACAACATATGCCAGCATTTCCTTCGAAGTCAGAGTACATCTACCGAAGCGGCAAGGAACAACCAGCACACAAGTCAGTAAAACGGATTTGCATGTAAAACTCAGGCCCTGGCACAAACCTAAAGTGCAAATAAACAGACAACCAGGACTTCCACAAGGAGCTTACAGGTGGTGAACAAAGAAGAAGATACACCGGCATTATGTTGATAACACAAACAACACCGCCAACTGCTAACTGGTCTTTAAAAATATAAGTCTCCCTTTAAAAGCCCCATGAGCCATTGGTGTAGTTTACTTTCACTTGACAACATATGCCAGAGTGATGGCAGGAGTTCTACACTGCAGTATCTAATTTTACTGCCCCAGAATTATAGGACTTGTTGTTAACCAGTACAGCTATCAGGTTACCTCAAAATTCTTATTCTTCAGCATTCTAAGCCCTTGAGGTTTAATGCTGCAGATATCACACACCTTCCTTTATCTCTGTGACTGGCCTTTATTCTTCAGTTAGTGACTCAAAGATTTTGAAGATTTCAATGCATATTATCTCTCCACGTTCTTCTTGGTCTCCCTCAAGTTCTAGTCCCATTCAACTGTTTTCTGTATGTAGTTTCATCTCTCTGTTGTCTGCCATTCTTCCTATATTCTCCGTCTACTGCAGTCTATTAGCCCTCATGATGTCAGTAATTCAGTTCTCGTTATGCCTAGTGGCACATGAGGCTTCAGAGAGGACTTTCCATGCTTTCCTGTCCTGTTCAATCTTCAATGCAGTTTTCCATGTCAAAGATGCCACACTCAGGTCACTTTCCATCGTTCGTTTTCCCATGTTGTTTTTAGGCGTCCCTTTTTTCTCTTTCCCTCTGGTATCCATGTGAGAGCTGTTTTGGCAGGTATATTAGGATTCATTCTCATAATGTGGCCACGCCATTTCCATCTTCTCTTGGTTATCATACTGTCTAGAGTTTCTTGGTTTGTGACTTGAAGTAGTTTAGTGTTTGAGATTGTATCTGGCCAGAAAATTTTGATAATTCTACGTAGACATGTGTGGTAGAAGATGGACAGCTTGTGTACATCCTTTTTGGTCATTCTCCAGCATTCTGCTCCATAAAGAAGAACTGGCAAAATGAGGCTCTTGTAGAGTCAGAGTTTTGTTCCTCTGCAGTAACTGTTGGATTTCCAGATTTGCCTCATCCTTCCAAAAGCAGCTCTAGCTTTGTTCAGGCGTGACTATGTCTTCCTCTGACCCTAACAGTATGGACATCAATCACTGCCAAGATATGTGAAATGTTCTACATTTTCAAGTGATTGGTTACTTATGGTCACTGGTTGTTGGTTTGGACTGTTTGTCATGATCTTAGTTTTCTTATGTCAGTAATTAGTGGTGATTCAAAAGGATTATGAATTTCTTTGCTCCTTCTCACTCTTCACTCTCTGCTCCCTGCATTTTTGATGTGTTCAAAGATTCACGTAATATTCTATTCTCAAATATCTGAAATAAAGGTTTGTCTCTTCTGGCTGTACACCAGGTTTCCCAGCCACATAGGACCACTGATTTTATCAATGTTTGATAGACTTGGTTCTGTGTAACAGAGCATGTGATTGTTGCAGTTGCTGTGAGGCACAGCATTCCTTATTTCCAGATTGAATTTCGATTGTAGGAGGGGAAGTCAATAAGTAAGTCACAAATGGTTATGGGATGGTAGGAAAATGTAGCTGGTGGTTACTAAATGTAAATGTAAGGGCTGCATTAGTGCAGTCGATAGGAGGCTTGCGTTAAAAACCAACTGCGACTCGCTACAGCCCACAGCTGGTGTTCGAAGCGGGGGTTCCCTGGGTTCACACAGCCTATAGGAAATGGGTACCAGAGTTAAAATCCTGGGGAAAATGGAGGAACGTTGCTGCAGCTACAGAGTTTCGTGCAGACGGCAACACAGGCAGTTTATTATCAGCTGTCCGTATTGGTGACAAAGCACTTATGGTTTATAACCATGTGCGATGACGCTGGTTTACATCTCCCGACTTTACCTTTTTTTTCAACTAAATGTGTCATTAGGTGACAGCAACATCACTAGAGGTGACAGGCCAGTAATGGTGAATCTGTAGCAGGTGCAATAGGGTGCTTACAAGGTTTAGCATACAACATAATGCATGATTGACTGAAAATTTTGGTCCAAAACACACCTTGGCGGGAGACATTTCACGAATGACGCAGAAGCTGAATGTGAAGTGAAAATGTGGTTTAGACATTAAAGCACAGTTCTACACAGCAAGTTTGGGAAGACTGATTAAAAACGATGGGAGAAGCACATAACATTTTGGTGAAAATAGTGTTGAAAAATTATGGGATAGTGTATGTGTACAAATAAATGGTTTTCAAGCTGTCATCCTTTTAGTTTTTGTTTTGTTTTTTAAAACAACCATTTGTGACTTACTTACTGATTTCGTCTCATATTAATACAAACAGCATTTATACGAATAGTATTTATATGAATGCAACAAACAAGAGAGAATTTCCTTAATTCACATCCCTACCCATCATGAACAGCACCATGCACCTGGATAGTACTTTGGTCTAGCCATTACAGATGAACTTCTTATTAAACTGATTAACTGAATTTGAGATTTGCCCTGGTCGATTGGCATAAACCTTACAACTCTTAAGTTCAGAGTATTACACTTCAGGTGTGAAAGTACATGAGAAAAAACAGTTAGCAGTCATTTGTTTTCTCAGACAGCAGTGGTGACAAGTTCTCAAATTTTGAAAATGGCAGAGAGCAGACTAAATAAGACTGCTGTCTTATATCAAAAATGAAATTATTGGCTACCCGTCAATAGTGTTCCAGGGCTTTTTGTTTTGTTTTAGGAGAGAGAAAAAAAAAAGGTGCCAGCGCTCACCACAAAGTCTCTAAAATAGGTGCTAGTGCTCACCACAGTCTCTAAAATAGGTGCTAGTGCTCACCACCAGGACTTTTATTCTGGTGGTATGCAACAGCACACAGAACTGGTATCTTTTTTCTGGGCATCATGGGCATCATTCCTGGGTGACATTTCTCTGAGAGCATAGGCACATTTTCAGACACTGTGTTGAGGACAATCATATTTTTTCTAGAAGAAAAACCCTGCTCACCGCAAAGTGTCTATAACAGTAGGGCTGATTCCGCCAAACCAGGTGTCAGTAATGAGTACCATTGTGGGTGTTTATAACGAACTCATCAGCACGGCTAGAGTTCCTTTTCCTCCTCCATTCATGTCACAGCGGGTCCCATGTTGTGGGTTTGTTATGCATTCCTTATTTTCAAAAGTTTAACCGCTCTCTCTCTTTTCTTGTATTGTCATCACTCACTTGCGTGATTATTTCTACATTGTACTAGTTGTCTGACGGTTCGTGAGTATCCAAACCAGGATGTTTTTCTACTTTTATGTTCCCTGACAGTGGCTTCTTTTTCTGGTGGGGGGGGGGGGGGGGGGGGGGGGGGGGGAGGGGGGGGGGGGGGGGCGGGGGGGCGGGGGGCGTGCACCCACCACAGAGGCACGAAGAAATATAAAAACATCCCAGTTTCGACTCACAAACAGTTGTGCCTGTGGTGCTTCCCCCTGCAGTAATTTTTACCTGCACACGAGAGCTTGGGCGCTTTAAAGAGACTTACAACACTCCCACAAACATTATATACAGCAAGCGAACACCAAATTAAGCCATCTCATAAAACCCCCACAACATAGGACAGGCCGTGTGACCGAATGTGGCAAAAATGGGGACAGGGCGGGAGAGGAGGAACAGCTACAGGAAGGCATGGGAACTACAACCCATGGTCATGGGAAGTGTTACCAGCAAGATCCACTCCACCTGTGCTAAGTCTACCAGAATTAGAACACAGGATTTCAGGACTGCTTTTGCACTTGCATGTATGTTAACCTGTTTTTTCTCAGGTACTCAGCTCTCAACCTATCTGCAGTCATTGTTCTCCTACGCCAATATTACCTTCCTGGTTTCCCCCTCAATGCATCACATCCCATGGCATCCTGTTCTCACAAATCCACATCAATACCTGTTTCATTTATGCCCTGCATGCACACTCTTTATATCGTAGTAATGTAAAGGCTGACTGTGAATCATCAAAGGGAATAAAAAGACCTACCTATAGATGAATTGGTGCATTACACCAGGAGAAATCTCATTACTAAGTAAAGTGATTATTAAAATTAATTTTTTAAGGGTGGTGGGGAGGGGAGGGTGACCTGGGGCGGGAGGGGGAGGGCTTTTCAAGTACTGCTGCCATCAGGCATGTGGCACTAGACTCATATTTCTTTCCATAATTTCAACTTCATGGTTTTCTTTACATTTTGTTCAACATCCTTTGATTTCAATTTCAGAGTTTACCTCTCACGTTTATTGCTTTACAGACCTGAAAAGGGACAAGTTGGCATGAGTGGATACCAAGCACCAGTACGCCAACACTGCAGGTAATCACGTAGATATACTGTCCGGCACATGAAAGAGTGCAAGGGAATAAAAGAGTTGATTTTCTGGCTACAAAAGCAAAAGTTATGGGAACACTCGAAATGGACAAGGAAGATACTGTGAAGACTATATTTGAAAGAATGTTTACAGAAGACACAAGATTAGATGAAATAACATGTGCAAGAATGTGTGAATGAGGTATGAAGTGTGGATAAAGAATGAAGTGTGGATAAGGCAAGGAGGGACAATCTGAGAGGATGTGTGTATAATCAGTGTGCTACGAGAACAATTAGGATCTACACCTTAAGATATTTGCTGCGGGAGACGGAGCACCTATGGGTATGCCCGGTGGGCTATGATGTTGATTCTTAAATGAGTAATCAGAAAGCAATGTTATGGCCCTTAGCCTTGATTGGCAACTGGTCAAGGAGGGAAGCTCCGACAGGCAGGGAGAGCACTGCTCTTCTGATCTAAAAGCTTCTGCAAAATGCTATGCTCCAAATATATGTATGTTACTCTCCTTTGGAGCAAACAAAGCAGGCCGAGAGAATGATCATGCTGTGGTATTTACAATACTTCATGATTTATTTCAATTGATCTCTCATCTCATTATTTTGACTCTAAGTTACAGCTGTCACTTCCCTTACTCCCATTACCTCACTCCCACTAGCTCACAAGTACTCTCACTGACATTACCTTATTAACGCTATCTCACCTTCAGGCACAGCTCACAAAAGGAGTGCAGGCAAGGCAGAGCCTTGGGACGCCTCAGTGTCTCAAGGCAGATTTTACATGACAAAAATTCTTCCTGGAGTTTTTCCTTCAAACTATCGTTGGAGTGGGGTCTTGCCATTGTTAGCCATTCTGTATAGAAACATCAGTTACAAAAACTTAGTGTGACATACTAATCAATGTCAAAGATCAGTTTCAAATACTTAGTGTGGCATAATAGTAAATGTCAAACATTATCTTATGCTTAATATGAAAAACTGATCAGTGATATACTGTTTACTATCACATGGTTGGTTGGTCAGTAGCATATCTGATTGACTAGGGAGTAGCACATGTAGTTGGCTGACCAGAATTACATGCAGTTGGCTGGTCAGTATCATATGTGGCTGGCTGACAAGTATCATATGTAAATGGCTGACTAGTATTACATGCAGTTGGCTGGTCAGTATCATATGTGGCTGGCTGACTAGTATCATATGTAAATGGCTGACTAGTATTACATGCAGCTGGCTGATCAGTATCATATGTAAATGGCTGATTAGTATTACATGCAGCTGGCTGGTCAGTATCATAAGTAAATGGCTGACTAGTATTACATGCAGCTGGCTGGTTAGTATTATATGTGGCTGGCTGACTAGTATCATATGTAAATGGCTGACTAGTACTACATGCAGCTGGCTGGTTAGTATCATATGTGGATGGCTGACAAGTATCATATGTAAATGGCTGACTAGTACTACATGCAGCTGGCTGGTCAGTATCATATGTAAATGGCTGACTAGTATTACATGCAGCTGGCTGGTCAGTATCATATGTAAATGGCTGACTAGTGTTACATGCAGCTGGCTGGTCAGTATCATAAGTAAATGGCTGACTAGTATTACATGCAGCTGGCTGGTTAGTATCATATGTGGCTGGCTGACTAGTATCATATGTAAATGGCTGACAAGTATTACATGCAGTTGGCTGGTCAGTGTGTGTGTGCGCGCGCGCACACACACACACACGTACACACACACACACACACACAGACAGATATAATTCCACTCATGCTCATGGTACACATACAAGCAATCACACTTATGCGTACACATACATACATTCAAATTTAATTATATATATATGGGAAACCATGAAGGACCCGCTACTGACATGCGAGTTCACAGATGCAACCCACCAGATGGTCTGATCTGAGCATACGAAACCGAACGCAAAGAAGAAGAAGAAGAAGAAGAAGAAGAAGAAGAAGAAGAAGAAGAAGAAGAAGAAGAAGAAGAAGAAGAAGAAGAAGAAGAAGAAGAAGGAGGAGGAGGAGGAGGATGAGGAAGAAGAAGAAAAAGAAGAAGAAGAAGAAGAAGAAGAAAGAAGAAGAAGAAGAAGAAAAAGATCACAATCACCATCATCATGTTGCCAAGTTTAAGCGGTCCACGGTATTTAAAATGCAATGGATGGCATACTGTCCAGATGTGATGACTTTCATGGTTGCATGCCTAAGGCTTGTCCAGTCAAATTCTGTATCCAGACCTTTCTCTGTCTGCCTTGTCTACTCTTTCCCTCTACTGAGAACTGTAGTGCGTTTTTGAGAGCCCGACAGATCTTCTTACATGTCATAACCACTATATTTCGTCCTCGGATTTCTTACTGTCACAACTATATACTTATTCAGTGCTGCGATTCAGAATATGTATTCTGGATACTCCTTCTTTACATAGTATACTCTTCCTAAAATACCATGCAAGTTATTTAAGATGGCAAAGGTCACCTCGGTCTACATCCTCCTAATTCAGAGAGTAAATGGAAGACGGTTCTTAAAACTGGATGGTTGCGTAGATTGTATAGTGTCACCTAAAGAAAGTAGGCTGACGAAAGTGACACGACAATAGGACTGAAAGTAGGAAGGACAGGGTGATAAAACAGGGAGGAGGAAAGAGGGGAGACATGCAGCGGGGGGTGGGGGGGGGGGAGGTTGCTGTGACAATTGTCCAGAACGCAGCCAGCATAAGGTGAAGTGCAGCCAGTATAAGGTGAGTTACAAGTGTCCAGAATATACAAGTGTCGCAAACCGACTGGGAGGGAGCGATATATCCCACATCCTTCCAAACTGTACGAGAGGGAGAAAGATCCGATATCCTTCACCGGTGGGGGGGGGGGAGAGAGAGAGAGAGAGAGAGAGAGAGAGAGAGAGAGAGAGAGAGAGAGAGAGAGAGAGAGAGAGAGAGCTGTGTTGTGTGCGATAATACCAAAACTACATATCTGCCCACATTTCAACTATCCTAACAGGCTGGCTGAGAATCTGCACGGCAATGGAATCTCAACAACGGTGACCGACATTCTCCCTCTAACCCCCACATCCCCAACCGGGGGAGGAACGGCGCAACCAGGGTACGAACACAGTTACGGTTTCCGCAACCCAGGGCAGGATGTGGGACAGCCAACTTCCTTCCCAGAACAGAATATGGCAACGAGTCTCCCCTCACACCCTCCACGCCACCCTCACCTTCCTCCCAGGTCGAAATCTCCAAACTAGTTCAAGCGCTGGCTACCCTTTCGCCCGGGCTCTTCTGCACGTTTCCGCTTCACTTTCAAGTACCGCCGAGCAAGTTCCCAGAGGGGAGGGGAGGGGAGCTCTGTGTGTTCTAGCTAGGAAGGTTTTTCCTAAAGCACAATCTGCTCCAGCACTGAATGGGAGAGCACTCCAGTTCACGATGCCATGGCAAACGTAAACAAATAACGCAATGGCTGGCGCTACGCAGTGGGTTACCGAATGAGATAAGCAGACAGAAATGTTGGGGAAATACACTCCGGAACAAAAAACTGAAACAGAAACAGACACACGGAGAAGGGGCTGAAAAGAAATGAATACAATGACACATAAAATTAAAAAATAATTGGACGCAAAAACATAGATGTATTTCCTTCCTCCTCCTCTCCACCTCCCCATTCTACTTCTTCTTATTCTTCTTCTTACACTTTTTCGCGTTTGCTTTTTGTAAACTCGTACGGAAAGTTCTGGTTGTTCGCCAAATTCTGGACTCTGGTCTTGTCCAGAACTTGAGTTGTACGTGCTACATCCGTTTTACCAGTGCTACATCCGTTTTACCAATCTGGCTTGTTTGTATGCAAACTGTTGGCTCCTCTCTTCTCATGCAGACATAATCAGAATTCGAAAATAACCCTAATTAGTCCCTTATCGACATGCCTGTTATGATGCAAGAGGTCTATCTTTGTTTTTATAGATCTTAGCGCACCTTCCCCCCCCCCTTCCCCGGAAAAAACCAACATGTGAAAGGCTAAGTACCTGGACTTAACCATGTACAGTATAATGTTTAAATGTTTAATTTGTAAGCATCTGTTTACATATTTCTTATATTTGTAAGCATCTGTTTACATATTTCTTATATTTTTAATGTGATTATTATAAGGTACAACAGATCAGGGGAAGACAACAACATAAATACATGGGTGGCCTGGTCACATGATCTCCAAAGATCAAGAACAATGACTTCATCTTTTATTCTTGTAATCGTATTAGAACCGACACTGCAGAAGATGGTGATGATGACGACAACGACAGCAGTGGTGATGATGAAACAGTACGATTTGGCTTGGTGGCTAACTCACACAATTGATGTTCATTGTCGACGAACTTGGACTGCAGGAAATACTTCAGTCGTAACTCAGCCAAATATCTCAAGGTCGAATATTTGTGGGTGTCAAGTTATGGGTCTAGAACGACCCGACCTGACGCGACAGCAGGTCTCACCCAGAGCTTCTCAAACATCAGTTTTACCTCAGCGAATACTTCCAACGGAACTTGCTCGCTGTGAGTCTGAATGCACAGTGCTTGAGAATCTACTGCGAAATATCCTAGAACTGAAGAAGAAAAAAAGCTGGGAGAAAGCGGAATAATTCAGCAGGCGTTGAAGAAAGTCATAGGGGCACTTATCTGAAAAGACGATAGTACAAGCTAGGAGAAACAAGGCTGGAAAGCAACAAGACTGGGAGAAACAATATATCAGTCTATCACTCAACTAAGTCGTGTAGAGTGATTACCTCAACAAACAATCCACATATGAAAGATAAACACCTTACTTCACAAGAAGCAGCAATCAGTCGGTGCTGATCTAATTATATAGCTTAAGACGGACATTAGATGTTTGAGGAGAGGCAAGGGGAAAACACCTGTTATGTGGGTAGATTTAGAAGCATGCTTTGATAATATATACAGAGATAAGATGTAAGATATTGGAACAGCTGCCGGGAAAACAGCAAAAGATAAAGAAATTAGAAGACTGCCTGAAACAGTCATGCAATTTATTATAGACTAATAGATCAAACTGTCTGGACGTCTAACGAGAATGCCGTGGTACCCAGCCGCCACACAGAGCCATGTTAAACAAATATGATTCCCCGTGTGGATTCCATGGCCCCATTGTGGGGAAAACAAGAATAGATCCACTGCCTTCCCAGAAAGCATGTCGTAGGAGTCGACTAACTGGGAACTTCCTTCGAGGTCAAAGTGCATCTGCCCGAGCGGCAAGGAACAACCAACTACACACAAATAAGTTAGTAAAACGGATGTACAAGCAAAACTCAGGCCCTGGCACAAAGCCAAAGTCATAATGGACGAACAACCAGGACTTTCCGTCGCAGCTTACAGCCGGTGAACAAAGAAGAAGAAGAACAAATTTGATGAACACAGGGCAAGACGTGTGTGCGTGTGTATGTATTGATTTGTCACGTTTTTCTAGGCCAGAGAATTCCATTGTGCTAATGGGGTGGTATGAGCACCACAGGGATGGCAAGGGTGATTAGCGAGACCAGATCGCCTTAAAAGGGACTTTCACAATAAGTGCACATTTCGGGACCATTGTTTATATCTCAGATATGCCCCGCTCGCTAGCACAGTTGGCTAAACCTCCGTGTTTTTTTTTACAGGGCAATGCTATCCGTGTCATCATGTTCCCATAAATTGACCTCAATGCTTGCACTGTTCCGCTGGCACACAACTTCTATCCATCAGATTCACCACAGAGGATGTCCTTATGGACTCTTCTATCCTCAATGACCCTACCATCCTCTATACTAGCCATATGAGACTTCGAAGACTGAGCACAGAGAAACGAATGATACTAGCTCTTCCTCAATTCTGAGTTGACAAGACCATCTGTACAAACACGAACAATTACCCCGGGTGTCTTACCAGTTTAAGAATCGCGCTCCATGACCCACCATCCTCTATACTCGGCGATATGAGACTTCCGAAGACTTCCAGAACCGATAAAGCACACACACACACACATCCCGGACGTGGCCTCTTCTAGCCTTGTCGGCAGTTATGAAAATAAAACAATGCGGGGTCTGTGTGTTTGACATAAATACGGCATTGCGTTGATTTAGTTTTTTCTCTTCTACCCTAGCGTACAGGGGGCATTAACACTCTTCGGTTAATTTTTATCGAACTTGATTTAGAACAGTGGCTCCCAACCTTCCTAATGCTACGACCCTTTAATACAGTTCCCTCATGTTGTGGCGACCCATAAATAGTTATATTTTCTTAATAACTTCAATGAACATGTGTTTTCCGATGGTCTCAGTCGACCCTTTAATACAGTTCCATCATGTTGTGGCCACCCACAAATAGTTATATGTTCTTAATAACTTCAATGAACATGTGTTTTCCGATGGTCTCAGGCGACCCTTTAATACAGTTCCATCATGTTGTGGCCACCCACAAATAGTTATATGTTCTTAGTAACTTCAATGAAGATGTGATTTCCGATGGTCTCAGGGGACCCTCGTGAAAGGGTCGTGCGACCCAACCGTAGGCTGAGAACCCTGATTTAGAGGGTTTTCGTGATAACGTTCTAGACCAATGGCTCTCAACTTTCATAATGCCGCGACCCTTTAATAAGTTCCCCCATACTGTGGCGACCCATAAACAATTATTTTCCTTCAAAAATTCAATGAATATGTGTTTTCCACCGGTCTAAGGCGACCCCTGTGAAAGGGTCGTCGATCAAGGGTCGTCGATCAAGCAGTTTAGGAACCGTTGTTCTAGACCTACATGTAGAGTACAATAGATCGGTACGGTTGTGAACAGTAGACGAGAATACCTTCATAACATCATCAAAATCGCCATCAACAGCCTTATCATCATGAACATCGCTCTCACCACCATCATCTCTTCTGCTGTAAACTCCCGCTAAAAATTCCCCCTTTGGCCTGGATGCTGCGCTTGAGTTTTGCGTGCAATCCATGTTATCCATATGGCTTATCTGTATGCAGAATGTAGATACTGCGCCACTCAGGCAGATGCACTCTACTTCAAGAAAACAGCCGTAATTAGTTGCATATTACAATACGTTTGTTGGGACAGCAGGCCTTTTCGTTTTCCTTCCAAACGGCGAGTCAACATCGTGATCGTCTTAGTCATCATCATCGAGTGCCGAGAACAAGATTCTGCTCTAGAACAGTGTCTGTTCTTCAACCGGTGGCACGCGGACCACTGGTGGGCCGCAGAAACGTCCAGGTAAGCCGTCAAACAATTACAGTTAATCAAGTGGCGGCGACATCGTTCCGGCATTAAAGTGCTGCATAGCCAGAGTGACAGTAGCAGGAACTATCGTATTGGGTAAAAAGGGTGAAATAATTGGGTGACCTAGAATTTACCAAAAAACGTGCTAGCTACAATTGTTTCTGTTGGCTGCCAGGTAGCCCGCCAAACTATTTCCCCTGTTTGGGTTAGCTGCCAGGTCGCGTGACTCGCGAAACATTTCCCCCGGTTTGGATCAGCTGCCATGTTACTTCGCGAAACATTTCCCCCGGTTTGGATCAGCTGCCAGGTGACTCTCGAAACAATTCCCCCCGGTTTGGATCAGCTGCCAGGTGACTCGCGAAACATTTCCCCCGGTTTGGATCAGCTGCCAGGTGACTCGCGAAACATTTCCCCCGGTTTGGATCAGCTGCCAGGTGACTCGCGAAACAATTCCCCTAGGTTTGAATGACTCGTGAAACAATTCCCCCGTTTTGGGTTAGCTGCCAAGTGGCCGGAGAAACAATTCCCCCAGTTTGAATGACTCGCGAAACATTTCCCCCGGTTTGGATCAGCTGCCAGGTGACTCGCGAAACAATTCCCCCGGTTTTGATCAGCTGCCAGGTGACTCGCGAAACAATTCGCCCTGTTTGGGTCAGCTGCCAGGTGACTCGTGAAACAATTCCCCCTGTTTGGGTTAGCTGCCAGGTGGCCGGAGAAACAATTCCCCCAGTTTTGCTGGTCCACAAATGAAAAAAGGCTGGAGAACACGGCTTCTGTCACCTCTGCTTTGGGGTTTTTAGCATAAATTTGCGCGTTTGTGCTTGATTTCCCATTGGGATGGAGTAAACTAGGCCTAATGGGTACCAGAAAATATTCCGAGGCTTAAAACCACCCTGGGTAATACTGTTCACCCCCCCCCCCCCCCACCTCCCTCCCTCTCTGGTAAATTTCCAGAATCCATGAGATGTTAACCCTTTGGCTCGGTACCATGGATGTCGCAACCCTTCTGCCTTTTCCATGATGGATAGATACCGTAAAAATTTACAGCCAATCTAGGGGAAATCTTGCTTTTCTGCCTACCCGTTGGCGTGAACCCGGTACCAAAAGGAGTTCGTCACTCGGTCGCCGCGCAGTCAGGTTTACCCAACTAAGGTAGCGAGGTTTGGAGGTAAAAGTAGTTATTCTACTTGATGCAGCAGACAGCGAGGGCTTAGGCTCAGTACTTCGGTTTGGAGGTAAAAGTGGTCACGCACACACGCATGTGGTCAGTTACAAATAAACGTGATGTATTTTGACTGTCAACTATGTTTCTTTTTTTTTTTTTCAAGTAACTTAGTTCAATATTCATCCCAGTGTGCGGCGGCGTCTGCCTGTTGTGTGTTCTAACAGTTGCTACCCCTAGAGGAACATAACTTGGCACTGACATAGACTATCGTACGGCAGGGACCTGGGATCATATATTGCTGTACAGCAAATATCGCCGTACTCTAGCCACTGGATATTAATACAATATATTTAGCTGGTGATCCGTGGGGCCCACTTGCTAGGCCTCTGCGGGTCACATTTGTTCCCGCGGGCCGCCAGCTAAATAGCCCTGGTTTATACGCAACTAATATGTGTCATGGGATGTAGAGGTGACCGGCGAGATGCTGACCACATCACCTATCCGCAGCCCCTTGGTCTATACAAATGTGAGTCTAGCATCGCACGCCCCATGCGCCACTGTCGTAGCCACCCACACGCACGCACACACACACAAATCTGCTTTTATTATATGGGCTTATCTTCAAATGCCAACAGGCGTCACTGCATGGACAACAGAGCATTTCTGTCCTTTACCTATCTCTGCACTTCTGCTTACAGGCCATGCCGTGTGGCGTTGGTAGTCATATCTATCCACAACCTTTTGTTTCGTGTACTTTCACGCACTTCTTTCACAGATGACTTTCCCTGCCATGGTGTTTAACTATCCAGCATCTGTTCTCTCCCTTCCTGTTTCCTCCCCCCCCCCCCCTCCCCCTTCCCTTGTTTTCCTCCACAACGTTTTCACTTCACCGTCACGATGTACGTCTGTTTTCTTCTTCTCATGGCAGGATCACAGAATGCAGATTGTCTCTTTCTGATATAAGCAATCAGTTCTCTCCGTGAGTCAGTTTATTTCAAGACATCTTCAATACTATTTGTCTCTGTCCGAGGTGTTCTCATCATTCGCCTATAAAACCACAACTCCGCGCTTCCGAAGAATTATTCACTGAATGGCCACTGTTCCTGACACACTTCCATAAATTAGGGTAGGATTTATATAGGTCTAGCTGTCACTAAAACGTTTTTTTTTTTTAGTTGTTGTTATTCTACCTCGTCAGTCCCAAATGGTTATTATCTTACAAACGTCAGAGGTGCTGACACGAAGAAAACAATGGGAGGCCCATATACAAATTGTCTGCGGGAGAAAAAAAAAGGGGGTGGAGGGTCCGCGCACAGACATAAGCATTAATCAAGTGCGTAATAATAATAAAGGAAACAAGTCATCGCAGCTCCAACTTCATAGCAAGCGGGCCACTTCATAGCTGCGCCGTTTCTGTGCCAAACAAAACCAGGGAGGATATTAATCACCGTCCATTGTGAAAAGAAAGTGACACAGACTGAGGTCTCGACAAAGCCAATAGCATACGCATGCATTAAATGCAGAAGGCAGCCGTCAGAAGTACCAGGACTAACAGTCACACACAAAACGCTGAGTCGCCGTGGTGTGGCGGCTAGACGCTCGCGTGGGGATCGGAAAGTCGAAGGTTCGCTCCCTGGCGTAGCCGGACTTTTTTTCTTCAAAAAATGACCTTGACTCCCAGGTCGACCCAGCCCTGAGTAGGTGCAATCTCGGGAAGTAAAGGCGACCCGGCGTGATGCCCATCTTGTGCCGATTGCTCAATAAAAAAATATAGGTCTAGTCCTATATGCCATATACACCTAAAGGCGTGGAAAGGGTACCTTTACTTTTACTTACAAGAAACGCTGTTTGTTTGTAGCCACACGATTCACGGCAAGAGTGGGAGATGTGGAGACAGCGGGAGGGAGACACACAGAAAATAAACTTCTGTTTATTTGTCGACGGAAGCAGTAGTTACAACAAATCAGTACAGTAGAACCTCGCTTAACGAGCACCTCTCATAATGAGTAATTCGCAAAACAAGCAATATAAATTGTTAAAGAATTACTTGCTTAACGAGCGACGTTTCGCAAAACGAGTGGCGAGGAGAGGAAAAGTCCCGGAGTGTGCGCATGTTACATCAGTCTGTGTTTAGCACTCGTTCCAGTAGCATCGTAGCGTCGCTTGTGATCACACATTTTCTCAAACTTGTGTTATATTGTGATATATGTACATGAATCCTCCAGGCCTACAAGATGACCTCCCTGAAGAATTTAAGATCATCAAGATCAAGTTTCTGCCTCCCAACACCACACCGTTACTCCAGCCCATGGACCAGTAAGTTATTTATAACTTTAAGAAGCTCTACACTAAAGCACTCTTCCAGCATTCTTTTCAGGTGACTGAAGGAATTTTAGGACAAGTACAGAAATTTAAGTATCTGGGCACATGGATAACATCAGATGGAAGATGCATAACTGAAATAAGAAACATAATTTGACAGGCAAAAACTGCATTTTATAAAATTAAAAACATCTTGTGCAATATATCCTTGTCATTGAGAGTTAGAAAAAGAATTCTTGCTTGCTACATACATCCAGTTTTAACATATGGATGCAAATCCTGGACAATCGGTAGGCAGGCTAAACAATTTTTAGAGGCCTCAGAGATTTGGTTTTACAGAAGAATGCTTAGAATACATTGGACAGCCAAAAAGAGCAACCAAGAGATTTTAAAAGAGGCGGGAGCCCGAAGACAACTTATCACAGACATCAGAAGGAGACAGTCATCATTTTTCGGCCATGTTATGAGAAGAGGGAAAATAGAACATGTTGTGACCACTGGAAAGATCTGTGGAAAAAGGGACAGAGGAAGACAACGAGAGAAGATGCTTGACAGTCTTGTTGCATGGCATGAAGGTGTGTCGGCACCCGAACTGATACATGCTGCAGGAGATCGCAGATCATGGAGAGGCATGATCGCCCACGCCAGTCGGCAAGGCACCTGATGATGATGATAAAGGGACCAGCCTCACTATCAAAGAGTTTTGGAAAAAATCGCTTCCACATCGTTGCCTGCCTCAAGATGATCGACAAGGCTGGGGGAGGGGTTACCAAGAGAACCCTAACTTCTGCTTGGAAGAAGCTTTGGCCGCAGTGCGTTGTCGATATGTGACTTTGAGGGGTTCGAGACATACCTGTGGAACCTATATTCAACGAGATTGTGTCTTTAGCCACTATCATGGGATTGTAGGTGGATAACAGTGATATCGAAGAGCTTGTGGAAGAGCACAGCCAAGAGCTGACCACCGAACAGCTTATGGCGTTGCATTGTGTTTTACGGCAAGAAGTTTGGAAGGAAAGTTTGTCAGAGGAGAAGGAGGAAGCGGTAACGGAAAAGCAACAATTTTCTGGTGAAATAAGAGAAATGCTGAAAGCATGGGAAACCGTTGCATCTTACATTGAGAAACATCACCATAATAAGGAAGTGGCTATGCGCGCTGCGAATTTATTTAATGATAATGCTGTGTCGCATTTTTGCCAAATTTTGAAGCGTCGGCAAATCGAATTCGCACTCCAGGTGGGTTCGTTCCGCGTTTGAAGAAAATATGAAGATGATTCACTCTCCTTAACAATATGTATATAATTTTCTTTGAATAAACGTTATACATAGCATTTTGTGAGTATTATTTTTTTCGACATGGAACGCATTATCGTATTTTACATTAATTTATGAGAAAAACTGTTTCGCATAACGAGTATTTCGCTTAAAGAGTATGATCCTGGAACTAATTATGCTCGTTAAGCGAGGTTCCACTGTAGTTGCACGCACAATTAAACGCTTCAGACAAATTATGCTTTACAATAATAATGTGCTGTAAAGGAAAAATTATATCAGGTACAGATTCGAATCCAAGACATATAGGCTGGCAGGCAAAGGCGTAGGCACATGAGACACAGCGAGAAAGGGAGATGTGGAGACAGAGGGAGGGAGACACAAGGAAAATAAACTGCTGTTTATTAGTCGATGAAAGCAGCGTTACAACAAATCAGTAGTTGCACGCGCAATCGAACGCATTAGGCAAATTATGCTTTACAAAAAAAAATGTGTTGTAGAAACAAAAATTATATCAGGTACGGATTCGCCAAGACACATGGGTTGGCAGGCAAAGGTGTAGCCACGCGCTAAAGCGGCTTCCCTTTCTAAACTTAGTCCAGAAACTGACAATTAACAGATCAGCTACACTGAGGCCATGACCCCGATGCAGTATTTCCGTCATAGTTGTTGGCTTCACCCCCGCAAGTACACAATCGACCGCATGAGTCACTCAGGCCAACCTTGAACAATATGTCATTCATCTATGGCAGCTCAGTCTTGCTGGGGCGCTCTTGGCGGTGAACCGGATCAGTGACAGCTTAGCGGTTGGTGCCCTGGCTTATCAACTCAGTGGTCCAGGATTCAATCTCAGGTAGTGGGCTGATTATGTCCCTAGTATTGGAGAATGCCTAACACTGCCTTTATCTGCCTAACGTTGCAGTCAGCTAAAGTAAGAGGGAGAACAGATTTTACATTTCGCGCGTTTCGCTGAAGGCAAACATCAAGTCTTCTTCCTCTTCTTCTTCTTAGCGTTCACCGGTTGTAAACTACAGAAAACACGTGCTGGTTGTTCATCCAGCAAAACAAGACTTTGGTCTTGATCCAGAACTTGAGTTTAGCGTGCATATCCGGTTAACAGATCTGGTCTGTCTGTATGCAGACTGCTGGTTCCTTGCCTCTCGGTGAGATATACTCCGACTTTAAAGGAAACATCCCTAATTAGCCGTCTCTTACTTTAACTCTGGACACAATTAAACGCTGTTGAAGCGATAGGTGACATTTAACATCAAATGTAAACAACCTTAAAACAACCATGTTTTCTGTACTTGCGATACCTTGACTACTCTGTGATGTTGCGGTACCTCTAATATCCCAGAGGAGCCAAGACACGCCTTTAACTAATTCACACTAACAACTGAGTAGACGTATGTATAACTATTTGTATTCTGAGGCTGATGTTTTTCATTTAGCCGGTGTTAATGCCATTCTATCTAGTCACCTGCTACGACATGCATGGTAGGTTAGAGCACTGCCATGCTGTGATGTTCTGTATGTGCCCTCAATAATATTTCTGTGAATACTTTCACAATGTATTTTAATTCCACAGTAGGCACGTGTTATGAATTCATCTCATGTCAAGTCATCCTAACACTAAAGATAACAAACTATCCTACCAAATCATTATACCGTTTACTACACCTAGTTGTCATAAATATAATATGCTAAGTTATCCTACTTAACTCTTCTAGTTTTTTCACTGCATTTTCCATATTCGATTGGTTTATCTCTTCGGCTACATGTTGTGTTATCGGACTCATAAATGCAGAAAAACGTAATAATGTACCCTATTAAACATAAAGTTAGATGGCTACTAAAAGTAAAGAATGGTCTCGGGGTTGGCTATTGCTGCAAAGCTGTCAAAGAAGGGCGAGACCCAAAGTCGCAAAAGAAGGACCTCGTCTACAGACTGGTGAAACAATGTGGGTGATTTCTTTAAGTGCCATAACAACGGCATATTTCTTCTGCCTCCGCTCTTCAAAAGGCGCTTAGCGCATTGTATTGTGGTTTAAAGCTTGACTATCCTCTTATTCTTCGAGTACATCGGTTGCAAACTCTAACGGAAAGTTATGGCTGATCGTCCACTTATGTACTATAGTCGTGTTCCAGAACTTGAGTTTTGCGTGCAGATCTGTTTCACAGACCCGAATTATTTGAATAGATTGTTGGTTTCTTATCCCTGAGGCAGGTGCTCTCCGATTTCGACTGACTGTGATACCTGCGCCTTTCAGTCGAGCACATCTGATTTCAACAAACACTTAATTAGTAGCCTTTTAGGTCATTCTAGTTGCGGGGACAACAAGTTTACTTTTTACTTTATTTTCAAATTCCAAAACAGGGTCCCAGAACCCACATGTTAAAGGGCGCAACACTGACCTTTTAATCAGCCCCCAAATTCCGCAGAAGGAAACGGGGTACAGCAGCGCCCAGAACGTCTGTCTCCTGGCCATGTGTTCGAACCCCATTTTGACGTGAACTCATAAGCACTCATTTGTCGAAAAATGTAACACCATATACGCAAAATACAGCACATGGTATGAAAGATCATCTTTATCTTTTGTTTTTTCTCTCTCTCTCTCTCTCCCTTCCCCCCCCCCCTCTCTCTCTCTCCCTCCCTCTCTCGCATACGTCCCGGGCTCCTGTTTAGACATGTCACTAATCAGTTTCAGAATTCCAAGAGAGTTCACTCACCTTCTGCTTCACTGGAGGGTGTGCAGTGATTTCCATGAGCGCCACATCAGCGATTCTGTCATACCAAGACCTTCAATTCGTCCCAGACACCTGTTAATAATGTGTGTAATTTAAATGCTTTTACCCTTGTCATGTTTCCGTCTTTTATGCAAAAAAATACAGGGGCCGCGTTAGCGCAGTCGATAAGAGGTTCGCTTTCAAATCCACTGAGACTCGCTGCAGCCCACGGTCGATGTTCGAAACCGGGCGGCTCCCGGGTTCACCCAGCCTCTAGAAAATGGGAACCAGAGTTGACACTCTGGGGTAAATGGAGGAACGTCGCTGTAGCTACATAGTTACGTGCGAACGGCGACACAGGCGGACAATTCTTATCAGCTGTCTGTACTGGTGGCAGAGCACTTATGGTTTATAACCGTGTGCAATGACGCTGGTTCAAATCTCCCGACTTTACCTTTACCTTTGTACACATTTGACCCGTCATAGTGATGAAGTTGTGTTGTTGGAAGCACTAACATAAAAAGCTGTATCAATGGAAGCACAAGCATAAAACCCCGCCATCTTTCCCCGTCTCCCATATCGTATTCAGAAGTGACATCGCAGCTGCTGCCATATAAAGATATAAACACACAGAAGACGAGTAAGACCAGGCATGTTGTTGTAAGAAACCACAAAGAGTGGATGGTGTCCAGCTAGATAACTCTTCTCAGCAATAACAACAACAAAATCTCCCAGAAAATAAAAATAAAAACAGAAAAAGTGTCCCTAGAAAAAAACAAGATTAGTTGCGTATCCTTTACAGGACGTTGCAGAACCAACCCCAACAGCCCCTGGCTGTTGTGTGGTTTTTCTAGGCAAATTTACGTCCAGTAGTTTGCAGCTGCTCACTGGGCGGTCGGCTTTCTTGATACCACTGTCAAAACCAAAGCAAGGCGCATAGCCCGCAGCTGGGATCGAACCCGGTATCCCAGCATTTCGAAGCGATCGCATCGAATTAGCCAAGAGCCGACAGAAAAAAAAAAAAACTAGGTTTAAAAACACAGATATAGAAAAAAAAAAACAGATAACTAATTCAAGAGAGATGGGGGGAAGGGGCGCGCTACAAACAATGGCTTCGGGTGGGATAGTTGAGGGACCTGTGTTCCACGAGAGAGAATAAAAGAAAGCGAACTAAATTAGCAGTCTGTTATGCTAAAGAGATATCTAACATCAAAATAAAAATTACCCGTATCTAACCTCAATGGCTTTGGCAGAAATAAACACAAGAGTCAAATTTTCTCGTTTCGAGCAGCGCATGCTTGCTTCAATGGACATCTAAACTGTATGCATATCCGAGATGCACTGCCGTGGAGATATTGTTCTCGGCCCCTATGAATCCATCAACAACTCTTCAAGTGGCCTTTACATTAAAACGCCACCATAGCCCATCAAACCAGTCAGTGACTCACTCTAAGTCTCTCAGAATAGCTGTGAGGGACCCACTTTTATAAGAGTGGTAATGGACGGCCAAGTGGAGACAACCCAACAGCACGGAAGTCTAGTGCAAAAACAGCAGGTGATGTTATGTAACTGCTTCATCATCATGAAGTGCCTTGCCGTCTGGCATGGGCGATCATGCCTCTCCACAATCAGCCAACCGCAACGGCAGTGTCAGTTCCTGTGTTGACCCTCTCCCCCTCCCTTTATGCCATGACAAAAAACTGTCAAGAATCGTCTTGCGCTGTCTTCGTCTGTTTCTCTTTCCACAGATCTTACCAGTGGTCACAACATGCTCCATTTTCCCTCTTCTCATAACATGACCAAGAAATCATGAGTGTCTCTTTCTAATGTTTGTGATGAGTTGTCTTCGAGCACCTGCCTCTTGACTGTGTGGATTATGCCTATATCTGACTAATATTTGCCAGTGCCGTTCGGCGTTCGTAATCATTCTTAACCACAGCCATCTGCCGCGTGTATTATTAACCATTTATGATATACATGTTCTTCAGTGTCATGATGCTAAACTGTTTAATAACATCTTCTATCCTCAAGTTCTTCCTACTCATGACGCACCCAAAGACTGTCTCCTATTGATGCGGGTAATCAGCTCTCTACATTAGTTAATGTCTTTCCAATATATTTTCATCACGCCCTGGGATCTTTCTACAGTGATGTCATTGTTCTTCTATGCGTGCAACGCAACTGTCCGCTAATCGACTGACAGACAGTCAGTTCTCTTCTTAGCGTTGATTGGCTGTAAACTCTGCCTGAGAGTTCTGGTTGTTCGCCCATATTTGGTCTCGGGTTCTGTTTCAGCACTTGAGTTCTGCGTGCACGTCGTTTTACTTGTCTGGTTTCTTTGTATGCAGACAGCTGGTTTCTCGGTGATTCTTTCCACTTTCGTTTACGTCCACTTCAGATATTGCCAGAATAGTCCTAGGAAATGTGAAAATACAGTAGAACCTCGCTTAACGAGTACCTCTCATAACGAGTAATTCGCATAATGAGCAAAATAAATTGTAAAAAAATGACTCGCTTAACGAGCGACGTTTCGCATAACGAGTGGCGAGGAGAGGGAAAGTCCCGGATTGTGCGCATGTTACATCAATCTGTGTTCAGCACTCGTTCCAGTTGTATCGTAGTGTCGCTTGTGATCACACATTTACTCAAGCTTGTGTTTTGTTGTGATATATGTACATGAATCCTCCAGGCCTACAAGATGACCTCCCTGAAAAATTTAATTTCCTCAAGATTCTGCCTCCTGACACCACTCCGTTACTCGAGCCCATGGACCAGCAAGTTATTTCTAACTATAAGAAGCTCTACACTAAGGCACTCTTCGAGCATTGTTTTCAGGTGACTAAAGGGACCAAACTCACTCTCAAAGAGTTTTGAAAAAATCACTTCCACATCGTTGCCTGCCTCCAGATGATCGACACGACGGGGTAGGGGTTACCAAGAGAACCCTAACTTCTGCTTGGAAGAAGCTTTGGCCGGAGAGAGTTGTCGATTTGTGACTTTGAGGCGTTCGAGACATACCTGCGGAACCTGTAGTCAACGAGATTATGTCTTTGGCCACTATCATGGGATTGTAGGTGGATAACAGTGATTTCGAAGAGCTTGTGGAAGAGCACAGCCAAGAGCTGACCACCCAAGAGCTTATGGAGTTGCATTGTGTTTCACAGCAAGAAGTTTGGAAGGAAAGTTTGTCAGAGCGGGAGGAGGTAACAGAAAAGCAACAATCTTCTGGCGAAAAAGGAGAAATGCTGAAAGCATAGCAAACTGTTGCATCTTACATTGAGAAGCATCACCCTAATAAGGAAGTAGCTATGCACGTTGCAAATTTATTTAATGATAATGCTGTGTCGCATTTTCGCAAAATTGTGAAGCGTCGGCAAAAACAGATGTCTCTGGACATCTTTCTAGTAAACGAAATAATTAACTATGTATAATAATTATTAATTTTTTTTCTCTCCAAATCGAATTCGCATTCCAGGTGAGTTAGTTCCGCGTTTGAAGAAAAGATGAAGATGATCCACTCTCCTTAACAATATGTATATAATTTTCTTTGAATAAACATAATGCAAAGCATTTTGGAGTATTTTTGTTTTTTACATGGAACGAGTTATTGTATTTTACATTAATTTATATGAGAAAAATTGTTTCGCATAACGAGTGTTTCGCTTAACGAGTATGATTCTGGAACGAATTATGCTCGTTAAGCGAGGTTCCACTGTAATTTTAAAAAAGGGGTGGGTGGGGCGCTTGCTCAGAAAGAATGCTAACTCCAAGTTAACAGTAGTAACGTTTCTCTAAGGATGCACTACAAGCGTTAAGTCTTTGTGTGAAAGACTAACATCAGACTGCCTGTTTCTGCTTTCAATAAAATAAGGGCAGTCGTGTGCTATCCGCACGATTCCTATAAAAATGTCCAGCCTGTGCTGTGTTTCAAACTCTATTAGCTCTAAGACAACCTGCTGCTTCCGCCCACCTCCCGCCCCAGTGATGTAGTGTAGCTGTGGAAGGGTGCCCTTCCTTTACTAGGTGACACCCAGACTCACAAAGGATCAGAAATACAGTTCATTAGTTGCGTATTCTTTACAGGATGCTGCAGAACCAACATGTTTGGCTGTTGTGGTTTTCCTGGGTATATTTCACGTTCAGCAGTTAGTCATTGCTCTCGGTACCACTGTCGAAACCAACGCGAAACAAACCGTCCGCAGCTGGATTCGAACCCGGCACATCGTCAGTACGAAGCACGTTCGTAACGCCTAAGCTACAGACGGAAATACAGTACAATCTAGTTAACACGGACTCGCTTAACAACAACATTGGGTTAAGATGAACATAATGCCGTCTCTGCAGGGGTGTAGTAGTACTGTTATTTGTCCCGGGAGGTTAAGGGCATACAGTTATTATTACATCAACTGGACTTTCAGTCCACTGGAATTCGTTTCAATGAAGTTGTAGTGTATTTCTTTAAACACTATTAACTGTGTTTATCTGGAGATGTCTTAGAAGCAAGACAGTCTATTAGTGTTACCGGCTATCCTGTTTAAATAGCTGTTATAACAAGAACAGATCTATTAACTCCCCAACAAGCACAGTGAGACTCAAAAGACGGGGTTTCATTAAATGGCAGAGTGCATC
This sequence comes from Candidula unifasciata, assembly GCA_905116865.2. Lineage (NCBI taxonomy): Eukaryota > Metazoa > Mollusca > Gastropoda > Stylommatophora > Geomitridae > Candidula > Candidula unifasciata. The sequence continues at coordinate 392,742 of CAJHNH020006824.1, read as the reverse complement.
TGCCTAAGAGGCAAGGAGAAAACCGTATGCATATAAATAAGCACGCATAAGATCAGTTCTGGAATAAGACCCGGTACTTTTTTTTTCTATTTACCCATCTCGATGACTAAGAGATTTCGTAGGGACGGGGGTTAGAGTTAGTGTTGATGGGGGGAGGGGGTTTAGAGTTAGTGCTGATCGAGGGGGGGGGGGGGTTAGGGTTAGTGTTGATCGGGGTTAATTTCACACCCTAACGCCCGTATACTGTTGGACTTTCCCGGCGACTCTCCATGAAATCTCAGATCCCCGAGATATGGTGAAATAAAAGTAAAATACCCAAGACAGAAGTCTGCAGTCGAACGAACAACCTGTACTTTCCGCAGGAGTTTACAGTCGGTGAGTGCGGAGAAGACAAAAAAAAGTATGCCAATGCTATGGAGTCGATAACGCACCCTGGTACTATTTACTTTAAGCGACCACCCTTCAAAATCCCCCCACCCCCCACTAAAAAAAAGTGAACAACATGCAATCAAATCGACGCAACTCCACCACATTCTTGTACTGTGTAATAGTTTATCTGTCAACCCCCCCCCCCCCCCCCCTTCCACACACACAATCACAGCAACACATATACACCGACTTTCCCAGACACTAAACCACGCGACCCACTTACTGCTGTCAGACAAAAGTGGCCCATTCATGTCAAGACTGAAGAGGGATCCCCCAACAATCACTCTAACACTCAAATCTGCCTTCCGGTCGACACAACGGCTTTGACTGACAAAAATCTCATCCCCAAGACTCCCCCCCCCCCCCCCCCCCTTTTTTTTTTTCCCTATCCTCTCTGACTTCCGGTGCTATCTCAGTGGACCCCAGGTACACATATCGCATGAGCGTGTCTGTCACGGCACTGGATTATGACGAGGCCGTAGAACAGAGCTTTCAAAGCTGTGTGTCGCGACACAGTGCGTCGGCTAAAGTGTGTCGCACGAACATAATTTATGTACAGGGGTACCTAGGTATATACTGGCTGTGGTATACGCTTAACACAGAAAACGTCCTGTTTACACGCGAAAACTTTTGCTATGTATATGACCTCTGTTTGGAATACGACCGGCGTGCACGTACTTGTATGAGTCAAAGAAAGTCATGACACCCAGGCGCTACACTTGTTTACCTCTGTCATTAATCAAGGAAATATTTTCCAAATGGATCGATGACAAATATGTTGCAGAGAAGTAGAACGACAAGAAAGCTGAAACAAGCCTACATAGCAATGCCTGGCATGGTCAGACATTGTCACATTTTCGTACTTCTACGAGAAGGCAGAAGCAAAGTTCTGAGAGAGTTTAAGTAAAAGTCAAATCTGATGAGCCTCAACAAGATCCAAGTGTGGACCACAGTGTGCTGCTAACTAACCATATCGCCCAACGAGTGCCGATTGGTCTATAAAAGGTAAGTTTAGCCCTATATGCCCAACACGCCTTAAGGTGTGGAACAGGTTCCAGATGAGAAGTGTTGATCGGAAAGGGACTCTCCTTCCAGACACAATCAACTCATCCTCCTCCCTTCTCACTACGATCAAAGTGGGCATTTAACTCTTCTGGGGTGAACTGTGGTAACATTTTCATTGAGTTCATAAAATTGCTTTTGTATTGATGCCTCTAAGTGTTACCCAGTGAATAAATTATTGTATTCATCCCTATTAATTTATTATATTCCAATCATTGGATTTTTGTTTTTTACATTGGAAAGGATTTATCATACAACCTTTACATCTTATTGGGAAAATTCGTTTCCTTTACGTACTCTCGGGTACACATCAAGGATCGGGAACGGATTTCAGTACGTATACTGTTGTACCCTTGTATGTGTCCGTATTTCTTATAATGAGTTCGTGTAGCCGTTGGTTCACACTGACTAAACCGGACCTGCCTTGTTAGTCTACCGTCCAGTTTTCTTTTATCTCAGTGTGGTAAACCCAGAGTGGTAAACCCATCCGATCCACTAAATCTTTGGTTTGCTAGAAGATTGAATTACTGTATCCCGAAATTATCTTTGTCTAAAAAGTGTACCTATACCATGAAAAGTTTTGACAGCTTTGCAAACAACCAAACAACTTTATCAACGCCTCGGGTAAAAAAACAAATTCGTTGTGTAGTGGTCAGTGTTGCCACTTTGGATCTTTTATATCCAAATTTAGATCTTTTTCATTGCATTTAGATACTGTTTTTGACGTTTAGATCGTAAATATTTTTCTAGATGCTATTCATATGGAGTTAGATATTTTATAGATTTTTTTTCTTTCATTGTCAATTTAATAATTACTGTGTAAAATAAATATCTGGCAGCCCCGGTACTGATTAATAAAAACGCGCGTAAATCATACTAACTTTGTTTCAACCGTATCCTCACTGTGCTGACTTTGCGTTTCTTTTTCATGTGATTTAAAAAAAATAATTGCTCAATTTCTTATGTGGCTTTCACTTTGAAAAAACCTTTCAACATGCCAAAAGTAAAGTAGGAGCAAAAAGTATGGAAAGAGTGGTTGCATGATGACAAAATTAAAAACTGGGTAAATAACCAAAGCTTGTTGTAAGTACTGCAAGTGTGAAATTAAAGCGACAATACAAAGCTCAAAGAGTCATGCAGAGACTGAAAAAAGCATAAAACTGCAGTTTCATTTAAAGATATTACACCGCTGACATCTGTTTTCAGAACTATACTGATAAATGAATCATCAAAAGTTGAAGTATCAGTCGGAATGTTTTTAATTTGTCACTGCGCAATTTAAAACTGTGACCATTTGATCGATTTGTAAAAAATCTTGGATTAGTTTAATTTGAAAAGTGTGATGTAGAAAGTATAGTTTAGGAACTGAAGGACCTTTTAATCAGCAAACAGTTAGGCTTGAAGGATTTGGCTGTAATTGGTACTGATAATGCCTCAGTGATGGTTGGTATAAACAATGGCGTTTATGCCAAGTTGAAGGAAGCTAACCCATTATTAATACTTATAAAATGTATGCGTCATTCATTGCAGCTAGCATTATCACATGCTTCATCTAAATATTTACCAAGGAATTTGGAATACCTTTTTGCTGAAACACTTTACTGGTGTTCCAAATCATTTGTCTCTTAAATGCTATCGTGCCATTACAATTCGGCCTAATGAGACTACAGAAATAAGCCTACTGTTCCACTTATAAAGAAATTTGAACAGCTAAAGCATACCAGGGTCATTTTGGATCTGAAGCTTCAACTTCATTTTCCAAGCTAAGTTTATCCTGTTGATCTTGTGAGGTAGACATCAGTGAAGGTAAGGACATGATTATGTAGGGTAAGTCATAACAAAAGCTATGTAATTTTTGACTTTTTTCAATTTGGATATTTTTTCCAGATCTTTTCCGCGCAGATTTAGATCTTTTTAGATATTTTTTGACACCGTTTTGGATATTTTTAGTCAAAGAAAAGTGGCAACACTGGTAGTGGTACCACTTCTCCCTCGCCAGCATGACACTGGGCGATGCTTCCCGCCAGAAGAGATTGCGGGCCCATTGTACAATGCTGTCACTGGGATCTGAAGTGTTTATCTTCGCATATTCAAAGTAAGGCGAAGTGGTCAAGCGTCATAGATTCGTTTTACGGACTGCGCCTTTCGGTTCACGAACGATGGGAATCGTCGCTGGAGCCAGATAATTTTCAGATAAAACCCGGCGCAAAGAAGTCGATCCTCTCGGCTTTCAATTCCAGACAACAGGTGGGATATTATTTATTCTTCAAAGAAATTCGTAACAATCAGTCGGTAGAATTATCTAGCCAACATATGCCCAATCAAGTGCAAACTCCAGCTGAAAGTTCAGCCAGTTCGTCCGCTTCTGGTCCTGTTCAAGAGTTTGAGTGTTGCGTGCACTTCCGATGTGTATATTTTTCTCATCTTTGTGCAGATTGTTGGTTTCTTTCCTCTGAGGCAGATGCACACAGACTTCAAAGGAATCCCCTACTTAGTCGACTATTTTCATATACTTATTAGGGAGACAGTGGGTCAATTCGTGTGCCCCCACTACCCCCCCCCCCCACCCCAGAAAAGCACTGGAGCCCATACGGGGAGGGGGTGGGAGAGTGAGGGCTTTGAATTAATCTGGCCAAACAAGATCATTACCAAAGAACTAAGGAGGCAAACAAAATGTTATCAATGGCAAATGTTATTACAAACATAAGCTGGTTTGAACATTTTTGCAGACTGCCTTGTGACACTTTGGCGAGGACAGCAGATATAAAAGGGGATGTGTATGATATCAGAATGGAAACACATGAATGTAAAATAACAAGGGACAGCAATTGGAGATTACCTCTGAATGCTTGATATGCCAATAGCGACATGACTACGGTAGGGAGAAATGGGTGGATGATGATTGATTGCTATGAGAATATTTCCTAAAAAACATATACAGTGGAACCTCGCTTAACGAGCATAATTCGTTCCAGAGTCATACTCGTTAAGCGAAACAATCGTTTTCTCATATAAATTAATGTAAAATACTATAACGCGTTCCATGTAAAAAAAAAATAAAAAAACTCCAAAATGCTTTGTATTACGTTTATTCAAAGAAAATTATATACATATTGTTAAGGGAAAGTGAATCATCTTCATCTTTTCTTCAAACGCGGAACGAACTCACCTGGAATGCGAATTCGATTTGGAGAAAAAAAAAATTAATAATTATGATACATAGTTAATTATTTTGTTTACTAGAAAGATGTCCAGAAACATCTGTTTTTGCCGACGCTTCACAATTTTGCGAAAATGCGACACAGCATTATAATTAAATAAATTTGCAACGCGCATAGCCACTTCCTTATTAGGGTGATGCTTCTCAATGTGAGATGCAACAGTCTGCCATGCTTTCAGCATTTCTCCTTTTTTGCCAGAAGATTGTTGCTTTTCTGTTACCTCCTCCTCCTCTGACAAACTTTCCTTCCAAACTTCTTGCTGTGAAACACAATGCAACTCCATAAGCTCTTGGGTGGTCAGCTCTTGGCTGTGCTCTTCCACAAGCTCTTCGATATCACTGTTTTCCGCCTACAATCCCATGATAGTGGCCAAAAACACAATCTAGTTGACTACAGGTTCCGCAGGTACTGTCTCGAACCCCTCAAAGTCACAAACCGACAACGCTCTTCGGCAAAGCTTCTTCCAAGCAGAAGTTAGGGTTCTCTTGGTAACCCCTTCCCCTGCCGTGTTGATCACCTTGAGGCAGGCAACGATGTGGAAGTGATTTTTCCAAAATTCTTTGAGAGTGAGGTTGGTCCCTTTAGTCACCTAAAAACAATGCTCGAAGAGTGCTTTAGTGTAGAGCTTCTTATAGTTAGAAATAACTTGCTGGTCCATGGGCTCGAGTAACGGAGTGGTGTCAGGAGGCAGAAACTGGATCTTGAGGAACTTAAATTCTTCAGGGAGGTCATCTTGTAGGCCTGGAGGATTCATGTACATATATCACAACAAAACACAAGCTAGAGTAAATGTGTGATCACAAGCGACACTACAATACAACTGGAACGAGAGCTGAACACAGATTGATGTAACATGCGCACAATTCGAGACTTCCCCTCTCCTCGCCACTCGTTATGCGAAACGTCGCTCGTTAAGCGAGTCATTTTTTAACAATTACTCGTTATGAGAGGTACTCGTTAAGCGAGGTTCTACTGTAGTTGAGTTTTTCTGCAAACGCCTTTACAAGGACGAATGCCACTTTATGGTTGACAGCTAAGTTGCGATATATGCGCCTATCAACCCAACACATCCTATTTCTGCAATCCTGACACTAGGCGTTAGCTGCAACATATCTGTCATAAGTAGTGGTATGGTGTTAACCACCCCCCCCCCCCGATCGCATCCCCGTTCGGAAAAGGGGGGGGGGGGGAAAGACAAACGAAATGTTCGATCTCAATGCACATGTATCTCCTGACTGCCCTGGGTTCGTGCAGTTTAGCATACGCCCTTGCCAGCCTCGGTTATTAATAATTAACTAAATGTTAATTTATGCACAGTGATAGGGGACACACGTCACATCAATGTCCCTGGAATACGCTCATAAGCAGTCACAAAACTGGTCTACGGTGTGCTGTCGTGTTCAATACAACCCCATACCAGCGTTCGCACTGAGTGACACAATGATAACGCAAGACGCGCGCCCTGCACTCGTTCTATATCTATCTAGTATCTATGCCCGGCTCTCTAGCGAAGTTGGTTAAACCTGACTTTCGCGGCGGCCGGGTGACGAACTCCTTGTGGTCCGGGTTCACTCCCGGGGGTAGGCAGAAAAGCCACATTTCTCCCAGATTAACGGTACCTATAATGGAAGCAATGCCGAAGGGTTGCGAAATCCATAGTACCGAGCCAAAGGGTTTAACAACTCATGGTTTCTGGATACGTAAAAAAAAAAAAAAATCTAGTATCTATCTATATACGGTCAGTGACTTCTGGTACAGGGGCGCTGACTCATAGAAAACACTGGGTGCTTTGGGGAAAAGGGGCGGGGGTCTGGTCTTCAGGAAGGTCGATGCATACCTTAATAGTGTATGATAATAATAATAATTTGTGTTATAAATAAGAGTACAGTGCAGGAACGATAACGAGATGCGAATTAACAAGGGACCTAAGAAATAGTTATTCTTATACGAAATTCCTCTAACCCACATAAAAGAGTTCAAGCATAAGGTAATGCATTTACAGCATACAATATAATAATTAATTAGCGCGTTTTAATAGGCTTATTCAACTAGCCGCCCGCGGGTCAGATCTGGTCGCAAAGGCCTAGCAAGTGGCACACGGAACACTTCCAGCTCTATTATATAAATGATTTTTCTATGTTGGGGCTCAGACCTCTATCCCGAGACGATCAAAACTTTAAGAATTTTGACCCTGGAGTAAACTTTGTTGCACAGCCCTACTGTATACTATAGAATGTATCTACGATTACTTTTTTTAAAAACATTTCTGTGCGCAGTTAGTAAGCATACTCAGCTCTCTCGCACAATTTCTGTGGAGGTTTAGCACCCCATCATATGTTTCGGGAGTAGGGGACCTCAAGTGGCTTCAGCGATCAGATTCTGCCGTGTTCTGGTCTGTAGCGTAGGAAAACCCTAACACGTTGTTTTTCTTCTACTTGCTGTTTTTCTAACCACCCAATGGATCACATACCCTCAACCAGCTTACAAGTATTTCTATCCTTCGCAATCGCATGTAGCTCTTCTTATCTTTTTAACTTCACTATCAAGCTCTCTTCTCCGTGTGTTTTTTGTAGACACATTACTGACATTAATTACTGATAACGGTCTGCATGGGCAAGGGGTTATAAAAAGTCTAGCCTCGTGTCCGGGGGTTGTATGTTCCATTTCGCACAACGCCTTTCGGTGAGCAAGTGCTGGGGTCGTGGCGGGGGCTATGAAGCTTGTACTTTAAGCCAGTATGTCTCATCAGAAGGCCCGTGGATCCCCAGAGGTCAGAGAAACAAATTTCAGAGGTCAATAACATCCTCTAAACTGTTCTTCGTTTCACTGTTCATCAGCTGTAAGGTATGGCGGAGACTTCTGATTGTTCGTCCACTTCTGGTCTTTAGTCTTGTTCCAGGACTTGAGTTTTGCATGCACATCAGTCTTACCAATCTGGCTTTTTTTTATGCAGACTGTTGTTTGCTTGACTCTCAGGCAGATGTACTACGATTAGGAAGGAAACTTCCCTAATTGGTCATCTTTTACGACATGACTGTTAGGGAGCTTTGAATTTATTATTCCTTTTCCCCCAAATCCCCCCCCCCCCCCCCCCCCCAGGAATCCATTTAACTGAAGTTTTTAAAAAAACATAAAATTTAAAATGTAATAATTTCTGAAATAATAATACCTATAAATAAGGTTCTTTTCTCCAACTTAGCTGCATCTTGCAGACTCTCGAGATTTTGCAGGGGATCCCCGGGAAAATCCAACAGTATAAGGGTGTCAGGTGTGAAATCAACACCGACTAACGCCAACACTAGCCCACTGCCCCATAGTACTGGATTTTCCGGGGAATTCCCAACGAAGTCTCGGATTTCCCGAGATGAGGTGAAATGAAAAGAACGGTACTATAAATTCAGACCACCACAAACAACGGAAATCCCAGGCTAGGCAACTCCTCTAGGGTCAGCATGGCTTAGCTAACTGGGAACCAGAGCTATGGACAACGCTCTTGCTGGCGACCAGTCGCACTGGTATCAGACATAGCCATTTGGGACTCCACACCCCCCCCCCCCCACCCCAACTATAAAACTGGCTAGATTATCTGGTCTTAAGACACAACTCCTCTGGGGGTGAGTTTCCTTCTGATAAACCGGACGTTGTCAAGGCTGTGGGGTCAAACGGAAGTGAAACAGAGCAAACAAATATAACGTGGGGTGTGAGTAGCGGTTTTGGAAGATCATTCAGCACTTAGGGAAATACTTTTAATCAGGCTGCAAATGGTACTATCAACATGTCGACTCTTCGTTGGCTACTGAGGGAGGAGACGGAGCACGTGTGGGAATGTCCCGAGTGCAGTGATCTTCATTCAGTGGCGGCGATTATGAAAACATTTTTTTTTAACTAACCAACCGCGAATCGAACCCAGGCCTGCAGTTGAATATGTGTAAACCACCGTGATATCCGCTACCCTGCACAGGTAGCACAGCCAAAACAAGCTAACCACATACAGATGTCGGGCAGCGCAACGCATCAACTCCGACCAGGGGGAACTTGTAGCCAAATCGGAAACAAAATTAATCGGTAGCATTTGAGACCGGAAGTTGCTGACAGGCTGGATTTTGCTGCCTACAATAATCCTGTCAGTTGCTTGTGAAACGAGCACTAACACGATGATGGCTTTGTTTTTTTTTTTTCCTTTCCCCAGATGCCTTTACCCTCAAACATTCTTTTAAATATGGTCGAGCTCTTGCTTTTGTGTACTTTGTCAAGGTTCTGTCTTAACTGGTATTGTGTTGTAATTACGTGCATAATCCGTTTTACTTTGCCATAGTAGTATCTTTTATTTCGCCCCCCCCCCCCCCGCCCCCTCCTCTTTTCCACCAGCTCATTTGCTAAAAACTTCTCTTTCCGTTGATAAAGATATAAAACTTACTCTCTCGCCTTTGCTAATAATATAATATGTCTCTCCCTCTCTCTCCTACAAAATAATATCGTATCTCTCTCCTCTGTTAATAATATAACATCTCCTTCCCCCTCACCCTCATTAGCTAAAATCTTTTCCCCCCTCTATCAATATAACCTGTGTGCGCGCGTGTGTGTGTGTGTGTGGGCTCTCTCCCCCTTCTGTGTGTGCCTGTCTCCTGCTAACAGTATATTATCTCTCTCTTTATTCACAAAGCTGACAGGCGGTCTTCGTCGATCAGGTGCGTCCCCACAGTGAAGGTTGGCCCCAATGGATCTCCAACACGCCCTGTTTCTTTTCCTGGTTTTACACTCTCTCAGACTGCTGCCCGACCATATCTTGCTGTTGTCTTCCCACTTGTATCATTGCCCACCTCTTGCTCTCTCGCCTGCGACCTTTCCCTCCAGTTTTTTTTTTTTTTTTTTTTATTAAGTGTGTTGTGTTTTTTTTCAAGTGGACAAAAAATTTCAGTTGTCTCTTTTTTGAAACAGAATCATTCGGTTGTGTCTTAGTCTCTTGGTTCCCACTTATCACTTTCGTCTTTATGTTGTGCCGTTATACGTCACAAAAGGCTATCAGTCGAACCCTTCATTCATTTTTATCCTGTGCAATTCTCTATATAATGCATGGAGTCTAGTCTGGCGTCTCTCAACAACATTCATGTTTAGTGTTTCTCTTCAACGTCCTCATTTCCTCTATTCGTTGATTTCCAATTCCAGTGCTTATTTTGGTGGTTGTATATTTATTTCTTCTCCTAATGTGCTCAATATATTGTAATCTGTGTCGTACAATCGATGATTTGTGTCTTCCTTTATAAAAAGTGTTATTATTTCTCAATTATAAACAAATAGCAACTTACGCCCCTTGTGTCTGTATTTGCTGCAGTAGCGTGTGATACGGTTAGTTAGGTTGTCGGTGACAGAAACGTAGTAGTAATTTCCATATGCATGCATACTAAAGTAATATGTACACACATACATATACATACAAATACATGATTGACAAAACAGATTATACTTCAGTGTAAATTCAACCGATTGTGCCTAAGATGCTATCGCCACATAAACCACTGACCGGCAAGTGGTATGACACCAGCAAAAAACTTTTTACACCAGGGCTATTCATATTTAACTGGCGGCCCGCGGATCATTAACAGCTGTTTTACATTAATGATCGTTCTATTCTTAGACTCGGGCCTCTGAGTCAACTTTGTAGAGTAGAACTGATTTACACACTAGGTTCGGGCCTCTGAGTCAACTTCGTAGAGTAGAACTGATTTACACACTAGGCTCGGCCTCTGAGTCAACTTCGTAGAGTAGAACTGATTTACACACTATGCTCGTTCACAAATATATTGCTGAGTCGCTGGCCTAAGTAATTTTTTACCAGTATACGAGAGTGGCTCAAATCGCATGCCTGAGTAAATAATCTACCACTCACCCACAATTCCGCTCTGTAAGGGGTCAAACAGACAGGGAGGCCAAACCAGCGTTGGCCTTGTGCCCTCTGCAGAAACCATACACCTGGACAGGAAGGCACGCCATGTTTACCAGCACTATTCGGGCTACTGAACAACCGGAAATCATTACAGAAACTAAATTGGTATGCAGGAAGTCGTTACATCTTAGATCCCAGAAAGCATCAACAACTTCCGGTTTTGGTACCCTCTCTATCACCCCGTCGTCTGCGCTTCACGTTTGGAGCGGAAGAATTTCACAAATAACATAACGGTCGCCTACTGCTGCTGCCTTTCTGCTTTTGTTTGTCTCCATATCTGGAGTGGTCAACGTGTAATATATGCTCCGATATTTTCTAACATAAGACAGGGCTTCTCAAAGTAGTGGATGCGACTCACAAAAGGTTACACAAAGTAACTGGGGATTGCAAACAAATTTGTAGCTGTTATTCATTATATAACCAAACCGCAAACAGTAACATTGGAACAGGACTTTAGATCTGGCTGTTGTAGATGAAAGAGGAGGGGGGGGGGAGCGCTTATTGGAATGTGCCAAGTGTGATTAACTTACCATTTGATAAACAATAAGTACATACACAGAGTATCAGTACCCACGTAATAGACATTTATTGCTTTATCCAAACTGGCTGCTATGTGATAATTCCAAAAGCCTGAAAGGCCCGAGGTAAGACTCCAATTCAATTCATCAGGTAATGCCCCCGCAATGAAGGATATCTGCAATGGATCTCAAACATTCTCTGTCTCTCGCCTTCATTATACACTCTTTCAGATAAATGTTTTTCCATATCTCTGCGATATTCTCTCATTTGCATACGAGCTAGAGCATTCCATTCTCACTACAGTAAATGCCGGCAGAACAACACAAAAAAAAAAACAATCAAGCAACAACCAAATAAAAATGGAAAGAAAGAAAGAAAATGAATAAATGAGATGTAGGAAAGAATTAAACAAAGTGTAATAAATAAAGATAAATACATATGTGCAGTAATAAATTATTAAACGAAGTATTAAAAAGGGGCTCTGGTCTGTGGCTAAGTCGATGCGAACGCTTCGTAATGCCGGGTTCGATCCCAGCTGCAGGTCATGCGCCTTGCGTTGGTTCCGACAGTGATATCAAGACAGCCGACCGTCCAGTAAGAAATGGCAAACTACTGGACGAAAATCTGCCAAGAAAAACCACACAAAAGCCAGGGGCTGTTGGGGTTGATTCTGCAACGTCCTGTAAAGGATACGCAACTAGCCTTATTAGAAAAAAAGGGGGGGGGGGCATATCAAAGCATATAAACGAACAATTAAAGAACAGAAAGAAAAAAGAAATGGCAATAATAATCCCACCAAACAACATGAAACTGCCGACAACCATATGGTATTATGTGTCCACTTAGCGAGCAAGATGTGGTGGTGGGAGCCTGCAGAGCCCAGCGGCCATCCCATAAAACACTGCATCCCCGGGATTGATGCCATGAATGCCTGCCCACGCGCGTATGCCAGCTTCCGGTCTGAAATTGCGTTTCCCAATCAGCACAAAATGCGTGGATTCAAACGACGGTTCCAAAACAATGCAGCATGTGGCACAGACGACAGTGAAAGCGCGTTGGAGGAGGGGTGGAGGTGGACAAAATAGATAGAGCGACAGAGACAGACAGACAGACAGACAGACAGACAGACAGACAGACAGACAGACAGACAGACAGACAGACAGACAGACAGACAGAGAGTTGCTTGTTTACCGTCCAAGTCCCTGCACCATAACGTGTTGTGCATGTCGTAAAGGACGATTAAGGGTTTGCTTGCGGTTTCATTCCGAATAAACTTTAGTTGCAAAAGTGAGTAAAGGGACCTTTTCTACGCCTTAAGGCGACTTCGGCATGCAGTGCTTGACCTATATTTAACTGACCAATCGACACTCGTGTGTGATGTGGTCATCGCTGCGCAGGCCGCTTTTACTTCCCATGACTTTACCTGCTACCCATTTCAAGCTTGACTGACCTGGAAGTCAAGGTCATTTCTGAAGGGAAACTGATCCAGCTGCGTTCAAACCGATTATTAGCAAATCTAGAAAGGGATTAGTGTGGGTACGTTAAGGAGACGCAAAAACAAAAAGTCGAGGAGGAAACGTTGAGGATTGATTGCGATGAGCCTGCTTTTTTGACTGTTAACATATCTATTACTGCTACCTAAGTGGTAGCAGCCATTACCAAACAAAATCAAAGGTCCAGATTCAATCCCTCAGTAGCGCCAAAAAACTTCATGACCCGAGCCAGTATTCGCTACCCGAGTCAGTCTGGATAAAACTTATCGATCAACAGACCCCTAACAGATCGTCGCTCTCTCCACGGCACGCCTGAGAGTATCCCTTTGCCTAGCCACGTGTGCTTTCACTGCCAATGCTTCTTCAATGTTCGTACCCATCTTCGCGTTAGCTGACCTCTGCCTCGCCTTCCATAAACTACACCCTCCATCACCGTCTTGTCCAAGTCACTATGACGACTGTTGTGGTCAAACTACCAAACACTGAAACCGAAAATTATTCGAGTAAGACAGCCGAGGAGAAAGGGAACTAACCGGTCATCTAAAGACCAATAAATATACCATGACCTAGTATGCGCGAAGGAGTGGCCGTAGTGTAGCGGCTAGAAGCTCTGTGGATTGGAAGGTCGTGGGTTCAGGTCCTAGTGGAGCCGATCTTTTTAAAAACAATAATGATAGCTCCAAGGTCGACCTAGCCTTAAAGGGGTACCAGTTCCAGTCCTGGGAAGTAAAGGCAGTCAGCGTGATGGTGACACATCACCCACCGACTGTGGACTGCTCTAGAAAATAGTTTACACCTACAGGCCCTATACGCCTGATGTCGTGGACAAGTGTCCTTCAATACGTGTCAAAGTCCAAACACTCACAACGTTACCACAGTACTTTCTTAGGACTGGCTCTATTTATTATTTTAAAATACGGTCCACAGAAAAAACCTTGGAAAGTCTGTATAAACAGCATATCCCGGATATATTTGGCTGCATCTTTCTAAGACTCTCTACTCTACCTGACAACTGCTATTCTTCTCCATGCAATCTTGAAGAAGTCCACAAAGGTTTTGACCTAATTTGTTCTGAGGGCTTATACTCTCATTGGGTGACAAAGAGAAAAACTGGGAGGAGATAGACGATAAAGAAACTGACGACAAAGAAGAAAATGAAGATACTTCTGCATTCGCCTTTAGAAGGGTAACTAGCACGTTATATTGTTAGGTTGGAATATCTGCATCTTTCGGCTCAACATTCCGATTCAACCTCACTGTAATAAACCTGGGTTCGACCCCCCCCGAACCGTGGTCTACTTGAAATGAGTCGAAGCCTTACTTGACATGAACCTTGGTTTACACCAATCCAGCAGGTATGTGACCTAGACGTGATCAGCCACGGAAAAGAATGGACGAATACACCAGTAGACATGCATGGCATCTCTAAGGTTGTCATCACACTCGGAAGGTACTGCAGGGATCAAAAAAACTGCGGCATAGACACAGAATAAGGGAAACTGATAGATCAGCATTCAGACTGCAGAAGATTACCATCATCTACACAATTTTTTTTATTAGATCTGTGAACGGATCAAGGTCAGCATACGGCATACACAGCGCAAAGAAAGGGGAAAAAACAATACATGAGGACAGCGCCGCTTACCAGACAACCACGTCAAGCATGACAATGGAAATAGCCGCTGCTTCTAGAGCTTTAGCATGGGTATCCGAGCAAACCGCCACACAGGTAGTAATTGTCTCAGACTCAATGAATATGCTTCAGAAGATAGCAACAGGCAGTATGCGCTCTGAATTTGGATAGAAAAGCATCAGGAAAATCGCACTTAACCTCCGTAACCTGGATCTACACACCGGGTCATGCGGGCGTGAAGGGAAATGAGCGAGCAGACCAACTGGCAAGCACTGCACTAATGATTGCAGGAAAAAGTATGGACAGAGCATTACATAGTGTCAACGCTGTACGAACCGGGCTAGTGTGAGAATGAGGAATCCCTGACACTAACACGATTGCGTGACATGGGAGTTAAGCATGGGGAAAACACGTCTTTGCCGTCTTCGAGGCCGAGAAAGGAGACAATATAACCAGCTTCTCATGGGGACAATTAGTTAGAAGTACTTTAGAGTGGCTGCTGCTTCGGAGAAACTGAGCACGCATGGGTATGCCCAATTAACGGGCGCGGCCATGTGCAGTTGACATTAATTGTGATAACAGAACATAAAATAACATCTTAGTAGGGAGTCGGCAGTACGAAACCCAAGTTCAAGGTGTCTCCTTTGTGCCAAAGAAACTGCATGGCTGTTGGGTGAACAGTCGTTAAACGAGGGCAGGGCAGGTCGTTGTAGGGGCGACGCCTGCTGGTGGATGTAATGTCCTAAGTCCCTTCCCCAGCTAATAATGAGGGTACTGCTGGGGTGACCGTTTATTAACCCTCATATAATTCTTCCGGTCAAAATGGACGCTAGGTACGGCCACTTTTTTTTTTTTTTTTTTAAGCCGTGGCAAATATTTTTCCAGACGGTGGCCGTTGCATTTTTGCTCCATTTGTAAACTGGAAGGATGTAGTTTCGTCGCCCAGCTTCTGAGTTGAGTGCATGGCGTGACACTGTGAGCTGCGCTTGTTTTTCGTTGGCACAGGAGCGGAGCATGTGTGGGGTGACCCGTTTGCTATGAAGCTGAAACTAGGATTACCAGATTACCAGATTACTTGGTTTACACCGACTTTAACGTCTAGGGTTGACAACACAAACGCTGCTCGTCTTCTTGGTACATTCTGTCAGTTTATTCATTCACATATGATCCTCAAGTTCCCACAATTATATATACTTCTCTCGCTCACGACATACTCAATTACTCGTCATCCGCACGACATTGCAACCGCATCTCTGTTTCTATAACCGTCTACTCTGACTTCTCATGATCGACTGACCACGAGGCTAGCTCGGGCTTTCCCTCGCTTCCTCGACTAGGCACAAGTATCTCGTGCTGTCCCTTGTTGCACGACTTTCTGCTTGCCACTATGTAATCGTGAGGACCATGCAAAGCAGGGTCATTACACTCACCAACCCCAACCCCCTACCCGCTCCCCGACCTTTTCCCGTATGTATGGGCCCTCGGAACCGACAGGGTGAAAACAGATACAAATCAAGATAGACGGGACATACTGTCCTGAAAGACCTCTCTCTCTCTCTCTCTCTCTCTCTCTCTCTCTCTCTCTCTCTCTCTCTCTTTCCTCCTCTAGCTTGCAAACCACCTGGAAACTGCCAGCACAACAGCCTTTTAAAAACGCGCATTTTCAAAAATAATGGCCTATCGTGTAAAATAATGCTGTACAAATACTTTTTATTTTTTATTTACAGCAGAAACGTCTAACACTTACTATACGGCACTCAGAGAAAAAGGATTTAAAAAATCGTGCGAACAGCAGCAAATAAAACGAAGATGATGATGGCGCGGGAAACATCTACTACCTATGAATCATAGATAACAAATGAGGTGAGAGTGTGAAGTAAAAGCGACGCACCCGGAAGAGTGGTTTATTATACTTATTTACTTTACAGGTATTTACTCTTCCTTTTGGACGAACCAGTTAAGTGACGCCGCTATTTCTGAACCGATAATTAGATTCTCTCTGTTCAGAATACTCTCTGTTTTAACTCAGTTTCTGCCAACTGGCATCTCAATTATCTCTTATACAAACATTATCAAAGATTAACTTGCGTAACAATATCAAATGTGAGATGAGGTGCCCGAGTAAAGCCGCAGAGTACAACTAGAACTACTACCAAAACCGACGATACGCCTAACATGATCCAGAGCAACGGTTCTCAACCTATGGGTCGCTACTCTTTAGGGCGTCGAATGATCCTTTCACATGGGTCGACTTAGACATTCGGAAAACTTATATTCACTAAAGTTATAAAGTAGCAACGAAAATAAGTGTATGGTTGGGGGTCACCACAACATGAGAAACTGTATTAAAGGGTCGCAGCGTTAGGAAGGTTGAGAACCAGTGATCGAGAGTGAAAACTATTGGTCGCTCAGGGAGAAGATGGACTACTGATATTATAGATATTCTTGTGCTTGTGCTACCCACACACAACAAACAGAACTTGATCGCACTGTTCCTTACGCACAACACTTAGGGACATAAGTGTGAATTGACTATGACAATTCTACCGAAGTCTTGGCATTAACACATATTAGTCACGTTGTATGCCATGCTGGCGGTGCAGTCGAGTCTGATCCAACACAGCCACCTGTTTCTAGCGATCATTGATTCAGAGTTAACTTCAACCACTGCGGTTTGCTTTCTGTTAATGACGTAATCAAATAATGATGCTGCTACTGTCCTGTTGTGGATGATCATTCACTTGTCTATGTACGGGGTGGGGAAGTCCAGTCTGCGTACACCATAAAGGACCATTCCCTCGCCTTAAGGTGGATTAGGCATATAGGGCTAGACCTAGTTTTTCTAGACCAATCGGCACTGGGTGGGTTATGTAGTCAGCGTCCCACCGGCCACCTTTACATCCAGAATCCACCCGGTGCCCATTTGAGACTGGATCGACCGGGAAGCCACGGTCATTTCTGAAACAAGTCTGTTATCGTCAGGGCACAAACCCACGACCTTCTGATAGGCAGGCCAGCGTTTAACCACAATAATAGATTTCTTTAGAAATATACTAGGACATCCGCATTTAAATATGTAACCACTCATAAAAGAAAGAAAAAATGTCATACGAAAGTGGATAGCGGACAACTAGCTGATTACTAAAAATTTTTTGGAAGATACGAAGATGGAGATAATAACACAATGGGCAGATAACAAGAGTAATGAGGATGTCTTTAAAGAAATTGAGGCACGAAGAGAACTGGCTGCCCACATGAGAAGAAAACATTTGTTGTCATGTTATGAGAAGGAAAAAAACTGGAGTACACGGTGACTGCAGGAAAGTTAGAAAGTGAAAGAGACAGATGGAGACCGAGAAAGAGAACATTTTGGAAAGTCTGACATCACGTCACAGAAGATAGATGTGTCAGAACTGACTGATATAAATGTCTGACATCACGGCATGGAAGATAGATGTGTCAGAACTGAATGACATCACGGCATAAAAGATAGATGTGTCAGAACTGACTGATAAAAATGTCTGACATCACGGCATGAAAGATAGATGTGTCAGAACTGACTGATATAAATGTCTGACACCAAGGCATGAAAGATAGATGTGTCAGAACTGACTGATACAGACATGTCTGACATCACGGCATGAAAGATAGATGTGTCAAAACTGACTGATATAGATATGTCTGACATCACAACATGGAAGATAGATGTGTCAGAACTGACTGATATAGATATGTCTGACATCACAACATGGAAGATAGATGTGTCAGAACTGACTGATATAGATATGTCTGACATAACAGCATGGAAGATAGATATGTCTGACATCAAGGCATGGAAGATAGATGTGTCAGAACTGACTGATATAGATATGTCTGACATCAAGGCATGGAAGATAGATATGTCTGACATCAAGGCATGGAAGATAGATATGTCTGACATCAAGGCATGAAAGATAGATGTGTCAGAACTGACTGATATGGATTTATCCTTTATTGCAGTTGTACGTGACATCCTAATTGCCGTGGTGTGTCTCCTGGCTGGTTGCCCCCGACTTCAGCCCATGTATTTGCTAGGGTAAACTGGTCTTACTCCTGGACTCCGGTATTTTTAACAGGAGCATGGTTAGTACGGTTTTTTTATCGTTATTACCAGAGGACTGCAGCTGTTTGACAGGATAAATTTCAATACAACACCCCTAAACCACAGAATAGTTTCCACAAATTAAAAAAAAAATATTTATCTTATACGAATTTGTAATAATGGCACTGGCTGAAGCCAAACTTTACGAGCAGATAAGTGAATTACATAATACAGTGAAGTTCATACTAGAGACAGCATTGCAGATATAGATAATTTATTACAAGAGAACGAATACAAGAGTCTAAAGCGCAATCTCACATTCTCCTGTGTCGTGACGCTCGATAGGAGTTGGGAGCAGAATCCAGCTGCTTTCGATGCCGAGGTATGCGCGCTTATCAGTGACAAGTCAGATGAGACAGATGTGGTGATCTTCACAGACGGGTACGTTATACGAGGACATAAGAGTGCATGGGCATTTACAGCTCGTTCTTCATGCAGAACAGTTGAAGCCAGCGGTGCCTTCTCCGTGACCACCAGCAGCATGACGATGGAGGTGATGGCGATCACACAGGCTTTTATGTGGCTGGGATCACAGGACTATTCCCGAGTGTGTGTGCTGAGTGATTTTTTTAGTATGATCAGGCGGGTCGAGGCAGGCTGGTTACGCAGACAGTGGTTTGAGTCATTGCAAAATTCTCCTGTATGTGCAATAGTTACTTTCATATTCGTCCCAGGGCATGCAGGCATTGTTGGCAATGAGATAGCTGACAGACTGCATTAATTGATGGCCGGCCCATGGATCACGCAGACATTGTCATTGCCCTTAGAGGGATAGGACTTTCTGAGGATTTTTGAAGCAACATGTCCACATCACTTCTAAGAATACTCGAATTGGGAGTAAAGATCGGCACAGCCAAGCATGAGAAGCACACTGGACGCACACGAAGTCTTGTTAACCAACATAGGACTAGTACTACTAACCGCACGACGCTGATAATTATGTTGAGAGGGGAATCTGAGCGCCTATGGATGTGTCCGGAGTGCTGTGAAGATAATCTAACTCATAACTCTAACTCATATCCATCATTTCTTGCAGTTGTGTTTCATTTTCAGCGATCAAAACTATATCTAACGCCTGTATTTATCTTTTATCCTTTTCTCTTCACGCTTGCCACCTGGAACTAACTGTAGGCATTTATTTCTCGCCGCTACATATCCAACATATCTTGACCGTCAATGTCTAACTTCCCTAATGAATTCAGCTTTCACCTGTTTCTCGAGGGAGAGTTCTATGCGCCCCCCCCCCTTTTCCCCACTGTGGAGTATATGCTCTTAACCAGCTCATTATATCCTTCGCTATGCAGATTACACTGTGTCTTTTTTATATCAGCAATATAACGTTTCAAAGCAATATTTCTGATTGTTCAATTACCAGATATCTGACTATTTCCTATGAAGTCGAAAAGCAGGTCACCCCCCACCTAATGATCAAGTTAAGGCCAAATTACACCAATTTTGAAATGCAAAAATGTGAATATGAACCTTTAAAGAACACGGTTAAAAACAATGTTCTTACCAACTTTATGCTATCAATGTCAAACATATCAGAATATAGAAGGAAAATAGTCACGACAGAAATGAAATATTTATGTGCTATGCTAGGTGTAACGAGGAAAGACTGACTTAGGAACGATAATATCAGGAGGAGAGTCGGCAAAGAACTAATACTGAACTTTACATGTAGATCACAAAACAAATGGCTTGACCCTGTGACAAGAAATGGCATCAGACAGGGCACAACAGACAGCAATTTTATACAGATACAACGATAACAGATCCAGAGGTGGACCACGCAGAAATATCATAGACACTGAAAAGTACTTCGTAGGAAGCGAACCTTCCCCCCCCCCCCCCTAAAAAGACACATGAGTGATGGGCACCTTGTGAATCCCAACCATCAATTACTGTGATCTCTTTTATATTTTCAATTTGGCCGATCATACTGAAGAAATCAGTCTTCTCTATGTGCCACTTTCGCTTGTAAATTTCTCGCCGTCCTAAAACCCAGATGTTCTTCTGCCTTTTGATGTTTCTCAACATCTCTGCTTATTGTAGTGTCAATATAGGTCCCATTTTTGTCAGCGGCTGGCATCTTTGTTAACTGTTTACGTGTATATGCTTAGCATTTTATGGGATTTTAAAACTTGTCACTGATTTCCATGGGCATATACTGTTTGTCTCCTTGTGTAGGAAACCGGACCCCATTTTGAGGTAATAAAAGAATAGACCTATGACCCTTAACTATTTTGGTACCAAACAACTTGACGTCAGTTTCTGGACTACATCAAAGGCTGTATTGTGCTTGGTGGATTCTAAGAGGGGGTTTAAAATGAAACCTTAAAAGTCTGATGGAAATTACAATAATTATGCCACTGTCTTGTGAGTGCAAGGTTAATTCTTGTGTAATAAAGCCAATGGTTTCAATTTCAAATGAATGCTCATTACAGGCAGCATCAAGCTGTGATATGTTTTCTTCAAGAAAGCAGACATATGATCCACTGAGTCTGTTAATTCTGTACCTACGAATGACCAACACAAAGACATAATTCCACTATCTCTTTGAATACAAGCAGGTAATGTCTTCAACCCTTTTTATCATTAGAGGTTTTACTTCAAAGCTGCCAATGTTTGGAACTGACGGATTTAAAAAGGAAACTATTGAACAGAATTAGTTGAGTTAACTAAATCAATACAAAGTTAATCTAATATGGAATCAACGTCATTGCACCAGGTCCTATCCCAGATGGCTCAGCCTCTCCTCAGAATGTCTAGCCACCTACCGAGAGTGTCATACAAAGTACAAACTCTATAGCTCCAAAGATGATTCCCTCGGATATTTGTAAACACTGAACTCACGAACCAAACAATGCAGCTGTGAAATGAACCCACAACTTTCAGATTATGAGGCAAAATGTTTTAACTACCGTGCGCCACAGATACATCCTGAGTGGGGGGACAAAGTAAACACAAATACACTGCTTCTGGGCTAACCAATGAACCTATGGTGAGTTGTTTGGTACCGGAAAGGTAAATTAAGAATACTCTTTGTAAATGTGGCTCTGTGGCTTGGAGTTTAGTAAACATGTTCACACTTCTATGATCTCCAGCGCTGGGTCAAATTTCTGCTGCAGACGATTTTATTATTTTTTCCTGTAGTTACCAAACAGTGGTTTTCTTTTTTTTTCTTCGCATTTACAGTCTGTAAACTCCGACGGAAAGCTCCAGTTGTACATTCCCTTTTAAACTTTAGCCCTGTTCCAGAACCTTAATGCTGCATGCACATTCGTTTTACAGACAGCAATCATTACTAGACAGCGATATGAGTCAGACCATAGCAGAGACTGGGGTCTTACCATGTAACATTCCCAAAATGAACAGTATGTACTTTGTAGTCATCCTTTATTTACAAGACGACACAGATTCAATTTTAATAAATGTCCTTGTAATCTAAAAGTCTGTGGAAGGCAGAACTTGCTTTTTAGGATGTTATGTATAGTCCCAGAACCAATACTGAACTTTATCAGTAGACAACAGATCAAATGGTTTGGCCATGTAACAAGACTGGCACCAGACAGTAATGTTATACAGATACAGTGGCAACACAGCCAGAGATCAACCATGCATAAATATCAAGGATACTGAAAAGAACTATGAACCAAGCGAACAGAAGGTCCTGACGCCGTGAGGCATTCCAGGAGTAGAGTAAAGAAAGATTTTCAGTCCACACCTGTGTAGGATTCTGAACCATAAACACTGAATTAAACACAGAAAAAAGTGGTAGCTGCAGTAGACACATAGTTCTGCCACAGAATGCTAAGAACCCTACTGAGTGACTATGACCACTGTCTTTTCAATCCCAGGTACACAGAAGGTGCTGCAGCAGATGCACATAAGGGCAAACAACCACAATGAAAAATAAATAATGCACGATTTCCAAGTACAATATGGGTATACATACTATATAAAACAGCTATGTCATTTCTAGCAGTGCTGTAATGCCTAACTGACATACACAGAATGTTGAATGTTGTTGAATGCTGCCTTAAGAAACAACATCACAGCACTCTGGCCTGAGTGCTGAGCCTCTGCCAGATCCCCTGGTAACTCCTTGCAGCGTCATTCTTCTAAGACAGCAATGATCTGTCTGTGCCTTCGCACTGTTCACTCACTCCAAAAAGACCCTCACCATATCTAACGTGTCATACATCAGTTCACCACCGAGTGGTGCAGAGCAGTCCATTCTATCAGCCTGCCTATTTCCCAACACATCAGCATGACCTTGAGTGAATATCCAAAGGACAGTAACTATCATGAACCTCTGAAGAGATGCTTGCCACTCTGCACAGAGCATGCATGTCTCCATCTTTCTCAACATGCCCTTTGAGTCAGTTACAATTATGGCATGTGTGTACAGCTGATTTTAAAGCCAGCAGTGACTGCCTTCACCTCTATTCTCATACTAGACATTGTGATATAATTTGCAAGGCTTGTCTGCACTAAGCGACATCCATCTGTTTTTGCTATGAACCCCCATGCACTTCGTCTGCTTCTCAACACAAAGCCATCTGTACAGATAGATAATCACATCACTTGGGCGGGAATCGTCATGAATAATTTTTTGAACTTCTAATTCTGCAGCACCAGCTAGCCAGTCGCTGCATTCATGACCTAAAGTGATTAGAACCCTACACTAGGTCTGAAACTGACATACATAAAAATCTAGTAAAAAGCACACACAAAATGATAAATTAAACCAGCTAGTACAAATACACTAATATGCATCAATGGTAAAGTTAGGTTATGGGGGTAGGCTGGTTAATACATCTGAAAATATATACCCCTATCAGGAGTTGACTTTCCTGTATGTTCAAGGGTCCCAACTGTAAAGGGTTGTATTCCTCATATGGGTTCTGGAGCCCCATTTTTGGGGGAATAAAGAATGTGATCTCCTAAAAAGCATGTTGTCAAAAGGGACTATTCAGGGGAGCTGCCTTCAAAGTCAGAGTGCATCCGCCTCAGCAATCAGGAACCAACAGTCTGCATACACATAAGCCTGACATATAAAATAGATGTGCACGCAACACCCAAGTCCTAAAACAAGACTTATGTTAGAAGTAAACAAACAATAAGAAATTCACAGCTTTTAGATGCTAAGTAGAAAAAAGGGTTTGAATCTCAGACCATTCTGTTGGTAAGCTAATGAATCAACACAACACAGATCCAGTCAGCCTAACTCACCACAGAAGTAATAATGTGTTGTTTGTTTCGTCTCTTATTCTTCATTTTGTAGCAAGCTGGTAAATGTCTGTCATCATAGTGTGCCATCTTACAACACAAAGATAAGAAATTTAACTATCTTCCTTTTTCAGTATTTCCTATCAAGTTATTTAGTTGCCAAGTAAACCTCACAAATTTATTCTGCTCATAAAATGGCCAGTTTTTCAATTATTCAAATTTAAATTAGAATATTAAAATATTAATCATTTTCACTTCACAAAGGTCATTTTTCTTTACTAAAAAAATTATGCTCTGTTATGGTGTTTTAAAAGTTTCTCTGGAGCGAGATCTAATAGACAGATGTGTTTTTATATTTTATTTATGCATTACTAAGTGGTTTATGTTCATTTGTGATTCATTTTGAATATATTTGGTACTTAATTTATAACTTACCCCTGACGTCACGACAACGTCATGGGAGACATTCCCAATAAATTCTAGGGTGTTCAGGTTGTAGTTTCTCACGATTTATCTACAGCAAAGTTTAGGGTTAGGGTTAGGATTAGAAGACACTAGATGAACACTAAAAAAAAAAAATAAACACAACAGCACACTCCCACCCCTTTAAATTATGGACTGTCAGGTCAGCTGTGGATTTCCCATGGGGATTTCGTGTTTGGGGTACGTTATAAATTAAGAACCATATATTTTATAGTTTTTCTTGAGTGCCATGGTGGTAAAGGACAAAATTATTATTTCTTTTTATTTCTCTTAACCTAGGATCTGTTTATTTACTAATATTTTTTTTTATTAAGTACTAACACAATTGTTTCTAATATCAGTATTCTAATATCATTCCTCAACAATCACTGGTACTTTGATGTATAATATGTGTGTGTTGCGAGACAGTAGGGTCTGATTAAATGCACAACACGTGTGAAATTTCAAAATTGTACAACCACCTCTTGGGCCTCTAACGCTAAGCCCCCTGGGATTCAAAAGAGTTAAGAGAGATCTAATTAGTTTATTAGCACATAGCAAAAATAGCAATTTGAAAAAAAGATGGATTTGAGATCAAAAGGCAAACTTGACCCCCCCCCCCCCCCCCCCCCCCCCCCCCCCCCAAATAAAGATCAATTTACCAAACAGCCCATTGAGAAAGAGCACACACACAAGATTATATACTACTCCTACACATCCCCCTCCCCCCTTTTTTCAATAAATTAGGAAAACTTTTCAGCGGTAAATGGGGTACAAAATGAATGACAGCAAGTTTAATTTTTTTTTTTTTATGTTGATACAACTGTGAAAGTTCACTTACACTTATTTTTTTAAGACCGTTGAAAGACGTAAACACACACGTTTTCAGTTTTCGACTTTTGTGTGAGTGGCTGCAACCGAAACTTTGAAAACTCGAAACTGACACTAGTCTGAATGAGCTTTTATTTGCTAATTTACATAATCAAATCTCGGTTTATTATGAATTCGAATAAATATTAGCTAGCTACACTGCTCCACACTTCAAAATGAATACTTGGTTCAGCTCATAAACAGCCACTGATGAGATGGGTAGCCGCCGATGATGATTAAGATGATAGCGCGGACTTAACTACGAGCAAAATTAAAAAAGTAAAAAACGCTAGAAAAAGTAAAGACGTCACTCGCTAAGTAAGTTTATCACAACATAAGAAAAACACTCTATTAAACTGACACATATTCACGATGGCCAAGCAGAAATATTTCATGGCAGTAACAATCCAGCACAACTAAAACCAAAAGCGCTAGAGATGGGTCTCCACTCCTAGAACTAGAAGAGACTAGTAACGACGACAGGAAGTCGGCCATGATAGCCCTCTCTCTCCCTCCCGACGCCCCAACTACTTGCCACAAACCTTCATTCAACTCCCCCAAAAAAACCGCAACTTATCCTCACAACTTTACGGGATTCGCGGCCAGTAAACTGCCCAGATCATGCACAATGACACAAAAAAAGCGTCTCTTACCTCTAACGAGCTGGTCATGGCATAATTTGGTGGTAAAATCGTGTCCGAAAGTATCACATGAGCGGCAGTAGAAGATCCCCAGCGCCGATAGTTTTTTTTTTTTTTTTGAGATATGCAGAGGTCAAGGTCATCAATGTGCAGAAGAGGATTCCCCATGACGTCATCATATCCGCTGGTTTCCCAATTTAACTCTCTTCTTGCTTTACCATTGCTGAATTAACCCATTAAAGTATGAATCAACTTAACACCCTGTTACTTTTTCATTATTAACGCTTCTAAACACTGTTCTCAACGTGGTTGTTATAAAAGCGCACGCTATCTCAGAAGTTAACTCCCTTAGTCTTGTTTCATTACTTCGACTCACAGGAAACAGAACATTTATTACTGCGGGTGTGGTATGCTTTAAAATTAACAGTAAAACATAACATCATAATTGTGTGGCATGCCGACAAGGTATTATAAAGCATAAGGTAACATTGGCACTTGGTACTTGAATTTTATACGACCACATCTCGTCGGTTTCGAGATGTGGTAGGGAAATCCCCAGAACGTCTCATAGTGTAGGGTTAGGCTTAGTACTAGTCACTATTGTAAAATCAAACTATATCCTTACGTCCTTTTAAGGACGTAATTTTTTTGTTATTTGAAGCCCCACCCTGGCTTTTGCCAGGGGCCGCAATATAGGCAGGCCATAAATATGGCCAATTGTCTGAACGCGGTTTCTGGGACCTCTCCACGGTGATCCTCATCCACATGGTGGCACTTTGTGTCATCGGGTGTTTATCGCTTGTGTGATCTCCTGGTGGGGTAGAAAGTCAGTCAGTTAGTCGTTATTTATTTATCACTTACCTTAACCCCCCCCCCCCCCCCCCCATCCCCTACGCTCCCGACCCCATAATATGGTACTGTCAAGGAAAATTCCTAGGATCCATAGGAATTCCTTACAAAATACCGAAGCCCGAGAGATGTGGTCGTATACAATTAAAGTACCCACAATCTTTATCCCAAACACTAAAGGATCTATATATTCACTGATGGATTACTGGAGGGAGAGGGGGGGGGCAACGCAGGGACCGGCACTGTAGCGGAAAAGTCAAATGCCTCCAGAAAACTCTACAAACTGCATAGCAGTGTACAACTGGAAGCAATTATTCTTTCATTCTTTTTTTTTTTTTTTTGCAATATCTAGGCGTCGCAGTTGATCCGACGATCGGTAGTCGAGCCAGGGCGCGCTTGGTCGCTTGATATGCCGTGATGTTATGTAGTCTCAAGATGTCAGTGACTCCATCAGTCCATGTTCTTCTTGGTCTTCTCCTGCCTCTTGGTATTTCGATTTTTAAGTTGTACTCTCTTGCTGCTGGCATCGTCGGTTTCATTCTCATGAGATGGCCAAACCATTTCGTTCGTTGTTTCTCAGTAAATGGGTATTGCTCAAATATTTCCTTTCATCACGTCGTTTCTCGCTACATCTCTTCGGGGTTTATTCACAGCCATTCTCAAACATCTCATCTCACAGGTGGTTAGTTTGCCTTCGTGTTCTTTTGTCAATGTCCAAGTCTGACTTTGGTAACCTAAAGTCGGTATATATTGTATTTATAATTTGTCTTTACGTATCTGTTTGGATAGCAAGTTGGTACATCACATTGTTTGCTTGTTGGATTCTCGTTTCTATTTCTCTGACTATTTTACCATTCTTTGTATAGATGCTTCCCAAGTATTTAAAATCTTGCACTTGTTTCAAACTTTAACTTTTGATCTTTATTCTGTTGTGTCCAGGACATTTCCTAAAGCTTGGGTAAGTCTATTAGAGTTTACGAGTACCATGCATATAAATCTATATATTTACCCCGCTGCTGAGGAGAGGGATAACTCGGCTATGAGATATTACAGAGCGAGACTTTTTTTGGTGTCAAAATGCTCAGGCCCGCCTAAAACAAACCTTTCCCTTTTCAAGCTGAGATTATGTGCACTACCAACCCCAGCACTCGTATCAGTGATTTAGTCTAGCAGACACAATCGTTCCATAACTAGTTTTAGTTGTGAAAAAGGTTAAGGCAGACCGGAAGACTGGCAGTATAATTGGTTCAACACACATTATCAATTAGCGGCTTAGGACAAGCAAGTGACGTCATGGTCTATTTACGGGTTAACTCATGCCCAGGTTTGGTGAGGGGCCAGACTAAAGATGGCCTCCCGGTCCCCCAGGCTCGGGGGTTGAGCGCAGTGTTGACAGCTCTGCCCTGTAAAAAAAAATCTACAACGTTACTGAAACTTCAAGAGGAAATAAGTGCTCTAAACGTCCGGTGGTCTTGGGACAGAGTCCCTCTGTCAGCATGAACAACATGGGTAAAAGCCGAAAGGAAGCCCATGATGGGAAAACAAGTCTGCTGGATGTCAAAACCAAATTAAGAATTTGCTTCTGGAATGTAAGAACCATGTTTGAAACGGCCAAAACCGCCCAAGTAATTAAAGAAATGCAGAACTATAAACTGCATATTCTTGGAATGAGTGAAAGCAGGTGGACAGGGTTTGGACAATCCACAACAGGTACAGGAGAAACCATAATATACTCTGGAAGAGATGATAACCTACATTCTGCAGGCGTGGCACTTATTTTAAAGAAAGGTATACACAAACATCTCATCGAGTGGCATCCAATCAATGAAAGAATAATGACAGCACGATTCAATGGCAAACATGCCAAACTTACAGTCGTCCAATGCTACGCACCGACTAATGAAGCTGAAGATGAAGAAACATTCCATAGGAGACTGCAAGAGGTAGTAGATAAAGTACCAGCCCATGATATTCTATGCATTATGGGAGATCTCAATGCAAAAGTTGGTAACAACAACTTGAATAGAGAACTATCAATGGGAACTCAAGGATGTGGTACAATCAGTGACAACGGGGAAAGACTGAGCGACTTCTGCACGGCGAATAGGCTTGTTATAGGAGGAACACTATTTCCTCTCAAGAATATACACAAGCTTACATGGATATCCCCAAACAGAAGAGATGTAAACCAGATCGACCATTTCATGGTAAACAGAAAATGGCGTGGGTCCCTACTCGATGTGCGTGTCAAAAGGGGAGCAGATGTGGGAAGCGACCATCACCTTGTAATCGCTCTACTACGACTTAAACTCAAAAAAGTTTACACGCAAGTTAAGACACAGACAGCACGTTACAATGTTAACCTTTTAAGATAAAAAGACATTACCACTCAATTTATAGTAGAACTCAAGAATAGATTTCAAACCCTATCAAGTGACCCAGAAACTCCAACTACAATCAGCATTCAAGACAGATGGAACCAGATCAAAGAAACATACAAATTAACTAGCAATAACATATTAGGGACCAGGAAACAACACCACAAAGAATGGATAAGTAGTCAAACCAAGGACTATATTGCCAAGCGAAAAAGAATAAAGAGCCTCATTAATCACACTAAATCAGAACGTCAGAAAGACAAACTAATGTTAGAATATAGCGAACTTAATAAAATGACCAAGAAAAGTGCCAGAGCTGACAAGAGAAGATTTATGGAAAATTTTGCAGAAACAGCAGAAAATGCTGCTAAAGCACATGATCTACAAACCCTACACAAAATTATCCAGCAAATTTGCGGAAACAGAAACAATTATCACAGCATACCCATCAGAGATAACCAAGGCAGACTGCTCACCACAGAACAAAAACAAGACATGCAGTGGACTAAACACTTCTCCGACCTCTTGAACAGACCTGATTCTGAAAATCCCCCAGATATTCAACCAGCCTCTCAGGACATTGACATTATTACTGAACCACCAAGCAAACAAGAAATCCTTAAAGCTATCCACACTTTAAAGAACAACAAAGCACCAGGCAAAGACGAACTGCCAGCAGAACTTCTCAAAGTAGATCCCAACACAACTGCTAGCATTCTAGAACCATTGTTCAAGGATATTTGGGTAAAAAGAAGTGTTGCCTGACGACTGGACTGAAGGAACAATAGTCAAAATCCCCCAAAAAAGGAGACTTAACAGACTGCAATAATTGGAGGGGAATTACTCTACTCTCAGTACCAAGCAAAATATTTAGTAAAATCATCATAATGAGGCTTTAAAAAAGAGTAGATAAATGCCTACGAGTGGAACAAGCAGGATTCAGAAAGGGCAGAGGAACAACTGAGCACATCTTCGCAATACGTAACATTTTAGAACAATGCAACGAATGGCAGAGAAGTATAAAAATTAATTTTGTGGACTCTGAGAAAGCTTTTGACAGCGTCCATAGAGACGGTCTGTGGAAAATTTTACGACATTATAGAATTCCAGAAAAAAATAGTAAACATAATTGCTCTCTTCTATAAAGACTTTTCCTGCAGTATAAAAAATTACAATACATCTTTCCCAGTAAAGACGGGTGTAAGAAAGGGATGTGTTATGTCATCTCTCCTCTTCAACCTTGTGATTGATTGGATACTAAAGAACACAGTAGACAGGACATTAAGAGGCATACGATGGACTCCATTCACCATGCTTGAGGACCTTGATTTTGCAGATGATGTAGCACTCCTATCACATAAACATGAACATATACAAGAGAAAAGTAACAGACTAAACTGCACAGCAGAAATGGTGGGACTGAGAATAAATACAAAGAAAACTAAGATCATGACAAACAGTCCAAACCAACAACCAGTGACCATAAGTAACCAATCACTTGAAAATGTAGAACATTTCACATATCTTGGCAGTGTGGTGTCCATACTGGGAGGGACAGAGGAAGACATACAGTCACGTCTGAACAAAGCTAGAGCTGCTTTTGGAAGGATGAGGCAAATCTGGAAATCCAACAATTACTGCAGAGGAACGAAACTCCGACTTTACAAGAGCATCATTTTGCTAGTTCTTCTTTATGGAGCGGAATGCTGGAGAATGACCAAAAAGGATGCACACAAGCTGTCCACCTTCCACCACACATGTCTACGAAGATTTATCAAAATTTTCTGGCCAGATACAATCTCAAACACTAAACTACTTCAAGCCACAAACCAAGAAACTTTAGACAGTATGATTACCAAGAGAAGATGGAAATGGCTTGGCCACGTTATGAAAATGACTTCTGATATACCTGCCAAAACAGCTCTCACATGGACACCAGAGGGAAAGAGAAAACAGGGGCGCCCAAAAACAACATGGAGAGGAACGATGGAAAGTGACCTGAGTGCGGCATCTTTGACATGGAAAACTGCACTGAAGATAGCACAGGACAGGAAAGCATGGAAAGTCCTCTCTGAAGCCTCATGTGCCACTAGGCATAACGAGAACTGATCATGTCCAGATACTGGGTAACCTGGAAGGCTGGATTCAACTTGTGGGAAGTAAAATATACTTATTTGTGTGAGTAGTAGTCTGTGTAACTACAGGTGTGCAGGTGTGATAGTAGAGCGATGTTGTCCTATATGAGATACACTTATGTCTATCTACGAGTGGAACTTTGCCTTATGTTTCTTCTAACATCTGACACTGTTTGCACAGAGCTCCTTACAGCAGACCTCTGAATAGCTATTAAGTGTGGATAGTGATAACATGAGCTAAGCATAAGAATTGCAAGGTGACTGCTAATTCTGGGTTCCTTCTTGTCACAAGATGATATCTCCTTGGAAGCCAGGCAGTTAATCAACAGTCCATAAAGCCACCAGCTGTAAAGCCACCATCTTGAAAGCCACCAGCTTGAAAGCCACCAGCTTGTAAGCCACCAGCTCTTCTTTACTACCAGCAGGTCAGAAGACACTAACATGGGTGCTACACTATCACCCCTCCTGTGCCCAGCGGGTGATGAATGCTACCAGTGACATACTTAGTGCTAGAGAATCCTCTCAAGGAGCTGATTCGTGTATCCAGCAGTGCAAGAAAGAGTGTTTGACTGTACTGTTCATACATATTTTCCTATAGGATATCTCTGAAGATGTCTGAACCTCAGTGACATACCCGTGTGAACAGTAGAATAGAAGCGCTCCAAAGAGTACCAGCCATTCCAAACGACTATAAAGCAAGCAGGAGTGCAGTGAACCAGACCTGGAAACAGATAAGTGTGGGACATCCTATGGTTCTGTGCCAGGCTCTTATATTCATTGTCCACATGATTACTGTGTTGATAATGGCTGCTTCTTGGGACATACAGATAGTGGCAGTCGTATATACTGTGTCTGTTGTTCTTAATGTCATTGATTCTATTGAATTCCTTTTGCCTGATTCATATATGTGATTTTGAACTTATTACATTTCTTTAAAATTTTTCAGTCGTGATTCAGTGTCCATCCTTCATTGTTCTTAACTGTCTGTAGTGTATGTATTAATATATTCGATCTTATTCTGTGTTAACATGACTATGATAGTAGACTATCATAGTCTGGGGGCTATTTTCTTGTAGTAGTGGGGATGTCCGGCCAAGTTGCGCCTAGGAGGACATATTCTGTAGTGCCATAACTTGTGTTGCCCCATCCCTGAAATAGGTTGGATGTATATAGTGGCCGCGGGATTCCGGTTAGACCATAACGAGCCGACATTCCAACATTTATACTATTTCAGAATTCTATTGGTTCATTAGAAGAAATCCTTAACTAGGCACGTAACACGAGCAGTATGTGACATCCTCTGTCCCTCCAAGTAGTGGCACCACACTACTAAGATATGTGAAATTTTCTAGATTTTCAAGTGTTTGGTTTTTTATGGTCACTGGTTGTTGGTTTGGACTGTTTGTCATGATCCTAGTTTTCCTGGTATTTATTCTCAGTCCCACTATTTCTGCTGTGCTATGTAGTCTGTTACTTTTCTCTAGTATATTTTCATGTTAATGTGATAGAAATGCTCTATCATCTGCAAAATGAAGGTCCTCAAGCATATTGAATGGAGTCCATCATATGCCTCTCGATGTCTTGTCTACCTTTTTTTTTTTTTTTTTAGTATCCAATGAGTCACAAGGTTGAAGAGCAAGGATGATTTTTCCCAGACCTGGCCACAGACACGCAGAGCACACAGGACAGCTCCATCCCAAAGTGGTGTATTCAAGCAAACTAAGTAGTTTTCGGCTTCTCTAGCTGGATGAACTCACCTGGGTCAGTTCTTCTGTCTGTAGCCTCTAAGTGGTTCAGCAAACCGGACATGTGAAATGTCCGATTGCTGGAAAAAAAATTGAAAGAAGGAAAAGATCAACAGAGAGTACAATAATATAAATGAAATAATATAAAATGTATAAACAATACTTATCAAGATTTCCGTGGCTGGAGGCCGCCATTTTGTAGTGGCTACAGACTCCGCCTGCCTGCCCTAAGGTCTTGAGTTCGAATCCGCATTGGGTAGGATTTTTGCTTTTTAAAATGTATAGCAGCCATGCCGACCCTGCGTAAAATGAGTGCCAGGTAAAATCGTGGGAAGAAAAAGCGGCTGGAGTAATGGTCGCTTCACGTGGAGGTATTTTATAAAAATATGATTCTAGCATTATTAACTAAAAAGAGATCCTTTAAAAAACCCAATTTAATTATATAAAGGGTTGCAAAGAGGGGGGGGGGGGTGATAAGGTTGAGGGGTTGTGTCCCTCAAAATTTAGGATCAGTCCCTGCCCCAGGTTTTAATGAGGGTTGTGTGTGTTTAGGGGGGGGGGGAGGGGGGGGGGTCAAGGTATCTCCAAAGCACACAAATTGGAGCTGCAACTCTACTGAGACATGGCCTCGTCACCACAAAGTACTGGAGGGACACCATGAGATTAACAAATGTTTTTATAACGCATGTTGTTGAACGCCACCAGGACCCTACAACGAATTACCAACATGCGGTGACACGAAGGGCCACCAATCGGATGAGGATTTACCCGGGCACAAGTTCCAGAAACACCGTTCAACCGTAAGGTTATATTAGGGTGTCCTACTACAGGCGGGATGGGGGGATGAGGGGGGGGGGGGGCGGGATGGGGCTTGAAATAACGAACAATTGCGTCTCACAGTGGGACGAGAGAGGAAAGATTAGACACTTTTTATGAACTATATTGTGTCTTCATAATCGACGTCACTGCAAATTGGACTTTCCATGGGTGTCCAGTCGTCCGACGCAGCAGCCACTTCTAGGTACTTCTACTTATTTTTCTCATAGGAAGCTGGTTGTATTGTCTCCTATTTCGGCCTCGAAAACGGCATAAACGTGCTTCACAATTTGTTACTCCCATGTCGCGCAATTGTGTTAGTGTCAGAGATTGGTCAGTATCCACTAGCCATGTCCGTGCAGCGTTGACGATATCTGCTCTGTCCATACTTCTTCACACATACATTGGTGCTTCGCTTGCCAGTTGGTCCGTTCACTTATTACACTTTACGCCCGCACGACCAGATGTGTAGGTCCATGTGAGGGAGGCTGAGTGCGCCAGATGTGTAGATCCATGTGAGGGAGGTTGAGTGCACCAGATGTGTAGATCCATGTGAGGGAGGCTGAGTGCGCCAGATGTGTAGATCCATGTGAGGGAGGCTGAGTGCGCCAGATGTGTAGATCCATGTGAGGGAGGTTGAGTGCGCCAGATGTGTAGATCCATGTGAGGGAGGCTGAGTGCGCCAGATGTGTAGATCCATGTGAGGGAGGTTGAGTGCACCAGATGTGTAGATCCATGTGAGGGAGGCTGAGTGCGCCAGATGTGTAGATCCATGTGAGGGAGGCTGAGTGCGCCAGATGTGTAGATCCATGTGAGGGAGGCTGAGTGCGCCAGATGTGTAGATCCATGTGAGGGAGGCTGAGTGCGATTTTCAAATGCGTCAACATCATTAATTTGTTTATATCTATAGCTTGACTTACCTTAAAGCTTACTTTCCCGGTACTCCCCACATTATAAAAAAAGGGTGCCGGTACTAACCACAAAGTATATATTACAGTAGGGTTTGTAGCTGGAAGCAAGAGGCCTAAAAAGGTGCCGGCACTGCGTACTGTTACGTATCTACATACAAGAAGCCGTGGTTACTGTCCATTATTGTTTATCAATAGCATTTTGAGGTTTCATTTAAATGCCCCCCTCCTCCCCCACCCCCCCCCCCCAACTGACAGTCACCCACTCACATTAGATAGTAAACTACTCCGTCACTGCATGGTGCACCTATATAACTGTTTTCCACTTGTGGACTCAGATTGCAGGATTTGCGCCTCTTGGATTTGCATACAAATAGTGGCTCTTTGAGTTTCTAGACTGCATCCCGGAAAACGGGCCTCTTAGAGGAAAGGGGAGGGTGAGGAGTGGGATGAATTATATGATTCGGCAGAAAGATGCTGGGCTTGGCTTGCTTTGCGGGGGAAAAATCGACACATTCGACCAGAATCTCTAAAGTGGGAGAGTTAGGTTATAATTGTGACTAAGTTGTGTGCGCCATATCAAATAGCTTAGCATTGATCGCCACCAAGTACCCCCTCCATAAGACGAACTCTTGTAGTGTTGAAGCGATCAGAGGAGACAAACCTAAATACTGTACTGACCGGCGACGAAATTGTCTACCGGCCAGCCAATGGGCGACCTGGTTGCCGATGTAGGAAGAAAGGTGTATTTATGAGCTACGACGACGTAGCCCTGGTAGCTAAAACAGCGGCACATCTTCAATGCAAACTACTTGTCTGGAAGGAGGAGCTTGAGAAGAGAGGGATGACCATCAGTATCTCACAAACGGAAATCCACGGCGATTTCAAAATAGGAGAAGAAACACCAGATAATGTTGGGAGAACATGCATTAGAGCAGGTCAACCAGTTGACACCTTGGAGCTGCAATGGACCAAACTGGAAGCATCAAGACAGAGCTGGCTACTCGAAAAGCAGCAGCTGGGAGACTTTTCCGGTACATAAACCGAAGGTTTCTTAACAAAAAAGACATCGGCAAGAGGACCTATATACCAGACCTAACCTTGGGTGGGAATCATGGGTAATGACAACAGCCCACAGATGCCAGCTTCAGCCTCAGAAATGAGATAACTGAGATAGGTGGTCCAAGTGACAAGAAGGGACAATCAGAAAACACGTCAAGATTTTGAAACCAAGGCCTTACAAATCGACTGAAACAATCACAGTTACGATGGTTTGGACATGTATGCAGAATGGGACACCATGGCAGGCATGGAAGGCGAAGAACCAAGGAACCATCCCGACAGGGCGACCCAGCGTCCGGTGGGAAACCAACATTCGACAGTCCCTGATGGACAGAGGAATGGAATGGAATAAAAGCCAGGGAAAATAAACCTGCAGACAGAAACGTCTAGCAAACCTCTACACCATAAGGTAGAAGAGGAGCGACTCAGTGAAGTGATTATATACGTACAAGATACAGCAATCATACACGCAACGAAAAAAAAAACATGAATATTTTACAATAAAGGGAAGTAACCAGAACATTTATGAAAGAACAAAAAAACCACGCCAGCAGTTACTCCCTATCTCGCTTTGAAAACTCAAATTTTAACCACACCACTCGAATAGTCAATGGGATTTGTCCAGATGAGTTAAAGGTGACGTGAGGCAAACATATAGAAAACGCAGAAGGGAGGCTTTTTAGATGAACGGTTGTTTTCACAAAATTTCTCCAAAATAAGTCTCGTAAGTATTAGATCTATGCAGCTTTTTTCAGCTCGAAATATTAATGGTACGTCCCGTTTTCAGCTACAAATATTAGTGAGATGTCCCATTTTCAGCTCAATATATTAGTGGGATGTCACGTTTTTAGCTCAAAATTCTAGCGGGATGTCCCGTTTTCAGCTCAAATCATTAATGATAGTCCCGTTTTCAGCTCGAAATATTAGTGGGATGTTCCGTTTTCAGCTCAAAATTTTGGTGGGATGTCCCGCTTCATCTAACGATTTTATGGTCACCCTACCAATAACGACGATAGCTCCCAGCAAAGATGTGTCGTTATTTGCACATACTAGTTAAACGTCTCACATCATCAACAGCGAGACAAAAGTAACTTAAGTATATTAAATATACTGTACAATTCAAATATAATTATGACAATTATAGCAAGAATTAATAATATTTGTAAACGTATGGATAGTTCAAGGCTATTCCAGCGCATACATCTAGTTGTCGATGATGCTTAATTTCAACTTTTGAAAGACATATGAATGAGACAACGTATAAAACAGTGGTACCTATTGCCGACCACTTTAATACAGTTCTTGTTGTTGTGGCGACCCGTAATGTTATTT
Source organism: Candidula unifasciata (assembly GCA_905116865.2). Taxonomy (NCBI): domain Eukaryota; kingdom Metazoa; phylum Mollusca; class Gastropoda; order Stylommatophora; family Geomitridae; genus Candidula; species Candidula unifasciata. The sequence goes on along the minus strand of CAJHNH020006824.1, from coordinate 355,867 downwards.
CGACCCTTTAATACAGTTCCCCATGTTGTTTCGACCATTTAATACAGTTCCTCATGTTTTTTCGACCCTTTAATACAGTTCCTGATGTTGTTTCGACCCTTTAATACAGTTCCTGATGTTGTGGTGACACTTAATACAGTTCCTGATGTTGTGGCGACCCTTAATACAGTTCCTGATGTTGTGGTGACC